>QRFJ01004040.1:42762-87219 GCA_006176705.1 Cocos nucifera | reverse complement strand
TAATTAATGAAATGGGTTATTTTTCTATCACACATGTGTATTTAGTGTCTGTGATACATCCTTTGAGTTAATGGTAATGATAATTCATATTTTCAAGAGTTGAAAATTTAAGACATGAATAATCATTATTAACTCATAAATAGCTCCCGACCATAGGATCATCACGAGGATGGTGATTGATCCGGAAGGTTGGTGTACGATCGCTTCTCTTTAGTAGATGAGTCTTGAGTCTACGGTGTGGAGACACCGGAGCGAGAGTACAGGTACTCGTTAGAGAACGAGGGCACTGAGCGTGACCACCTCGAGTAGTCATTAGGGAGTCTACCTTCTCGTCAATGACTGACTCGATGCTGCAGTAGTGTGTCTGGTTCTTTGACCTGAGATGCATCGGCAGTTCACCTTGAGGGTGTTATAGTTTGACTACACCATTACTCGATCTCCTAGCCATATGGAACCCTGAGGTGTATGTTGGCTGTGACATGTTCATGTAGGAACTGGATTGCATCAAGATGGGATCTATCTACCTCGGTGGTAGAGGAGTAGCCCTATGATGATCATGAGAATCAAGTCCAGAAATCCATGGCCATGGTAGAGTGAAATAATAGAAAGAGTTTCTATTTAGATTTTCACATTGGACTTGAATCGAATGATTACATCATATGACAGAGACTCGGGTTTGACGAGTTCACCTTAACCCTAATCTGATCGGGGCTCAAGATAGAAGAACTTAATCACACAGGTAGCTGCACCAAGAGGTTCGCATTCAGCTCTGATGGGTTGCCACCATATACTGCTAGGTGTCACTGGTGGATTTTGGGAGCAATTAGAATGATTTAGATGATCGATCATTCTAGCTGTTCGAATCAGAAGAGTTCTGATCCATCGAAAGGAGTTTCGATGATGTCTATGATAGAGATCATGACATATCCCATTACCATACAGAACTGAACCTAACTGGGTCACACAAACAAGGGTTTGAATCTGGTGATCATCAATTGAACTGATCTAGTTCAATTGATCTGAATGAGATTCAATTATGTTCAAGGAAATCGTGCTAGCACTCGATTGAACCTAATGTTCTTCTTTTACTATCATAAATAAGTTGTCCTGACTGAGCCAAAGGAGTTTGTGCTCAATCAGAGGCCTTCATATGGTCTGACTGGAGGTTGTCCAAGTCAGAATAGGTTGTCTTATTTGTAAGACATTACCTGCCATTTTTGGTCACCTGCCATTTCTTATTCTTTGACTTTGGTCAAAAGTCTACCTTTGACTGGTCAAACATTGACCATTGACCCTTTGACTTTTGACCACATGTCATGCACCTATTGGAGAGCTGGTGGGGGCCTGTCCCCCTGCCAGAACCTGGCAAGGAGATGGGCGCACGCCAAGGGTGGCGTGAGCCCAAGTAGGAGGCGCCTAGGAGTCCTTGTTGGACAAGGACTCCACCTCCCTTTAGGATTCCAATCAGAGTTCTACTAAGAATCCAGTTTGACTGGTCTTAGGCGCCCTCTAAGAAGGAATCCAGGGGTCTCTTTTTCAACCAATCAGATTTTGATCTGATTTCACAAAGGGTTGTGATTGGTTGAGAGGAAGAGGAGTTGGATCACAAGAGGTCTATAAATAAGACCCTGCGCCCAACCCTAATCCTAAGTGAATTCAATAGAGATTTCCCACGTCCAAGGCTGCCTCTCTCCCTCCTTCTCCACGCCATACTCTCTTCTCCCCTTGCTCTCCACGTCCAAAAGTGTTTTGGACTTAGTTTGGTGCGATTCAGATCAAGGAAAGGCGATCAAAAGCAAGAAGGCTGCGCTGCTGCAAAAGGACGACTGCAGATCTTCAAAAGAGTTTTGAAGATCCTCCGATCAGATCCAGATCTGATTTTTGGAGGTGTGATAGAGAAGAAGAGGATCTCTAGATCCAACCCGAGTGGATACGGTAGAGCCAGGCGCTTGCATGGCTAAGATCCAGAACCTTCCGCTGCAATCAGGATCATCTACAGGGTAATAGGATTACCCAAATCAGGTAAATTGAATTTGATTTAATTTATCTTGTTTTATTTTATTTATTAAAATAATAAGAATCAGATCTGAAATATATCAAGATCTGATTAAGGTCAAGAGAAAAGATACTCTTCCAGATCTGGACGAATATCAGGATGCCCTACTTACCTGGCCACCCTAAAGAAGAAGGAGGAAGGTCCTTCTGGAGGTATGCTCGTTATTGAGTCTAACCTTATGATTTTCTTCTACATCCAGTTGGGTGCTTGACTCTAGTTCTAGTGCTCATCTGTGCACTTCTATGCAGGATCTTGAGGATAGCAGGAGGCTGAGGGATGGAGACATGATCCTACACATCGAAAATGGAGCAAGAGTTGCTGCAGTAGCCATGGGAACATACCCTCTTCGACTACCATCTGGTTTAGACTTAGTTTTAAAAGACTGTTATTATGTGCCTACAGCAAGCAGGAAATTTGATTTCTGTTTCATGCTTAGCACAAGAAGGCTATGTAATTAGTTACCTTCTTAAGGACCATTGTAACATTCTTTATGAAAGAAATAAAATTGCAAGTGGTTTCCTTATTAATGGTCTTTATCAGTTACATATTGATGTATCTATTTTCTAACTATCGAGCAAAATGTGAATGCCATAAAATCGACCTAGGGATAGTCCAAATGATAGGTATCTATGGCACCTAAGATTAGGTCATATAGCAGAAGATAGGGATTAACAAATTGGAGAAAATGGGCTATTGAGTCCATTGACTTCCGAGTCATATCCAACTTGTGAATCCTGTCTTCAAGGCAAAATGACTAAACTTCCTTTTGTTAGGACATGGGAGAAGAGGGCCATGGATCTCCTTGCCCTAGTACATACTGATGTGTGTGGCCCATTTGATGTGCCGGCTAGAGGCAATTTTGTCTACTTCATTACCTTTATCGATGATTCTGTCTAGGTATGGGTATGTGTATCTTATGAGACACAAGTCTGAAGCCTTTGAAAAGTTCAAATGAATTAAGACATGAAGTAGAAAAGCAAACTGGAAAACCCATTAAGGTTCTTTCGATTCAGATCGAGGAGGTGAATACCTTAGTCAAAAATTTCTAGACTATCTCAAAGGAAAATGGCATAGTCTCTTAATGGACTCCACCAGGAACACCTCAACTCAACGGGGTTTCAGAATGGAGGAAATCGGACCCTATTAGATATGGTTCCGATCCATGATGAGCTTCACAGACCTTCCTGATTTTCTTTGGGGACACTGTCATTGTTAACTTCAATTTATCTACTGAATAGGGTTCCCTCTAAACCATCGTTCCTACCACACCGTATGAGATATGGCATGGTAAGAAACCAAGTCTGAGTCATCTCAGAATTTTGGGTTGTCCGGCTCATGTCAAAAGACAACAAGCGGACAAGTTAGACTTTAGGTCCTTTAGAGCTTCGATTCATAGGATATCCTAAAGAGTCATTAGGATATTATTTCTACATTCTAGAAGACCACAATGTGATTGTGAGTCGACATGCCATTCTTTCTTGAAAAATAGTTTATTCAAGATAGCGGCATTGGAAAGCAGATTAAGCTTGAATGAGAAAGTCTCACAAGTAGCAATGAGCTAAGGACCAAATTGGAACCAAATCAGGTTGAGCCAATAAGAACACTACCTCCTCCACCTCGTAGATCGAAAAGAGTTTTTCATCCCCCTGAAAGATACTTAGGTATTATTTCAGAGGAAGTAGAGGAAATGTTCCTCATAGGTAATGGTGCTCATGGTGATGATCCCAAAACCTACAATGAGGTGATATCAGATATCGACTCCGAGAAATGGCTAGAGGCAATGCAGTCAGAAATTGACTCGATGCACTCAAACCAAGTCTGGACCTTGGTAGATCCACCAGAAGGTATAGTACCTATTGGGTGTAAATGGATCTTCAAGAGAAAGATTGGTGCAGATGGAAATGTGGAGACATTCAAGGCTAGATTAGTGGCAAAAGGTTATAGTCAATGCGAAGGCATTGACTATCAGGATACCTTTTCCAGTGGCTATGCTAAAATCCATCCGCACATTGCTTGCCATTGTAGCCTATTTCGATTATGAAATATGGCAAATGGACGTGAAAACGGCATTCTTAAATGGATATCTTGAGGAAGATATCTATATGGAACAGCCGCTAGGTTTCACATCCAGTGATACTGATCACAAGGTTTGCAAGCTGCAAAGGTCCATATATGGACTTAAGCAAGCATCTCGGAGCTGGAACACTCGTTTCAATGATGTGATCAAAATGTTTGGTTTCATCAAAAATGAAGAGGAACCGTGTGTCTTCAAAAAGATCAGTGGGAGCGCTATTGTCTTCCTCGTATTGTACGTGGATGACATCCTCCTTATTGGGAATGATATTCCCATGATGACAACAGTCAAATTATGGTTGTCCAAGGAATTCTCCATGAAAGACCTAGGTGAAGCATCCTTTATTCTAGGAATTAAGGTCTATAGGGATAGACCGAATAGGATGCTAGGACTTTCATAGAAGATGTACATAGAGGAAGTACTAAAGAGGTTTAGTATGGAAAACTCTAAGAGGGGATTAATACCCTTCAGACATGGTATTCATCTTTCCAAGAAGATGTGCCCTAGCACACCTGAGGAAATAGAATGCATGAGCAAGATCCCTTATGCTTCTAGCAATAGGGAGCCTCATGTATGCCATGCTATGTACACGACCTGATATAGCCCATGCTGTGAGTGTCACAAGTAGATATCAGTCAAATCCAGGTGAAGAACACTGGACTTCTGTGAAATGTATCCTTAAGTACTTGAGAAGAACTAAGGATATGATGTTGGTCTTTGGTAATGGAGAACTCTAAGTCCAGAGATACACAGACTCGGATTTCATGTTCGATATAGATGATCGAAAGTCGACATCTGGAAGTCTGTTTATGTGCAATGGTGGTGCTGTCAGCTGGAAGAGTTTCAAGCAAATGGTGATAGCAGATTCCACCATGGAAGCAGAATATATCGCTGCGTCAGAAGCCGCAAAAAAAGCATTCTGGTACAAGAAGTTTGCTACAAAAATTGGAGTAATGCCATCAGATGCCATTCCTCTATACTGTGAAAACAATGGCTCCATAGCCCTTGCTAAGGAGCCAAGGTCTCACCAAAAATCCAAGCACATTGAGCGGCAATACCACCTCATCCACGATTATTTCGAGAAGGGTTATGTCGAGGTTAAGAGAGTCAACTCCACAGATAATGTGGTAGACCCACTTACAAAGCCGTTGGGCTAGCAGAAGATCAAAGCCCACCTTGAGAAGATGGGACTTAGACTTGTAGCCAATTCTCTTTAGGATAAGTGAGAGATTGTTAGATATACGTGCCCTAGAAGCCAGAATTGGCTGACACTTGTAATACACTTCTAGGGGCAAAATTATAATTATGACTATAATCAGTAAAATGGGTTATTTTCTATCACATATGTGTATTTAGTGTCTGTGATACATCCTTTGAGTTAATGGTAATGATAATTCATATTTTCAATAGTTGAAAATTTAAGACATGAATAATCATTATTAACTCATAAAATGCTTCCAACCATAGGATCATCACAAGGATGGTGATTGATTCAGAAGGTTGGTGTACAATCACTTCTCTTTAGTAGACGAGTCTTGAGTCTATGGTGTGGAGACATCGGAGCGAGAGTATAGGTACTCGTTAGAGAACGAGGGCACTGAGCATGACCACCTCGAGTAGTCATTAGGAAGTCTACCTTCTCATCGATGACTGACTCGATGCTGCAGTAGTGTGTCTGGTTCTTTGACCTGAGGTGCATCGGTAGTTCACCTTAAGGATGTTATAGTTTGAGTACACCATTACTCGATCTCCTAGCCATACAAAATCCTGAGGTGTATGTTGGCTCTAGCATGCTCATTGTAGGACTGGATAGCATCAAGATGGAATCTATCTACCTCGGTGGTAGAGGAGCAGCCCTATGATGATCATGAGAATCAAGTTCAGAAGTCCATGGCCATGGCAAAGTAAAATAATAAAAATTGTTTCTATTTAGATTTTCACATAGGACTTGAATCGAATGATTATATCATATGACAGAGACTAGGGTTTGACGAGTTCACCTTAACCCTAATCTGATCGGAGCTCAAGATAGAAGAACTTAATCATATAAGTAGCTGCACCAAGAGGATCACATTCAGCTCTGATGGATTGCCACCATATACTGCTAGGTGTCACTGGTGGATTTTGGGAGCAATTAGAATGATTTAGATGATCGATCACTCTAGCTGTTCGAATTAGAAGAGTTCTGATCCATCGAAAGGAGTTTCGATGATGTCGATGATAGAGATCATGACATATCCCATTACCATATAGAACTGAACCTAACTGAGTCACACAAATAAGAGTTTGAATCTAGTGATCATCAATTAAACTGATCCAGTTCAATTGATCTGAATGAGATTCAATTAGGTTCAAGAAAATCGTGCTAGCACTCGATTGAACCTAACGTTCTTCTTTTACAATCACAAATAAGTTATCCTGACTGAGCCAAAGGAGGTTGTGCTCAATCAGAGGCCTTCATATGGTCTGACTGGAGGTTGTCCAAGTCAGAAAAGGTTGTCTTATTTTGTAGGACATTATCTACCATTTTTGGTCACCTGCCATTTCTCGTTCTTTGACTTTGGTCAAAAGTCTACCTTTGACTGGTCAAATACTGACCATTGACACTTTGACTTCTATCCATGTGTCATGCACCTATTGGAGAGCTGGTGGGGGCCTGTCCCCTTGCTAGAACCTGGCAAGGAAGAGGGCACACACCAAGGTTCTGGCAAGGAAGAGGGCACACGCCACCCTTGGCGTGTGCCCAAGTTGGAGGCGCGCAGGAGTCCCTGTTGGACAAGGACTCCATCTTCTTTTTGGATTTTGATTAGAGTTCTCCTAAGAACCAACTTTGATTGGTTTTAGGTACCATCTAAGGAGAAATCTAGGGGACTCTATTTCCATCAATCAGATTTAGATCTGATCTCACAAAGAGTTTTGATTGGTTGGGAAGAAGAGAAGTTGGATCACAGGCAGTCTATAAATAAGACCCTGCACCCAACTCAAAATATGATTAAATCATAATTCCCCATGCCCCAAGGCTGCCTCTTTCCTCTTCCGCTACACCAAACGTACCTTCTCCCTCTCCTCTCCATGTCCAAACGAGTTTTGGAGCTTGGTTGGTGCAATCCAGATGAGAGAAAGGTGACTGAAAGCTAGAAGGCTGCGCTGCTGCAAAGGACAACTGCTGATCTTCAAAAGGAGTTTTGAAGATCCTCCAGATCAGATCCAGATCTAATTTTTGGAGATGTGATAGAGAAGAAGAGGATCTCTAGATCCAGCCTAAGTGGATACCGGTAGAGGCCAGGCACTTGCATGGCTTGATCCAGAACCTTCCGCTGCATATAGGATCATCAACGGGCAATAGGATTACCCACTTTAAGGTAAATTAAATCTGATTTAGTTTATCTAATTTTATTTTAATTTCTAAAATAATAATAATCAAATTTGAAACATCTTAGATCTGATCTAGATCAAAGAAAAAAAATTTTAAAATATATCTCTTGATCTGATCAGATCTGAACGAACCTGGTCCGAAAAATCAGGATTTCTCTTCATGGTGATGCCATTTGGGTTATCTAATGCCCTTAGTACGTTCATGAGATTGATGACCCAAGTACTATGACCATTTATAGGAGTGTTTGTAGTCATGTACTTTGATGATATTTTGATCTATAGTCGAACTAGGGAGGACCATCTAGATCATCTCCGAAAAGTCTGCCAAGTCCTTAGAATATAAAGTCTGCATGTCAATTCTAAGAAATATGCTTTCATGATGGATTGTGTCAACTTCTTAGGTTTTATTGTTTCCTCCGATTATGTGTCTGTCAACCTTGAAAAGATCAAAGCAATAGTTGAGTGGCTGGTACCTAAGAGTGTGCATGACGTGCAAAGTTTTCATGGATTAGCAATAATTTATCGTAGGTTAATAAAAGGGTTTAGCACCATAGCTGCTCCCATCACTGACTGTATTAGAAAGGGAGATTTTGAATGGACTAAAGCAACCAATAGAGCCTTCCTAAACAATAAGGACAAAATGACCCACACCCCAGTCCTATGTTTACCTGATTTTTCCAAGGTTTTTGAAGTAGCATGCAATGTACATCCACGAGTAGGTTCATTAATCAATTATTTTTCTAAACAACTTCAAGTAATTTAATTTTGCCTCAGAAACCTAATTAGTAGGCTTTGGCCTCCACTACAAGAATTTGATTAGGTCCAATCATTAACATGATCATACTTGGTTCATCTAACTAATGAATGATTAAGCCTAACTTTGGTTGGCCAACCTAACCACCAATAGAGAGACACTTCCAAGTTATCATATTATGAATGATAATTCTATTAGTCAATAAGTACCAAGCCTTTGGGCCTCCAATGATTATTGAATTAATGGATCCATTATCATCCAACTTAATGGGAGGCTATGACTCAGTTGTCTTCATAACTTTATCATTTTAAGGACCTAATAATTTTAGAGGATTTAAAATTTATTTATGATTTAAGGATAGAAAGAACATGGACCAATTTGCTTCCATTGACTTCATCAAGTCAAGTCCTCCTACTGACTTCTCAAGTCTTTGACTAGGACTAGGATTAATATTGGTCCATAGGCACCAAGATCAGTCTCTCTGAATAAAATCAGTCTCACTAATTTTCTATGTAACATGAGTTAGCATGAATCAATGATCAACCAAATCAAGACATGATTAACCACATTGGCCAGGTAAGTAAGATCGGTGGAAGGGTCTGCCAAGGCTTACCTTAGATGCCAATAGAAATGGTCAGGTAAGCAGGCTGTCAATTAAAAACTATTGGTTTGGGATGCTAGACTTACCTTAGACACCAATTGATTTATCAATTTTGATTTGGTCTTCCTAAACACTCAGGCTCGACCACTGAGCCTCGATCGGTATCCATTTGTTAGATGTATAGACTTTGATCAACTACTACTATTAAAGTGATCTATAGAAATGATCTAATCCTAATTAACTATTAATTATGTTTGATTAATTTCTTAACTTAGTCCATATTTAATCTAACCTTAGGTCTAACCCAGTTTAAGAACCTGATCAAATCAAACCCATTATCCTTTAACCCATGTTTTATGAAATTATCTAAGGATCTTTAAATCACAAACCTAGATCCTAAACAATCACTTAATTTTTAATTAAGTTTAGAGCTGATGGGTTTGGATTTATGGAACCTCAGAACTAATTTTTGATTTAATCATTTGAAACATTTTCAAATTGGCAGATAATTTACATTGAATCATATTCAATATATGGTTTTTGATCTGATTTAATTTAATATTTCAATCATATCCTAGGATTTCGAATCAAGAATTTTGTAGAAAGTAAGTTCATAATTTAAATTCTATAAAACAAATATATCATATACTTTCTAGATTCAAAATAAAAGATACATATCAACATATGCAATAATAGGATCTAGATCTAAACATAAAACATATCATATAGATCATATCATAAAATATTTAAAATTAGATTTAAAATCTAAAAATAAATCATAAATTATTTTACATCTTATCTAATATATTTATGATTTAGGATATTCGAGATAGCACATACTAGGACAACCTCTCCACAGTAAAGGATAAACTTTACAGTAGGACAACCTTGTAATAGTATATGCAACCCGATATTATTTAGATCTAATCTAAATAATCTAAAATAGATCTAACATCTATTTAATTTTAGATTTAAAATTAAAAAATAAATTATAAAATTATTTAGATCATATCTAACTTACTCATGACTCAAGAATAGATCAGTACATACTAGGACAACCTCTCCACTGCAAGGGATAAACCATATAGCAGGACAATCTTATAGCAGTATGTGTGATCTTTAGAATTTTATTTTTTAGATTTAATTTAATATAAATATGATTATTTTATAAAAGAATCTAGATGCTCTGTTACCACTGAAGGTTAAAATACAAGATTTCATGCATGAATTTCAAAACTCTTTTAAAATATAACGCAGTGAAAGTTGTAAATTAAACTATTTAATCGATAAATGTATGTAATCTAATTAGTAAATCCAACATCTAGTACCTATAACATGTCATAATGCATTGTTAAATCTAAAAATAAAAAAATTTTGGTAATGATCAAATTAATATCCTAGATCTAGAATAGTTCTAGATCTAAACCCTAGATCGCATCTAGGTGAGAGAAGAGATCCAATCTCTTATCTTTGCATGGGTCAAGAACTCCGTGATTGATTTTTATTGTTACCTTTAGATCCACACATGTATCTAATTTCTACAAATGATTCACACGAGACTGCAACAAAATCGAAGGTTCGCTGAACAAAGATCCGCTCGAAGTGCTAGCTTCTTATGGATCCCTCCTGATGGTTAATTTAAAATTTATTTTTTGGATCTATTGGACACTCCAAGAGATAAAGAATAAGAGGAGGATTAAGAAAAAAAACAACCTTTGAATCCCTTAAAAATAAAAAATTATATAGTTAAGAAAGATCCTAAGAGAAGACACATCTTCTCTTTTTAGGACATCAACCGTTAATGTCCTAAATGGATCTTCATACCTGGACAAGAGGAGACCTTCTCCTCTAGAATATTTCCATGCTATCACATCTCTTTCTCTTTGATTTTTCTCATAGAAAAATCATACAATAAATTAAAAAGAAAGGATTCTCAAAAAGAATCCTAAAAGAAGACTATCTTCTCTTCACTTTTCTCTCATCAGGATATGATAAAATCATATCCAAAAAGATCACCATGCCACAATTTCTTGGAGCATCCTACCACACCCTCTTCCTCTCTCTCTCTCAAATTTTTATCATATAAAAATTATATAAAAATAAGAAGAAAATAATATGAATGAAAATTACAAGAGAAAACAATATTCTCTTACCTTTGTCTTCATCAGGACATGAACTTTTCATGGCCTAATGAAACATTTTTCTCCAAGGAAGTGGGTGCCTCAAACCTCCATGCCCTCCCTTCTTTTCTTCTACCTTTTCACATGGAATAACCAGAATTTTTTATGCTCAAAACAATTAGAAGGTGGCATCCAAGAAAATAGGAAGACTAGGTCAAATTGACCAAGTCAAACAAGAAAACAAGGAAGAGATTGGAGGGCGTCCAACTTTTGGACGCTTCCCCACAATTTTTGTACATGGAGAGAAGGAAACCATCACATAAAATATAGAGAGAAAAGGGGTGAACAAAATTATTTGGCATGAAGAGAAATGGTGCACAAGGAAAAGAGGTGTTTTGGTCAAAAGGGACTCTTTCAAAAGGAAACAAACCCAAACCTCTTTCCATAATGAACCAAATCAGATTTTATTCAAATTAAACTAGATATGGGGTGCGGAAATCAATCCTTAGGCATGGAAATCTTAGGAAAAATCTAGAAATAAAATTAGTGGTCATGGAGATTATATTTTGCAAGGAAGGAAACAAGGAATCCTAGTCTAACTAGGATTCTCATGTATTGACTAGGTCAAACCAATTTTTAACCCCATAAAAATAGGATTAGTGCAAGCCTAATTATGAGTGATCCTAGTCCAACTAGGATCTGAATTATGTCAGGTTTAAATCTTATTTAAATCTGATTTAAATCCTAACTCAATTAGAAATTAGGTGCACTTAAATCCTAGTCCAACTAGGAATAATTTTTTTCTTGCAATTGGCTTATCCAGTAAACCAATTAAACTTAATCTAATTAAGTCCAAACCAATTCATTAAATCTAATTTAATTAGACTTAATCTCAGCCTGATTGCTTAGTCAAATTGAGCTAATTAGCAATCCAATTGCTAATCGATCCTCCTGCAATACTTGCACTAGATCAAACATCAATCATATTGATAGTTTGACCATAGAACGATTCTTCATTGTCAATTAACCATCTGATTAAGTTACAACCTCTTATGTGTATGATCTTATAGGTTCAAACCTAAGCCAGTAGCATAGAAATCAATTCCTATACCTATCGAAGTAACCATCTAGCAATGGTTCCCGACATCCAGATAGGTTGATTGTATGCAAAGCAACATTCTTAAAACCTTGGATCACGATTACTGTATAATTCATTCCTATGACCAATAATGCTCAAGATGACTTCGAGTGTGCTGTCAACACTCATACAAATCATCTCTATTATGTCTCAAAATTTTGCATATTTTGTGACTCCTCATGGGGATTACCTAGGCCTAGGTTTTACAAAATTGAAACACAATGAGTCATTCTCATTTTGAAGCTAATCAGGAGTGGTCAATCTCATCTTGACTGACACACGAACTTCACAAGTACTTGACTGTATCAAAAAATCTTCCAAATCTATATTGGAAATACAGACAGTCTGGCATCAAAGTACAGTGAGTTGCTCATAAGTCACCATGGTAATCTTAGATCGGAGGAATACTTATATCCATTAGCATTAGCTAGCTACTCTCGATAATAGAGTGCTACATTGGTCATGTTCAATGTAGATATACTTCTACATCTCACCTGGATGCCTATAAGTGTCTCCATACCACTTGGTTATAAGGACAACCAACGCATATGGCATACAAGGACCTACACTCGATAAGTTATCATCCTTACTAATAACTTATCATTTGATCATGAATAGTTTAAGAACCATTCAATAAATCCTCCTTTATTGATTGATTGTGGTTCTAAGAACTTCATCATAATTTAGGAGTTCATTTAAGGAAGATAGAATTTCTATGATAAATCAGCCAAATAACTATTATTATTAGATAATTAATATACTAATTTCAATCATCTACTACTTAGATGATTGGCTTTAGGACACATTCCCCAATAGCTTTTTTCTCACTAAAGGATAGAGCAAGTTTTTGATCATGGTGATCAACTACTTCACTGAGTGGATCAAAGTAGAGCCTTTAGCTCGATTCATCAAGAAGAATGCAAAAGACTTCACCTGGAGATCTATTATCTATAGATTTGACAATCCTCAGGCACTGATCGCTTACAATGGGAAGCTAATCAACTATGCCCACTTCAAGGATTTTTATAGGGAGCTTGATAATGTGAACAATTCTGTAGAGCTTTAAGACCCAACTAGATAAAGCTAAGGGGCATTGGTCTAATGAGCTTCCCAGCATTCTTTGGGTGTATCATGCCAAAAGCCAAACTCTCACTGAAGAGATGCCTTTCATCTTTGCTTTTGGGGTGGATGGCATGGTACCGGTGGAAATTGAGATGTCAACTTATCAAGTGGAATACTATAATGAGTAATTCAATTAGGAAGACTTGAGAGTTGAATGAGCCCTCATCGAAGAAGTCTGAGCATAAGCTTAGATGCACATGTCCATATACTCGTAATGAGGATGCCAAATATTACAAATTTGGAGTGGAGGTTATATTCTGACCTGGAGGTAATGTGCTGAGAAGGGCATAGCCTATTGAAGAAGGAACAGGGAAGCTTGCCCCAAATTAGGAAGTGCTCTATAGAGTCATCGAGGAAGTGTGTCCCATGATGTATCTATTGGAGTGCTAGGATGGAACACTAGTACCTCAGTCTTAGAATTCTAAAAATTTGAAAATGTATGATCGTTGACATTTTGTCATTCAAGAATTTTATATAAACCACTTCACATCATTAATAAATGCGCATTTTTTTTCTAATTGCTTGTAGTTCCATAATTTGAAAAGTGGAGAAGGTTGGGCCAACTTCATCAGCCTACAAGATGTGGGAACCTAGGGGCACTAAGCTCATGTAAGCACCAATCTAGAAGACTTGGTTGGGCCAACTTTGCTCCCCTACCATGTTTGGGGTCTAAGATATTTATCTCCTCACTACTACAGAATGGAGCTATGGCAGCACATACTATTGCAGTGGTTTAAAAAACTGCTGCAATAGACTCTACGACAGTGGTTACGAATAACATATACCATAGGCCTGACATATAGCAGTGGTTATTGTCAACCACTACGATAGATTGACCTATAGTAGTGGTTATATAAAATCGCTATAATAGATCGATCTATAGCAACGATTTATAATAACCGCTATAATAACCGCTACCATAGATCCTGCCATAGATCAGATCAATGGTAGTGGTTAGCCATAACTGCTGTAATAGACTGAACCTATGAAAGTTGTTATCAATAATCACTACCATAGGTACAGTTTATTACAGCAGTTTCTTATAACCGCTACTATATTTTTTTTTCATATTTTTTCTAAATATTATATAATTCTAAAATTTAATGCACATCTTTACCATTCAATATCTTAACAATTATCATTAGAGTGTCATCACAAAAGGTCATCTCGAACCGATAGTCCTAGCTTCATCAATTAATAAAATCTAATTTTAACAATCATGAATGATGGCATGATAATATGATAGATGAAGACCACCGATGGATTCAAAAACCTACAATGATGATCTCGATGATGTTTGTAGCATACTATCAATGTTTCACTCCAATCCAATATCATTATTATAGTAAATTTAGTATGAGATGATTTCAATCGTCAAATGAGAAACAAGTGATCAAAAGATCAAATGTCATCCGATTATGAGATAATTTTTTAGTTAAATAATCTTGGCTATAATTTTATTCATTTTATATGGTAATGATCATAAAACCTAAATTATTTCTATATGAACTGTTCATGTTAGGTAAATCTTGCAAAAGCACAAGCATAATTACTAAAGAAGTTTAAGTATCGAGCCCTAGCTACCTTCTCCGCCACCGACCTGCCCCTCCGCTGGCCTACCCCATCATCAATCACCTCTCTCTATCTCTCTTTCTATCTTCTCGCCTTGGCCCTAGCTACCATCCCACGCTAGCCTACCTGCCACTACCCCCTTATTGGGAATTATGTTCCAAAGCCAATCATCAATCTGTTGATGGTTGAGATATTGTAACTAATTTATTAATTAATAAAAAATATTTTAGTATCTTTTTTCATCACAAGTTTACATCTTCTAATGAACTCGATTGTTGTGATGAAGTCCTTAGGACTATTTAGTTTCGATAAAGAGATGATTTATCGATTAGTTCTTAAATTTGTTCATGACCAAATGATAAGTTATTAATTAGGACAACAGCATCTGTCGATCATAGCTCGCTGTATGCCATATAGGTTGGTTATCCTCTTAACCAAGATGTGTGGAGATACTGGTATGGCATACAAATGAGATGTATGGGTCCATCATCATTGAACGTGATCAACTCCAGAGCATTCTACTATTGAGAATGTCTTTGATGGGATATAGGTATAAGTATCCCTTAGACCTGAGATCACCACAGTGACTTGCAAGTAATTCACTATGCTTTGGTATCGAACTAATTGAATTTCTAAATCAGCAATGGAAAGCTTCTAGGCATAGTCAAGTACTTATGAAGTCGGAGTGTGATCAACATGGAATTGACCACTCCAGGAGTTGGAGAAGAATGCATCACTATATTTCAATATAGCAAAACCTTGGCAAGGGTAATCCATCAGATGGATTTGATATTTTGAAATGCAATGTGGACAACCTGATCAGAGTTGATAGTTGAACTCTGAGGTGTCCTATGAGCATTATGATCAAGGGGTTGAATTATATGGAAACTATATCCGCATGGGTTCTAAGGATGGTATTCTACACCTTCAACCTATCCTACCATCGGGTATCATTGCTAGATGGTCACTTCGATTGGTATAGAAATTTATTTTTATGCTACTGTCTTAGGTTCAAACCTATGAGCTCACACACATTAGTGCTTATGATCTGATCAGATGGTTGATCAACGATTAAGAATCGTTCTAGGGTTAAACAATCAATACCATTGGTGTTTAACCTAGTGCAAGTATTGCAGGAGGATCGATTAGCAATTAGATTGCTAATTAGCTTAATTTGATTAAGCTAATAGGTTGAGATTAGTTTTAATTAAATATGATTTAATTAGATTTAGTTTGGGCTTGATTAGATCAAGTTCAATTGGTTTATTGGATAAGCCAAGTGCAAGGAAGAACTAGTCCTTGTCTAACTAGGACTCAGATTAATCTAATTTTCTAATTTAATTAAAAAATAATTAGAATTAAATCTAATTTAATTAAGTTCTTAAATAGATTAGGATCTTATTTAATTAGGTTGGTTTAATTTTGATTTTATTTAGTTAAAAGATCTTGTTTGACTAAGTCAAAATAGGAGTCCTAGTGTGACTAGGATCGACTACCTATCTCCTAGCGCCACCTTGGTCCCAATGCCCCCCATACCTATTTTTGAGATATTTTTCATGGAAAATTCCTTTCTTTCTAATTTCTATGCCCCCTCTCTCCCTCAAAGTTATATTTGGAAGTTAGGTGGAAAACCAAGTCAAAGGAAGAATTGGTTTTGCTTAGGATTCTATGAGATAGAATCCTTATTGACCAAAACATCTTTCCTTGAGTGCTGCCCCCTCTTTTAATTAATTCTTCTTTTATTTCTTAAAAATAATCTTTTTTTTTGTGCACCCTCCCTTGTTGGTCCATGCCAAAAATTATGGAGGAGGCACCCAAGAGTTGGGCGCCCCAATAACTTTCCATGTTTGAGTATTCCTAGTCTAAAAATTTGACCAAACTTGGATTCTTCTTTTCTCCTATTTATTGGATAAACTTTATTTTATTTTTTTATAAAATATAGAGCTTTAGTAGAGGGTTAGGGTGTGCAAAAATCAGAGGAAGAGGATCCTTGGGCATGGGGGTTCCATAGGCACCAAACTAGGTGTCTAGGTGAGAGAAAAGAGAAGAAGAAGAGGGTCTTCTTCTAGGGCTGTTTTATTTTCAATCTCTCCTCCTTTCTTCTGAGTTATTTTAAGAGAGTCTCAAATTAGAAAACTCTCATATTTCTTTTCATATTTTGGAGAGTCCAAATTTTGAAGAAAGAAGCATCGGATCGATCGTCGAAGAAGGATTAGCATAGTACTAGCATGCTGTGTTGATTTTCTGTATCGAACTTTAGATCAGAGATCGTAGGCTCGTGTACGACTCCTACATCATGATCATCTCATATATAAAATTTGATGCTAGATCTTGAATACAAGTTTATTGTTAGATATATGTGCCCTAGAAGCCAGAATTGGCTGACACTTGTAATACACTTCTAGGGGCAAAATTGTAATTTTGACTATAATTAATGAAATGGGTTATTTTCTATCACACATGTGTATTTAGTGTCTGTGATACATCCTTTGAGTTAATGGTAATGATAATTCATATTTTCAAGAGTTGAAAATTTAAGACATGAATAATCATTATTAACTCATAAACAGCTCCCGACCATAGGATCATCACGAGGATGGTGATTGATCCGGAAGGTTGGTGTACGATCGCTTCTCTTTAGTAGATGAGTCTTGAGTCTACGGTGTGGAGACACCGGAGCGAGAGTACAGGTACTCGTTAGAGAACGAGGGCACTGAGCGTGACCACCTCGAGTAGTCATTAGGGAGTCTACCTTCTCGTCAATGACTGACTCGATGCTGCAGTAGTGTGTCTGGTTCTTTGACCTGAGATGCATCGGCAGTTCACCTTGAGGGTGTTATAGTTTGACTACACCATTACTCGGTCTCCTAGCCATATGGAACCCTGAGGTGTATGTTGGCTATAGCATGTTCATTGTAGGAACTGGATTGCATCAAGATGGGATCTATCTACCTCGGTGGTAGAGGAGTAGCCCTATGATGATCATGAGAATCAAGTCCAGAAAGCCCATGGCCATGGTAGAGTGAAATAATAGAAAGAGTTTCTATTTAGATTTTCACATTGGACTCGAATCGAATGATTACATCATATGACAGAGACTAGGGTTTGACGAGTTCACCTTAACCCTAATCTGATCGGGGCTCAAGATAGAAGAACTGAATCACACAGGTAGCTGCACCAAGAGGTTCGCATTCAGCTCTGATGGGTTGCCACCATATACTGCTAGGTGTCACTGGTGGATTTTGGGAGCAATTAGAATGATTTAGATGATCGATCATTCTAGCTGTTCGAATCAGAAGAGTTCTGATCCATCGAAAGGAGTTTCGATGATGTCTATGATAGAGATCATGACATATCCCATTACCATACAGAACTGAACCTAACTGGGTCACACAAACAAGGGTTTGAATCTGGTGATCATCAATTGAACTGATCTAGTTCAATTGATCTGAATGAGATTCAATTAGGTTCAAGGAAATCGTGCTAGCACTCGATTGAACCTAACGTTCTTCTTTTACTATCATAAATAAGTTGTCCTGACTGAGCCAAAGGAGTTTGTGCTCAATCAGAGGCCTTCATATGGTCTGACTGGAGGTTGTCCAAGTCAGAATAGGTTGTCTTATTTGTAAGACATTACCTGCCATTTTTGGTCACCTGCCATTTCTTGTTCTTTGACTTTGGTCAAAAGTCTACCTTTGACTGGTCAAACGTTGACCATTGACCCTTTGACTTTTGACCACATGTCATGCACCTATTGGAGAGCTGGTGGGGGCCTTGTCCCCCTGCCAGAACCTGGCAAGGAGAAGGGCGCACGCCAAGGGTGGCGTGAGCCCAAGTAGGAGGCGCCTAGGAGTCCTTGTTGGACAAGGACTCCACCTCCCTTTAGGATTCCAATCAGAGTTCTACTAAGAATCCAGTTTGACTGGTCTTAGGCGCCCTCTAAGGAGGAATCCAGGGGTCTCTTTTTCAACCAATCAGATTTAGATCTGATTTCACAAAGGGTTGTGATTGGTTGAGAGGAAGAGGAGTTGGATCACAAGAGGTCTATAAATAAGACCCTGCGCCCAACCCTAAAAAAGTCAATGAGATTTCCCATGCCCCAAGGCTGCCTCTCCCCTCCTTCTCCATGCCATACTCTCTTCTCCCCTTGCTCTCCACGTCCAAAAGTGTTTTGGACTTAGTTTGGTGCGATTCAGATCAAAGGAAAGGCGATCAAAAGCAAGAAGGCTGCGCTGCTGCAAAAGGACGACTGCAGATCTTCAAAAGAGTTTTGAAGATCCTCCAGATCAGATCCAGATCTGATTTTTGGAGGTGTGATAGAGAAGAAGAGGATCTCCAGATCCAACCCGAGTGGATACCGGTAGAGGCCAGGCGCTTGCGTGGCTAAGATCCAGAACCTTCCGCTGCAATCAGGATCATCTACAGGGTAATAGGATTACCCAAATCAGGTAAATTAAATTTGATTTAATTTATCTTATTTTATTTTATTTATTAAAATAATAAGAATCAGATCTGAAACATATCAAGATCTGATTGAGATCAAAGAGAAAATTTTTGAAATATATCTCTTGATCTAATCAGATCTGGACGAACCTGGACCGGGAAATCAGGATTTCCCTTCAACTGGTATCAGAGCCATGGTTCTAAAATTGTTTAGATCTGATTTTAATTTTATTTTAATTAAAAAATAAAGTGATTTCAGATGTCACATGAGATGTGATCAGATCTGAAATCAGAAAAATTAAAATTAAATGATTTGGATCTAAGAACATGAAGATATGCATGACTAGTTCTAGAATAGAATAGTTCTATAGAATAGTTTTGCATGTCTTTGATTTAATCTGATTAAATCATATTTTAGATCTTCTTATTTACTATTTTCTGATATTATAAGTGTTATAATAACATCTGATAAACAGCAAATAAAAATTATTTAATTTTAAATATCATATGAGATATGATAGATGCATGACTAGACTAGTTGTAGAATAGTTCTACATAATTGTCTAGATTAGAATTTATTTTGATTAGATCAATTTAAATCTAATTTTTTAGATTATTATGTGATAATTTAGATCTGAAAACATGCATGATTATTGATACATGAGATGTATGCAAAATATGCCATGATTAGATCTACTTTATATATGAGATATATGATATAGATCTGATATTGTTTTGTAGTATTGACATGTTCCTGATTAAGGCGTTCCTCTTGGCCGTCCGGTCATAAGAACGAAGAAGGGTTTAAAGGCCCTCTCTTCCCATTCGATGGGGTGTTCTTATGACGTGTAGGGGTGCTGCGTGTTCGTCCTTAATCAGAAACCCAAAACTTACTTTCTGCAAAACCCTAGATCCTGAAACCCTAGGATTTATTGTGCATATTTTGTTTATGAACCCAACTTAATTAAGAATTAAGTTTATGGAATATTAATTAGGTCTAAAATTGAGAATTTCAGATCTAAGACATATTCATAATACTGGGTTCGGGCTTGGGTAGCTCAATTAGGTCTAAGCGGTTGATCAAACCGAATCAAGAGTTGGTTAGATGGGATCAACAATGCTTAAATTGACCAGCCTAATAGGATTAAGTCTGGGTCAAGATCGAGTCACGATCAAGCAAGACCTAATTAGGCTCAGAGGTTAGAGTCTGGATTGTAGGCTAACCCAATTGGTTCTGACTCAACAATTTGGTGTCTAAGGTAAGTTTGGCACAGACGACCGACTGGTTTTTAATTGGAAGCTACTCGACCTGAATGCGTTCTTGTGCGAGTTAACGGCATATTCCTTCCACCGGTCTCACTTACCTGGCCATATCTGTTGACACAGTTCTGATCTGAGGTGGTCAATAATCCGAGCTGACCCATGCCACTAGGTTAGTCATAATTGTTATGACTAAGCCAAGTCTAGTTTAATGAGACCTGAATCAATTCTCCCTAAGAAAAGATTAAGTCCGAGGTCTTCCACCATTGTAGACGTGCGGGCCCTTCCCGGGGTTGATTGTTCTCGGCTGGATACAGTGGCTCAGTTGCACCGGGAAGACGCAACCATGTCTATTAGGCATTGGATGCTATGGGCTGGAGGATGAGTTGGGCTCAATATTCCGGATACGGTGAGAGACCCAATTAGGAACCCAGTCTATGCAAATGGTGGGTCTGACTTAACTAAGGAGTGGATCAATATTCCGGATACGGTGAGATTCATGAATTAGAGACCAAGTTTGGGTGCACCATGATTAGAGAATCATTGAACAAGAGTTGTTCACTCATTGGCTAACCCATCACCAATAACTGTTAGGTGAGGTGATGAGTCAGTTGGTGAGACCGCACCACCCACTAGAAATCATCAATCGCGGAGATTTTCGCATCTCTACAGAGGGAGTGTAGGGATCCGAGAAAATAGTGGGAGCTAATTTGTTTAAAAATAAAATCCCTAAACAAATTGGTCAAGTCAAAATTACAGTATCTAACTAGAATCTTTGACTCTCTACAGGAAAATGTCTGCGTCCAACCCACTGGCACGTATCCTAGACACACATAGACTGACTGGACCCAATTATAAAGATTGGCTCAGGAACTACAAAATTGTTTTGGGTTCAGAGAAGTTAACACATGTTTTGGACCAGGACCCTCCCACCTTACCAGCTCGTCCATCCACTGAACAGAGAGCGTCTCTGGAAAAATGGATTGACGAAGACAATAAGGCCAGATACTACATGTTGGGCTCGATGTCTGATGAGCTCCAGCGCCAACATGAAGATATCGGGACTGCTCGCCAAATGTTGGCTCACCTGCAGGAGATGTTTGGTGAACAGAGTCGCGCAGCCAAATATCAAGTCACGAAATGACTTTTTAAGGCTAAGATGCGTGATGGGCAGTCAGTCCAAGATCACTGTCTGACAATGATCAAGGACATGGAAGAGCTTGAGAAGCTCGGTGTGAAGTTGGACTTGGATCTGCAGAACGATATTATTCTGCAATCCTTGACTGATGCATATGGGCAATTCATCATGAATTACCACATGCATAAACTTCAAAATTCCTTGGCCGAGTTGATGAATATGCTGGTTACCGCTGAGCTTTCTATGAAAGGTTCTAAAGGCTCAGTTCTTGCTATGGAACGGACTTCTTCCAAAAGAAAGTCTTATGGAAAGAAAAAGAAGTCTGTGAAAAAGCAAAAGGTAGAAGGATCAAAGAAGAAGAAGGCAGAACCGAAGAAGAAGGTCGATGGCAAAGGAAAGTGTTTCCATTGCAACAGCGACGGCCATTGGAAGCGGAACTGCCCTACTTACCTGGCCACCCTAAAGAACAAGAAGGAAGGTCCTTCTGGAGGTATGCTCGTTATTGAGTCTAACCTTACGGTTTCTTCTGCATCCAGTTGGGTGCTTGACTCTGGTTCTAGTGCTCATCTGTGCACTTCTATGCAGGGTCTTGAGGATAGCAGGAGGCTGAGGGATGGAGACATGATCCTACGCGTCGGTAATGGAGCAAGAGTTGCTGCAGTAGCCGTGGGAACATACCCTCTTCGATTACCATCTGGTTTAGACTTAGTTTTAAAAGACTGTTATTATGTGCCTGCAGCTAGCAGGAATTTGATTTCTGTTTCATGCTTAGCACAAGAAGGTTATGTGATCACCTTCTTTAAGGACCATTGTAACATTCTTTATGAAAGAAATAAAATTGCAAATGGTTTCCTTATTAATGGTCTTTATCAGTTGCATATTGATGTACCTATTTTAACTATCGAGCAAAACGTGAATGCCAAACGACCTAGGGATAGTCCAAACGACAGATATCTATGGCACCTGAGATTAGGTCATATAGCAGAAGATAGGATTAACAAATTGGAGAAAAATGGGCTATTGAGTCCATTGACTTTTGAGTCATATCCAACTTGTGAATCTTGTCTTCAAGGCAAAATGACTAAACTCCCTTTTGTTGGACATGGGGAGAGGGCCACAGATCTCCTTGCCCTAGTACATACTGATGTGTGCGGCCCATTTGATGTGCCGGCTAGAGGCAATTTTGTCTACTTCATTACCTTTACCGATGATCTGTCTAGGTATGGGTATGTGTATCTTATGAGACACAAGTCTGAAGCTTTTGAAAAGTTCAAAGAATTCAGACATGAAGTAGAAAAACAAACTGGAAAACCCATTAAGGTTCTTCGATCAGATCGAGGAGGTGAATACCTTAGCCGGGAATTCCTAGACTATCTTAAGGAAAATGGCATAGTCTCTCAATGGACTCCACCAGGAACACCTCAACTCAACGGGGTTTCAGAACGGAGAAATCGGACTCTATTGGATATGGTTCGATCCATGATGAGCTTCACAGACCTCCCTGATTTTCTTTGGGGACATTCATTATTAACTTCAATTTATTCTACTGAATAGGGTTCCCTCTAAAACCGTTCCTACCACACCGTATGAGATATGGCACGGTAAGAAACCAAGTCTGAGTCATCTCAGAATTTGGGGTTGTCCGGCTTCATGTCAAAAGACAACAAGCGGACAAGTTAGAGTTTAGGTCCTTTAGAGCTCGATTCATAGGATATCCTAAAGAGTCATTAGGATACTATTTCTACATTCCAGAAGACCACAATGTGATTGTGAGTCGACATGCCATCTTTCTTGAAAAATAGTTTATTCAAGATAGTGGCATTGGAAAGCAGATTAAGCTTGATGAGAAAGTCTCACAAGCACAACGAGCTAAGGACCAAGTGGAACCAAATCAGGTTGAGCCAATAAGAACACTACCTCCTCCACCTCGTAGATCGGAAAGAGTTTCCCGTCCCCCTGAAAGATACTTAGGTATTATTTCAGAGGAAAGTAGAGGAAAATGTTCCTCATAGGTAATGGTGCTCATGGTGATGATCCCAAAACCTACAACGAGGCGATATCAGATATCGACTCCGAGAAATGGCTTAGAGGCAATGAAGTCAGAAATTGACTCGATGCACTCAAACCAAGTCTGGACCTTGGTAGATCCACCAGAAGGTATAGTACCTATTGGGTGTAAATGGATCTTCAAGAGAAAGATTGGTGCAGATGGGAATGTGGAGACATTCAAGGCTAGACTAGTGGCAAAAGGTTATAGTCAACGTGAAGGCATTGACTATCAGGATACCTTTTCCCCAGTAGCTATGCTAAAATCCATCCGCACATTGCTTGCTGTTGCAGCCTATTTCGATTATGAAATATGGCAAATGGACGTGAAAACGGCATTCCTTAAATGGATATCTTGAGGAAGATATCTATATGGAACAGCCGCTAGGTTTCACATCCAGTGATACTGATCACAAGGTTTGCAAGCTGCAAAGGTCCATATATGGACTTAAGCAAGCATCTCGGAGCTGGAACACTCGTTTCAATGATGTGATCAAAAAGTTTGGTTTCATCAAAAATGAAGAGGAACCATGTGTTTTCAAAAGGGTCAGTGGGAGCGCTGTTGTCTTCCTCGTATTGTACGTGGATGACATCCTCCTTATTGGGAATGATATTCCCATGTTGACATCAGTCAAGATGTGGTTGTCCAAGGAATTCTCCATGAAAGACCTAGGTGAAGCATCCTTTATTCTAGGAATTAAGGTCTATAGGGATAGACCGAATAGGATGCTAGGACTTTCACAGAAGATGTACATAGAGGAAGTACTAAAGAGGTTTAGTATGGAAAACTCTAAGAGGGGATTAATACCCTTCAGACATGGTATTCATCTTTCCAAGAAGATGTGCCCCTAGCACACCTGAGGAAATAGAACGCATGAGCAAGATCCCTTATGCTTCTGCAATAGGGAGCCTCATGTATGCCATGCTATGTACACGACCTGATATAGCCCATGCTGTGAGTGTCACAAGCAGATATCAGTCAAATCCAGGTGAAGAACACTGGACTTCTGTGAAATGTATCCTTAAGTACTTGAGAAGAACTAAGGATATGATGTTGGTCTTTGGTAATGGAGAACTCCAAGTTCCAGGGATACACAGACTCGGATTTCATGTCCGATATAGATGATCGAAAGTCGACATCTGGGAGTCTGTTTGTGTGCAATGGTGGTGCTGTCAGCTGGAAGAGTTCCAAGCAAACTGTGATAGCAGATTCCACCATGGAAGCAGAATATATAGCTGCATCAGAGGCTGCAAAGGAAGCATTCTGGTACAAGAAGTTTGCTGCAGAAATTGGAGTAATGCCATCAGATGCCATTCCTCTTATACTGCGACAACAATGGCGCCATAGCCCTTGCTAAGGAGCCGAGGTCTCACCAGAAATCCAAGCACATTGAGCGGCGATACCATCTCATCCGCGATTACCTTGAGAAAGGTTACGTTGAGGTCAAGAGAGTCAACTCCACAGATAATGTGGCAGACCCACTTACAAAGCCGTTGGGCCAGCAGAAGATCGAAGCCCACCTTGAGAAGATGGGACTTAGACTTGTAGCCAATTGGCTTTAGGACAAGTGGGAGATTGTTAGATATATGTGCCCTAGAAGCCAGAATTGGCTGACACTTGTAATACACTTCTAGGGGCAAAATTATAATTTTGACTATAATTAATGAAATGGGTTATTTTCTATCACATATGTGTATTTAGTGTCTGTGATACATCCTTTGAGTTAATGGTAATGATAATTCATATTTTCAAGAGTTGAAAATTTAAGACATGAATAATCATTATTAACTCATAAACATGCTCCCGACCATAGGATCATCACGAGGATGGTGATTGATCCGGAAGGTTGGTGTACGATCGCTTCTCTTTAGTAGATGAGTCTTGAGTCTACGGTGTGGAGACACCGGAGCGAGAGTACAGGTACTCGTTAGAGAACGAGGGCACTGAGCGTGACCACCTCGAGTAGTCATTAGGGAAGTCTACCTTCTCGTCAATGACTGACTCGATGCTGCAGTAGTGTGTCTGGTTCTTTGACCTGAGATGCATCGGCAGTTCACCTTGAGGGTGTTATAGTTTGACTACACCATTACTCGGTCTCCTAGCCATATGGGAACCCTGAGGTGTATGTTGGCTGTATAGCATGTTCATTGTAGGAACTGGATTGCATCAAGATGGGAATCTATCTACCTCGGTGGTAGAGGAGTAGCCCTATGATGATCATGAGAATCAAGTCCAGAAGCCCATGGCCATGGCAGAGTGAAATAATAGAAAGAGTTTCTATTTAGATTTTCACATTGGACTCGAATCGAATGATTACATCATATGACAGAGACTAGGGTTTGACGAGTTCACCTTAACCCTAATCTGATCGGGGCTCAAGATAGAAGAACTTAATCACACAGGTAGCTGCACCAAGAGGTTCGCATTCAGCTCTGATGGGTTGCCACCATATACTGCTAGGTGTCACTGGTGGATTTTGGGAGCAATTAGAATGATTTAGATGATCGATCATTCTAGCTGTTCGAATCAGAAGAGTTCTGATCCATCGAAAGGAGTTTCGATGATGTCTATGATAGAGATCATGACATATCCCATTACCATACAGAACTGAACCTAACTGGGTCACACAAACAAGGGTTTGAATCTGGTGATCATCAATTGAACTGATCCTAGTTCAATTGATCTGAATGAGATTCAATTAGGTTCAAGGAAAATCGTGCTAGCACTCGATTGAACCTAACGTTCTTCTTTTACTATCATAAATAAGTTGTCCTGACTGAGCCAAAGGAGTTTGTGCTCAATCAGAGGCCTTCATATGGTCTGACTGGAGGTTGTCCAAGTCAGAATAGGTTGTCTTATTTGTAAGACATTACCTGCCATTTTTGGTCACCTGCCATTTCTTGTTCTTTGACTTTGGTCAAAAGTCTGACCTTTGACTGGTCAAACGTTGACCATTGACCACTTTGACTTTTGACCACATGTCATGCACCTATTGGAGAGCTGGTGGGGGCTTGTCCCCCTGCCAGAACCTGGCAAAGGAAGAAGGGCGCACGCCACCCTGTTGGATAGGAACTCCATAGGAGGCTCCCTTTTAGGAGTCCTTGTTGGATTAGACTCCTCCTAAGAACCAACTTTGACTGGTCTTAGGTTGCCATCTAAGGAGGAATCCAAGGGACTCTATTCCCACCAATCAGATTTAGATCTGATTTCACAAAGGGTTGTGATTGGTTGAGAGGAAGAGGAGTTGGATCACGCAGAGGTCTATAAATAAGACCCTGCGCCCAACCTCAAAAAGCAATGACAATTTCACAATGCCCCAAGGCTGCCTCTCTCTTCCTCCTTCTCCATGCCAAGTCCATCTCTTCCTCTCCTCTCCACACGTCCAAAGTAGTTTTGGATCTTAGTTTGGTGCAATCTAGATCAAGAGAAAGGCGATCAGAAAAGCAAGAAGGCTGCGCTGCTGCAAAAGGACGACTGCAGATCTTCAAAAGAGTTTTGAAGATCCTCCAGATCAGATCCAGATCTGATTTTTGGAGGATGTGATAGAGAAGAAGAGGATCTCCAGATCCAACCCTGAGTGGATACCGGTAGAGGCCAGGCACTTGCGTGGCTAAGATCCAGAACCTTCCGCTGCTTATCAGGATCATCAACAGGGTAATAGGATTACCCTACATCAAGATAAATTAAATATGATTTAATTTATTTATATTTTATTTTAATTATTAAAATAATAAAATTAAATCTAAAATATCCTAGATCTAATTCAGATCAAAGAAAAAAAATTTTGAAATATATCTCTTGGTCCGATCAGATCTGAACGAACCTGATCCGAGAAATTAGGATTTTTCTTTAAATATCATCCCTTAATCCTGTAATAGATCTGAGATCTAGGTGTTTGTATGATTATTTAAATAAATTTTAGATTTATTTAAGTCTTTCACTATAAGATTTTTAAAAAGTTTCAAGATCTATCAGTGAAACCCAAGATCTGGTTCCTTTCAATTAGTATCAGAGCCTAGGTTATTATTACATGATTTTTCTGCATGTCTAGATTATTTCTTAGATTAGATCTAATTTATAATCTAATTATTAAATTTAAAATTAAAAATAAAATATAAAATATTTTGGACTGCACGGACTACCATAAGTTTGTTCTGCTATAAGGTTTACCCCATACAGTAAATAGGTTGTCCTAGTACGTGCTGATCTAAAATATTGATAATACAATTTTAGATTAGATCTAAAAGATTTTATGAACTGATTAAAAATATTTTAATCTAATTTCAATCATCATAAATGTGTTAGATTTAATCTTGGGAGATTTATAATTGATTATTATTGAAACTGTTTCAATTATATTAACCTATTTAGATTAGATCTAAAGTAGTTTTATATTTATTTTACTTGCATATTGATTATGAATCAAACATGCAACTTGGTTGATAGAACCATATTGTAAAAATATTTTACAAACATGAAAATCATTTTTGAAAAGCTGAACTCTAACCCTCAGTCCAAAACTTAATTCAGAATTAAGAAGTTGATTGATTAGGATCTAGGATTGTGAATTGAAGATCCTAAGACACAAATCATAACACATTGGGTTAAATAGATTAGTGAGAATTAGGTTCATTAATTGGGTTAGACCTAGGGTTAGATTAAAGATGGACTTAATTAGAGAATTTCTTATGAAATTCATGTTGCATCTCTGCCCATGTTTGAATTGTTCTTCCTAGTGTGCCAAGCCAGTACTTGGCTTATCTTTTAATGAGAAAGGGAATAAGGTCAGTCTAAGGGCATCATCAGAAAAATTCTGAATTTTTACCATAGAGTAGATTTCTAAGAATTTATCCAGATGTTTGTAAGGGTCTTCATTGGTATTCCCATAAAAAGATGGGAGCATCTGGATTGTGGTTGACTTGATCTTATAGTGGCTAGCAGAGATATCAGGTAAGTGGATGCAAGTTGATGGTTGTAGGTGGAAGGAATAAAGTATTCCTTCATCTACCTACGTGGTTCTTCACAATTTCCAGCCATTTATTATCTGGTCTTATATGAATTAGTCTTTCAATTTTAGGATTTGGTTTAACTAGGTTTGGTAAAAGCGATCTTCTACTGTGCATGTACTAGTGCAACCTGATATATGGTTCAAGATATATATTTTTTTATTTTTTTATTTTTTTTTTATTATTATTATTTTAAGAAAAGAGGAGAGAAAGAAAGAAGTGGGTTCTAAAGAAAGATCCTAAGGAGTCTTAAATCTAGAGATGATAGAGAGAAGAGTTAATTTGTGGTTTATGTTTGATGTTATTTAGCAAACAAGTTAGGCAATCAATCCTGACTAAGGGTTATCTTAGGTCTAGATAGCTCCTAACTACCAAGATCACCTTCAAGTCCTTCAAGTAGAGGAACAGTCAATTAACTGGCCAGGTAAGTGTAAGATTGGTGGGAGTCCTTCCGTTGCTTGCCTTAGACACCAATTGTGCTTGACCAGGTAAGTGAATGAAATTAATTAAGTAACCACCTTCCTTCGGACCCAGTCATCCCTGAACCACTTTCCTAAACATCCGTCAAATTGATTAACCCTAACTTGGTTCAACTGTTAGGGTTCCTTATCCTATTGAGCTCGAATATCCTTAAGGGTAATGTCTAACGATTTTAAGAGTTAAGGTTTGGGTTAATCAGGATGTTGGTTGGTTGTTTGTTTTGGGCCAAGAAAGGGTACAAATCTCCACCTTATCTTGTTTAATGGATTGTGCCCTTAATTTGGTTTAATATGAAGATGCACAAAAAAAAAAAATCCAATCAAAGAATTCTATGCAATTTAAACTAGATGCATGCAACTAATTGAATTCTGAAAGGCTTACCTTGCCTCCAGCAATCATCAAAAAAAATAAAAATAAAACTAATATGATGGATGCTCTAACTCTAATCTTGTGATGAGATTTTTAATTAGATTTAAGTAGGTATTTTTTAATTAATTTGAAAATAAAGCAAATATTAAAAATAAGGAAAGAGATTTAGGGTACAGAAATGATCTCACCAAATAGGATGGAGAGTTTTGTTCATACCCTAATCTTATTTGTTCTTTTCTCTATTTTTTTCTATAAAATAAATAAGATAAATAATTAGTAGATAATACAAAAATTAAAGAAATAAAAAATTTTAATTTTTATGCCTCTCCGATAATGGTGCCAAAAACTTCATTAGGATCATGATGTTGTCATTAAGACACTGTATTTATCAGTTTAAATCTAATTTTTTATTTTTTAAATTAATTAAAAATTATGAAGAGAATAGTGAGTCGGATCAAATCCATAGAGAGGTAATGATTTAATTCTAAAATCTTTAATTTTTTTTTATTTTTTTATTTTTTTAAAAAAAAAGAAAAGAAAGGTTTTTGAAAATTAAAGTTGAAAAATATATTTATAAATAAAAATAGAATTTAAATTATATAATAAAATAAATTTGGTACTAAGATCAACTAATTAGATCTTAGCGGCTACTTGCAATAAAATTAAAGAGCAATGAAGAATAATTAATTTGAAAAGCTAGAATTAAAAAGAACAATAAAACTTTCTTTATTAAAACTCAAATTCAAAATTTAAATACAAAAAATTAAAAAAAAAAGATAGAGAAAAGAAAACTAGAAGAAGATCGTAGATCAGCGTAGGCGTGGAGATGGCATAGAAGACTGGCTCTTCTTCTCAGCACTATAGCTTTGAAGCAACCTTCAACCCAGAGCTTGGCTTCCACCCTATATCTTGGCATTTCTTCCACCAGATCTGTCTATTTCTAGAGGCCTAGGGTCCTTTTTATAGAGCTAGGAGGGGTGGAGGATTTTCTTCTCGGTAATGTAGGACTAATAGCCTTTTTAATCTTCAAAATACAAAGAAACACGAATAAAATTTGGATAAAAAAAGTGTCCTAGACAAATTTTGGTGGGATTGATGAAATCCAATCATTCAATAGGAATTTAATGGGCCAAAAATCATCAAAATCGGATGCATATCAGCCTAGATTAGGTCGGATTAAATTTTGGCCGTTGATCGCATGTTGATGGAGAAAATCTGGCCACTGATCGCACATCTAGAGTCTTGATTACCACTGGGAGCATTCTGGATCGTTGGATCATCCCCTGAATTATGTGCTATCGTTGGATGGTGATCTGCATAATGTCTAAAGCTGAATCAAATCCAAAAATAACCACAACTATTTGATTTGGACCGCAAGCTACCGCAGCTGCCCAATCGCACAATTACTGTTCCCATGGACTGCATGGATCGACTGCACCACACACCACAGCCAATCAGCGCTCCTATCATCGAATGAAAGACCAAAATGTCCTATAAGCTGCCCCTCTCCCTTCTCCATGCCAACATCTGGTCCTCTCTCTCCTCCCCATGCCCAAGAAAGTTGGGTTCTTTAGATTAGTGTGAGTCAGGCAAGAAAAGACTGACGAAAAAGAAAGAAGGCAGCACTGCTGCAGTGACGATGGGTGATCTTCAAAAGGTGTTTTGAAGATCCTCCAAATCAGATCCATATTTGATTTTTGGAGAAAAAAAAGAGAAGAGGAAGATCTCCAGATCCAGTCTGATTGGATATCGGTAGAGGTCAGGCTCTTGCATGGTTAGATCCATAACCTCAGAGCTTCCGTAGGATCATCAACGGGTAATTAGATTACCCAGGATCAAGGTAAAATTAATTTAGAATTAATTTAGTTTTATTTTCATAATTATTAGATTATAAATCAGTTCTGAAAAAGTATCAGATCTAATTAGAATCTAAGAGAAATTTTGAAATATGCCTCTCAATCCAATTAGATCCGAACGAATCTGCTCCAAAAAATCAGGATTTCCCTTCAGTTTGGCTACTGGGGGAATCCATCTAAAGAAGAGGTCCGAAAGAAGTTTGGCTCTTGGAGGAATCTGACTGAAAGACAAGTTCAAAAGGAGTTCGACCACTGGAGGGAGAATTTTCAATCGAAGCTCTTTCGTGATTACCAGTTATATTAGGCTAAGCATCAGACTGGACTTCGGTGGGAGCAGAATTTATCCCCAACAAATATTATTAGCAATGTTGCTTACCAAAGCACATATCTCGTAGGGAAAACAAACGGTATTTAGAAAATATTGCATTGAAAATCAATGTTAAGGTTTATAAAAGTTCATTTTGATTAATTTAGATGATTGTTCTTTCTGATATGTCTACATGAACTGGTTGAGCTCATCGTAGACAATCGATAAATTACAATACATGATGTGGAGGGTTCCCTCCCCTTCCAAGCAGAGTTGCACCACATATCAGGTATTTCAATCTATGCGAAACTCTACATCTGAGTCATGATGGTGCATGCTTCATCCACCTTTGCATCAGCTATCCAGAGACCACCGACATATAAGCTCCAGCTCCAGCTCCAGCCCCTCCAGCTCTAGCTCCTCTAACTCGTACTCCATCTCCTCCCGATGATGAGGACTTAGATATAGATTTTGCAGACTTTTGATGTAATTTTTTTAAAAAATATTATAATAAATTTTATTCAGTAATAAAATTTGAGTTTTTTAGAAATATTATTATATTTATAATATTTTCTTATGTTATATATATTTAACTGCATTTATTAGATAAAAATTAAAATTTAAAAATTTATATTTTTTATTATTTAAATTCTATGGCAGTGGTTGCAAAACTGCTACCGTAGGCACGCCAACTGATGCCATAGATCACGTGCCAACCATTGCAATAGGTCTATCGCAGTAATTTTGTAACCATTGCCATAGATACTATGGCAACGGTTCTTTGAACCACCGCCATAGAAGCTATGGCGGCAGTTCTGTAACCGCTACCATAGCTGACCTATAGCAGTGGTTCTATAACCGCTGCCATATACTCTTTGGTAGCAGTTACAAAATCACTACCATACATGATATAGCAGTGATTTGCTACCCTTAAGGGTTTGGGGTCTGGAAGATCTATTTTTCGTATCAACTAGAGTAACAACATCGCTGCCAAAGGCTAAAACTATGATTGGGTCAACTTTACCACCCTTAAGGGTTTGGGGTTTGGGAGATCCATCTCCGATAGCCATCAACTAAAGATGGAGTATGACAACCAAAGGCTAAAACTACGATTGGACCAACTTTACCATCCGTAGGGGTTTAGATTCTAGGGAGATCTATCTCCTTAGCCATTAATCATAGTGGCACGACTACCAAAGCCTATTCATCTCTAGCTTGACCACCTAGTAATTGGATGGAAGGCCAACCTAAAGGTAAAAGACCACCATGGCAGCGAAAGACCACTAGTTAGCAATGATGGTGGAATATCCAATGCAAGCCTTAAGGCTTAGGTAAGCCAAAGAAGTTGCATCCATAGTTTAGTAGGATATAAAATTGAGCCCCTCAAAGATCAATCTAAAAATAATGTAGGATCTATCTAAAAATAAAATAACCAAATACAAAATAATTAATAGAATATAAGGGAAATTGGATATCACTTATTTAATAGGGATATATCTGTCATGTTGTTCCTAAAGAAGATTGTGCCCCTCAAAGTTCTATTTCAATGATAAAACCATAAATTTCAATAGATAAGCCTTACAAGTCTAGCATATGATAGTGAACAGTTCAATTGCATAGCATATAGCCACCCACAAATTCCTTTAAATATTTAGAAAATGAAGGAAAACATTATTTCCTGTCTTAACTCTATTTCAAATCAAATATTATAATAGAAATCAGGATAAAAGATAATATCTATTGGGGATAAATTTCGCTCCTGCCGAAGTCTAGCCTGATGCATAGCCTAACACAACTGGTAATCACGAAAGAGCTTCAATCAAAAATTCTTCCTCCAGCGGTCAAGCCCCACTCGATCTTCTCTAGCGGTCGAACTCATTTAGTAGTCGAACTCCTCCAGCGGTCGAACTCATTTAGTAGCCAAACTCCTCCATCGGCTGAACTTATTCAATAGCTGAACTCCTCCTTCAGTCGAATTTCTACAGGAGTCAAACTCCTTCCGGATCTCTCCTTCAGTCAAGTTCCTCCAGGAGCCAAACTCCTTCCGAACTTCTCCTTCAGTCAAACTTCTCCACCAATCGGATTCCCCCTGAACTTCTCCATCAGTCGAACTCCATCCAGATTCCTTCAGTGGATTAGTTCTAGATTTCAACTAATATTTCTTCTGAATTATCCCCTCTAGCCATGTTTCCTTTAGGAGTTTGAACTCTCCTAAAATTGATGTATGTCAAAGCTCTTCACCAACCAATGCTTGCTTCCTCTGAACTTTGACTATTAAATCTCAACGAATGGCCACTTCAAGGCAACAGACATTACTCTTCGTAACAAACTCCATGTGGCCCCGAACGGTCCATTACCGAACGACCACATCACAACAATGGTCGTAACAAACTCCACGTGGCCCTATGCGGCCCACTATCAAATGGTTACGATAAGCTCTGTCTATAAAAAGGGATTCTCCAAATATATTTTCTCTAAGTTCTCTTCTTCTTTCCAAAACTCTGTCAAATTCTTACCTGAGCACTCAATTTCTGTTAGCCAGAAGAGCTGATTTGATCGTCGGAGGGTCCTACTATAGCCACCACCACTGACTCTGGGTGGGACTTTATTTTTCAAATCATCGGTGGCGACCTCATCTTCCTCGACTCTAGCGTGATCCAGCATCAACCAGATTCTACACCAATAAAATTGGTGCTAGAGGAAGGGCTCTCTATTCCTGAGGTTTTCTTATTCTAAAAGGAGTGCTCGACAGCGATCTCTCCTCTTCCTCTCTAGAGTTCTTCCTCAAGAAAGAATGCCTCCTAGGAAAGCTTCGATCTAGCGATCAACGGTCTCTGCAGTCAAATCCCATCCAGACCCATCCACTCCCGCTCCAGCTCCAGCAACTCAGGCTCCACCTATGGCCATGGTGGATGCAAAGTAGTTCAACTTGCTAGTTCAGCAGCTTTGCGGTCTCACGGAGGTAGTGCAAGCCATGCATCGATAGTCCCCGATATCGATTCGACCAGAGTAGGCCTCTCCAGAGCCCCATGATCCAGTCTTGGGATGGTGGGCTTAGGCTGCCCGATAGCTGATCTCTGAAAAGAAAAAATAGAGGATGGAGGACCCTTGCTCGGACCATGACTCGATCCAAGGGGAGGCTTCACACCTGCTTGGTCAAGAAACCCTAAAGATCAATGATCGTGAAGATCTTCTTGATCAAAAGTTTCAAAAAATGAACCGACGAATTGAAAAACTCCATCATGCTCCCTCCACCCACGGTAACAATATTTGCACTGACCCTTCTTTTTTTTAGATGATTATGAAGGAACCGATCCCACCGAACTTCAAGCTCCCTTAGTTTAAGAGTTACGATGGGACCATTGATTTGGTCGACCACCTGGAGGCCTTTCGGATGATGATGTTGCTCCATGGTACACCAAACACCATTTTGTGCTGGATTTTTCCATCCATCCTCAAGGAAGCAGCCAAAAATTAGTACTCAGCCCTTAAGCCGGGTACCATGTTTTTCTTTGATCAGATGAGCCATCAGTTTGTGACTTATCTCATTAGCAGTCGACGTCCTCACCGAGGTTCGAATTCTCTGATAAATATCAGGCAAAAGGGAGGGAAATCCATCCGGGCTTATGTCATCCGATTAATATAGCTACATTACATGTCTGGATCTTGGACCAGTCAGTTACAATAGCCGCACTCAAGGACGATTTTTAGAAGAATGATTTACTGTTCCTCCTAAACAAGAAAGATCGTAGGATCATTGCCGATATACTGGCTCGAGCTGAAGGTTATGCCCGAGCTAAAGAGGCCTTCAAGGCCAGGGACAATGAAGCCGTTGGAGAGTGGCGAATCAGCGAGCTGGGCAGGTCCACTACAAGTGAAGAACTCCCTCAGTTTCAGACTGGTCTTCAGTGAAGGGAAATCCTGATTTCCCGGTCCAGGTTCGTCCAGATCTGATTAGATCAAGAGATATATTTCAAAAATTTTCTCTTGATCTTAATCAGATCTTGATATGTTTCAGATCTGATTCTTATTATTTTAATAAATAAAATAAAATAAGATAAATTAAATCAAATTTCAATTTACCTGATTTGGGTAATCCTATTACCCTGTAGATGATCCTGATTGCAGCGGAAGGTTCTGGATCTTAGCCACGCAAGCGCCTGGCCTCTACCGGTATCCACTCGGGTTGGATCTGGAGAATCCTCTTCTTCTCTATCACACCTCCAAAAATCAGATCTGGATCTGATCTGGAGGATCTTCAAAACTCTTTTGAAGATCTGCAGTCGTCCTTTTGCAGCAGCGCAGCCTTCTTGCTTTTGATCGCCTTTCCTTGATCTGAATCGCACCAAACTAAGTCCAAAACACTTTTGGACGTGGAGAGCAAGGGGAGAAGAGAGTATGGCATGGAGAAGGAGGGGAGAGGCAGCCTTGGACGTGGGAAATCTCTATTGAATTCACTTAGGATTAGGGTTGGGCGCAGGGTCTTATTTATAGACCTCTTGTGATCCAACTCCTCTTCCTCTCAACCAATCACAACCCTTTGTGAAATCAGATCTAAATCTGATTGGTTGAAAAAGAGACCCCTGGATTCCTCCTTAGAGGGCGCCTAAGACCAGTCAAACTGGATTCTTAGTAGAACTCTGATTGGAATCCTAAAGGGAGGTGGAGTCCTTGTCCAACAAGGACTCCTAGGCGCCTCCTACTTGGGCTCACGCCACCCTTGGCGTGCGCCCTTCTCCTTGCCAGGTTCTGGCAGGGGGACAAGCCCCCACCAGCTCTCCAATAGGTGCATGACATGTGGTCAAAAGTCAAAGGGTGAATGGTCAACGTTTGACCAGTCAAAGGTAGACTTTTGACCAAAGTCAAAGAACAAGAAATGGCAGGTGACCAAAAATGGCAGGTAATGTCTTACAAATAAGACAACCTATTCTGACTTGGACAACCTCCAGTCAGACCATATGAAGGCCTCTGATTGAGCACAAACTCCTTTGGCTCAGTCAGGACAACTTATTTATGATAGTAAAAGAAGAACGTTAGGTTCAATCGAGTGCTAGCACGATTTCCTTGAACCTAATTGAATCTCATTCAGATCAATTGAACTAGATCAGTTCAATTGATGATCACCAGATTCAAACCCTTGTTTGTGTGACCCAGTTAGGTTCAGTTCTGTATGGTAATGGGATATGTCATGATCTCTATCATAGACATCATCGAAACTCCTTTCGATGGATCAGAACTCTTCTGATTCGAACAGCTAGAATGATCGATCATCTAAATCATTCTAATTGCTCCCAAAATCCACCAGTGACACCTAGCAGTATATGGTGGCAACCCATCAGAGCTGAATGCGAACCTCTTGGTGCAGCTACCTGTGTGATTCAGTTCTTCTATCTTGAGCCCCGATCAGATTAGGGTTAAGGTGAACTCGTCAAACCCTAGTCTCTGTCATATGATGTAATCATTCGATTCGAGTCCAATGTGAAAATCTAAATAGAAACTCTTTCTATTATTTCACTCTACCATGGCCATGGGCTTCTGGACTTGATTCTCATGATCATCATAGGGCTACTCCTCTACCACCGAGGTAGATAGATCCCATCTTGATGCAATCCAGTTCCTACAATGAACATGTCATAGCCAACATACACCTCAGGGTTCCATATGGCTAGGAGACCGAGTAATGGTGTAGTCAAACTATAACACCCTCAAGGTGAACTGCCGATGCATCTCAGGTCAAAGAACCAGACACACTACTGCAGCATCGAGTCAGTCATTGACGAGAAGGTAGACTCCCTAATGACTACTCGAGGTGGTCACGCTCAGTGCCCTCGTTCTCTAACGAGTACCTGTACTCTCGCTCCGGTGTCTCCACACCGTAGACTCAAGACTCATCTACTAAAGAGAAGCGATCGTACACCAACCTTCCGGATCAATCACCATCCTCGTGATGATCCTATGGTCGGGAGCTGTTTATGAGTTAATAATGATTATTCATGTCTTAAATTTTCAACTCTTGAAAATATGAATTATCATTACCATTAACTCAAAGGATGTATCACAGACACTAAATACACATGTGTGATAGAAAATAACCCATTTCATTAATTATAGTCAAAATTACAATTTTGCCCCTAGAAGTGTATTACAAGTGTCAGCCAATTCTGGCTTCTAGGGCACATATATCTAACAATCTCCCACTTGTCCTAAAGCCAATTGGCTACAAGTCTAAGTCCCATCTTCTCAAGGTGGGCTTCGATCTTCTGCTGGCCCAACGGCTTTGTAAGTGGGTCTGCCACATTATCTGTGGAGTTGACTCTCTTGACCTCAACGTAACCTTTCTCAAGGTAATCGCGGATGAGATGATATCGCCGCTCAATGTGCTTGGACTTCTGGTGAGACCTCGGCTCCTTAGCAAGGGCTATGGCGCCATTGTTGTCGCAGTAAAGAGGAATGGCATCTGATGGCATTACTCCAATTTCTGCAGCAAACTTCTTGTACCAGAATGCTTCCTTTGCAGCCTCTGATGCAGCTATATATTCTGCTTCCATGGTGGAATCTGCTATCACAGTTTGCTTGGAACTCTTCCAGCTGACAGCTCCACCATTGCACACAAACAGACTTCCAGATGTCGACTTTCGATCATCTATATCGGACATGAAGTCCGAGTCTGTGTATCCCTGAACTTGGAGTTCTCCATTACCAAAGACCAACATCATATCCTTAGTTCTTCTCAAGTACTTAAGGATACATTTCACAGAAGTCCAGTGTTCTTCACCTGGATTTGACTGATATCTGCTTGTGACACTCACAGCATGGGCTATATCAGGTCGTGTACATAGCATGGCATACATGAGGCTCCCTATTGCAGAAGCATAAGGGATCTTGCTCATGCGTTCTATTTCCTCAGGTGTGCTGGGGCACATCTTCTTGGAAAGATGAATACCATGTCTGAAGGGTATTAATCCCCTCTTAGAGTTTTCCATACTAAACCTCTTTAGTACTTCCTCTATGTACATCTTCTGTGAAAGTCCTAGCATCCTATTCGGTCTATCCCTATAGACCTTAATTCCTAGAATAAAGGATGCTTCACCTAGGTCTTTCATGGAGAATTCCTTAGACAACCACATCTTGACTGATGTCAACATGGGAATATCATTCCCAATAAGGAGGATGTCATCCACGTACAATACGAGGAAGACAACAGCGCTCCCACTGACCCTTTTGAAAACACATGGTTCCTCTTCATTTTTGATGAAACCAAACTTTTTGATCACATCATTGAAACGAGTGTTCCAGCTCCGAGATGCTTGCTTAAGTCCATATATGGACCTTTGCAGCTTGCAAACCTTGTGATCAGTATCACTGGATGTGAAACCTAGCGGCTGTTCCATATAGATATCTTCCTCAAGATATCCATTTAGGAATGCCGTTTTCACGTCCATTTGCCATATTTCATAATCGAAATAGGCTGCAACAGCAAGCAATGTGCGGATGGATTTTAGCATAGCTACCGGGGAAAAGGTATCCTGATAGTCAATGCCTTCACGTTGACTATAACCTTTTGCCACCAGTCTAGCCTTGAATGTCTCCACATTCCCATCTGCACCAATCTTTCTCTTGAAGATCCATTTACACCCAATAGGTACTATACCTTCTGGTGGATCTACCAAGGTCCAGACTTGGTTTGAGTGCATCGAGTCGATTCTCTGACTTCATTGCCTCAAGCCATTTCTCGGAGTCGATATCTGATATCGCCTCGTTGTAGGTTTTGGGATCATCACCATGAGCACCATTACCTATGAGGAACATTTCCTCTACATCCTCTGAAATAATACCTAAGTATCTTTCAGGGGGACGGGAAACTCTTTCCGATCTACGAGGTGGAGGAGGTAGTGTTCTTATTGGCTCAACCTGATTTGGTTCCACTTGGTCCTTAGCTCGTTCTGCTTGTGAGACTTTCTCATCAAGCTTAATCTGCTTTCCAATGCCACTATCTTGAATAAACTATTTTTCAAGAAATATGGCATGTCGACTCACAATCACATTGTGGTCTTCTGGAATGTAGAAATAGTATCCTAATGACTCTTTAGGATATCCTATGAATCGAGCTCTAAAGGACCTAAACTCTAACTTGTCCGCTTGTTGTCTTTTGACATAAGCCGGACAACCCCAAATTCTGAGATGACTCAGACTTGGTTTCTTACCGTGCCATATCTCATACGGTGTGGTAGGAACGGTTTTAGAGGGAACCCTATTCAGTAAATAGATTGAAGTTAATAATGAATGTCCCCAAAGAAAATCTGGGAGGTCTGTGAAGCTCATCATGGATCGAACCATATCCAATAGAGTCCGATTTCTCCGTTCTGAAACCCCGTTGAGTTGAGGTGTTCCTGGTGGAGTCCATTGAGAGACTATGCCATTTTCCTTAAGATAGTCTAGGAATTCCCGGCTAAGGTATTCACCTCCTCGATCTGATCGAAGAACCTTAATGGGTTTTCCAGTTTGTTTTTCTACTTCATGTCTGAATTCTTTGAACTTTTCAAAAGGCTTCAGACTTATGTCTCATAAGATACACATACCCATACCTAGACAGATCATCGGTAAAGGTAATGAAGTAGACAAAATTGCCTCTAGCCGGCACATCGAATGGGCCGCACACATCAGTATGTACTAGGGCAAGGAGATCTGTGGCCCTCTCCCCATGTCCAACAAAAGGGAGTTTAGTCATTTTGCCTTGAAGACAAGATTCACAAGTTGGATATGACTCAAAAGTCAATGGACTCAATAGCCCATTTTTCTCCAATTTGTTAATCCTATCTTCTGCTATATGACCTAATCTCAGGTGCCATAGATATCTGTCGTTTGGACTATCCCTAGGTCGTTTGGCATTCACGTTTTGCTCGATATAGTTAAAACAGGTACATCAATATGCAACTGATAAAGACCATTAACAAGGAAACCATTTGCAATTTTATTTCTTTCATAAAGAATGTTACAATGGTCCTTAAAGAAGGTGATCACATAACCTTCTTGTGCTAAGCATGAAACAGAAATCAAATTCCTGCTAGCTGCAGGCACATAATAACAGTCTTTTAAAACTAAGTCTAAACCAGATGGTAATCGCAGAGGGTATGTTCCCACGGCTACTGCAGCAACTCTTGCTCCATTACCGACGCGTAGGATCATGTCTCCATCCCTCAGCCTCCTGCTATCCTCAAGACCCTGCATAGAAGTGCACAGATGAGCACTAGAACCAGAGTCAAGCACCCAACTGGATGCAGAAGAAACCGTAAGGTTAGACTCAATAACGAGCATACCTCCAGAAGGACCTTCCTTCTTGTTCTTTCAGGGTGGCCAGGTAAGTAGGGCAGTTCCGCTTCCAATGGCCGTCGCTGTTGCAATGGAAACACTTTCCTTTGCCATCGACCTTCTTCTTCGGTTCTGCCTTCTTCTTCTTTGATCCTTCTACCTTTTGCTTTTTCACAGACTTCTTTTTCTTTCCATAAGACTTTCTTTTGGAAGAAGTCCGTTCCATAGCAAGAACTGAGCCTTTAGAACCTTTCATAGAAAGCTCAGCGGTAACCAGCATATTCATCAACTCGGCCAAGGAATTTTGAAGTTTATGCATGTGGTAATTCATGATGAATTGCCCATATGCATCAGTCAAGGATTGCAGAATAATATCGTTCTGCAAATCCAAGTCCAACTTCACACCGAGCTTCTCAAGCTCTTCCATGTCCTTGATCATTGTCAGACAGTGATCTTGGACTGACTGCCCATCACGCATCTTAGCCTTAAAAAGTCATTTTCGTGACTTGATATTTGGCTGCGCGACTCTGTTCACCAAACATCTCCTGCAGGTGAGCCAACATTTGGCGAGCAGTCCCGATATCTTCATGTTGGCGCTGGAGCTCATCAGACATCGAGCCCAACATGTAGTATCTGGCCTTATTGTCTTCGTCAATCCATTTTTCCAGAGACGCTCTCTGTTCAGTGGATGGACGAGCTGGTAAGGTGGGAGGGTCCTGGTCCAAAACATGTGTTAACTTCTCTGAACCCAAAACAATTTTGTAGTTCCTGAGCCAATCTTTATAATTGGGTCCAGTCAGTCTATGTGTGTCTAGGATACGTGCCAGTGGGTTGGACGCAGACATTTTCCTGTAGAGAGTCAAAGATTCTAGTTAGATACTGTAATTTTGACTTGACCAATTTGTTTAGGGATTTTATTTTTAAACAAATTAGCTCCCACTATTTTCTCGGATCCCTACACTCCCTCTGTAGAGATGCGAAAATCTCCGCGATTGATGATTTCTAGTGGGTGGTGCGGTCTCACCAACTGACTCATCACCTCACCTAACAGTTATTGGTGATGGGTTAGCCAATGAGTGAACAACTCTTGTTCAATGATTCTCTAATCATGGTGCACCCAAACTTGGTCTCTAATTCATGAATCTCACCGTATCCGGAATATTGATCCACTCCTTAGTTAAGTCAGACCCACCATTTGCATAGACTGGGTTCCTAATTGGGTCTCTCACCGTATCCGGAATATTGAGCCCAACTCATCCTCCAGCCCATAGCATCCAATGCCTAATAGACATGGTTGCGTCTTCCCGGTGCAACTGAGCCACTGTATCCAGCCGAGAACAATCAACCCCGGGAAGGGCCCGCACGTCTACAATGGTGGAAGACCTCGGACTTAATCTTTTCTTAGGGAGAATTGATTCAGGTCTCATTAAACTAGACTTGGCTTAGTCATAACAATTATGACTAACCTAGTGGCATGGGTCAGCTCGGATTATTGACCACCTCAGATCAGAACTGTGTCAACAGATATGGCCAGGTAAGTGAGACCGGTGGAAGGAATATGCCGTTAACTCGCACAAGAACGCATTCAGGTCGAGTAGCTTCCAATTAAAAACCAGTCGGTCGTCTGTGCCAAACTTACCTTAGACACCAAATTGTTGAGTCAGAACCAATTGGGTTAGCCTACAATCCAGACTCTAACCTCTGAGCCTAATTAGGTCTTGCTTGATCGTGACTCGATCTTGACCCAGACTTAATCCTATTAGGCTGGTCAATTTAAGCATTGTTGATCCCATCTAACCAACTCTTGATTCGGTTTGATCAACCGCTTAGACCTAATTGAGCTACCCAAGCCCGAACCCAGTATTATGAATATGTCTTAGATCTGAAATTCTCAATTTTAGACCTAATTAATATTCCATAAACTTAATTCTTAATTAAGTTGGGTTCATAAACAAAATATGCACAATAAATCCTAGGGTTTCAGGATCTAGGGTTTTGCAGAAAGTAAGTTTTGGGTTTCTGATTAAGGACGAACACGCAGCACCCCTACACGTCATAAGAACACCCCATCGAATGGGAAGAGAGGGCCTTTAAACCCTTCTTCGTTCTTATGACCGGACGGCCAAGAGGAACGCCTTAATCAGGAACATTCAATACTACAAAACAATATCAGATCTATATCATATATCTCATATATAAAGTAGATCTAATCATGGCATATTTTGCATACATCTCATGTATCATAATCATGCATGTTTTCAGATCTAAATTATCACATAATAATCTAAAAAATTAGATTTAAATTGATCTAATCAAAATAAATTCTAATCTAGACAATTATGTAGAACTATTCTACAACTAGTCTAGTCATGCATCTATCATATCTCATATGATATTTAAAATTAAATAATTTTTATTTGCTGTTTATCAGATGTTATTATAACACTTATAATATCAGAAAATAGTAAATAAGAAGATCTAAAATATGATTTAATCAGATTAAATCAAAGACATGCAAAACTATTCTATAGAACTATTCTATTCTAGAACTAGTCATGCATATCTTCATGTTCTTAGATCCAAATCATTTAATTTTAATTTTTCTGATTTCAGATCTGATCACATCTCATGTGACATCTGAAATCACTTTATTTTCTAATTAAAATAAAATTAAAATCAGATCTAAACAATCTAGAACCATGGCTCTGATACCAGTTGAAGGGAAATCCTGATTTCCCGGTCCAGGTTCGTCCAGATCTGATTAGATCAAGAGATATATTTCAAAAATTTTCTCTTGATCTTAATCAGATCTTGATATGTTTCAGATCTGATTCTTATTATTTTAATAAATAAAATAAAATAAGATAAATTAAATCAAATTTAATTTACCTGATTTGGGTAATCCTATTACCCTGTAGATGATCCTGATTGCAGCGGAAGGTTCTGGATCTTAGCCACGCAAGCGCCTGGCCTCTACCGGTATCCACTCGGGTTGGATCTGGAGATCCTCTTCTTCTCTATCACACCTCCAAAAATCAGATCTGGATCTGATCTGGAGGATCTTCAAAACTCTTTTGAAGATCTGCAGTCGTCCTTTTGCAGCAGCGCAGCCTTCTTGCTTTTGATCGCCTTTCCTTGATCTGAATCGCACCAAACTAAGTCCAAAACACTTTTGGACGTGGAGAGCAAGGGGAGAAGAGACTATGGCATGGAGAAGGAGGGGAGAGGCAGCCTTGGACGTGGGAAATCTCTATTGAATTCACTTAGGATTAGGGTTGGGCGCAGGGTCTTATTTATAGACCTCTTGTGATCCAACTCCTCTTCCTCTCAACCAATCACAACCCTTTGTGAAATCAGATCTAAATCTGATTGGTTGAAAAGAGACCCCTGGATTCCTCCTTAGAGGGCGCCTAAGACCAGTCAAACTGGA
>QRFJ01004040.1:0-41762 GCA_006176705.1 Cocos nucifera | reverse complement strand
CATGCTAAATGTTTCTCATGGGTGGTAAGTGATTTAGGAGATCCTCAAAAAAAACATCATGAAATTAACTAAGAATACTGACTACTTTCTTGAGATGATCTATCTTAGGGTCCTTACGAACTTCTCTCGTAGTAATCATCCAAACTGGTAATCCTTTACTTATGGTCATCTCTAATTTCTTAGCACCTATCAGATGGATGCTTTTCTTTTTGATATTTTCTTTTGGTCCATCACCTATCTTTCTATTGTTAACCTTAGGTGGGGAAGGATTAATTGTGATCTTCTTACCCTTATGAGTGAAACTACAGGAGTTGGTTCGGCCATAAATCATAACATCATTATCAAATAGTCAAGGTCGACCTAATATGATACTTTCGACTTTCATGTGTAAGATATCGTACCAAATATGATCTTGATAAGAATGAAGCAGGATGAGAACACGACATCTAAGTTTGATGGAAATAGAGGAGGAATCTATCCAAGACACACGGTATGGATTGGGATGATCTATAGGAGCTAATTCTAATCGCTTAACCATGTCGATGGAGATGGCATTGATACAGCTACTGCTATCATTGATCACCTTATAAAATTTATCACTAAATTTTATGAAGGTATGGAAAATTGAGGTCCTACGCTAGTCTTCACTCTTCTTAGTCTGTGCTAGAACATACCTAACGACTCCAAGCCTAAGGTTTGACTCTGGTGCAACAAAACTTAGGATTTTCTCGGTACTCTTAAATTGGTCGACTAAGTCTAGATCAGCTTTATAAACTTTCTTCTCAATATTTTCTAGAGTTTTTTCTTCTAATTCTTCCATAAAAAATGATCAGTTGGAACATTGTGTAGCAAAATGATCGTAACCATGGCACTTGAAGCAGTGGAATCGAGAACTACTTCACTTAGATAACTCTCCTGCAACTCTTTTTCCTTTATCTTCTTTTCTCATAATAAGATTTGTAGGTGAAGGTCCATTACTAGGAGTCTGGATAGTATTGGGTCTTGATCCAGAAGGGGTTACTCGACTAGGTTTAAGATGACGGATGATCGAATACCTAGAAAATCTCTTAAAGTCTAGGACAAGTTGATAAGCTTGTTCTAACGTGGTTACCTCTTGTAAAAAGAGCTCACGCTGGATATCTTCTCGTAATCCAACTCTAATTCTAGATAAGATAACAATCCTATCTTCAGTTACTCTACATCTCATGAGGTACTCATGAAATCTCGTGATGTACTCTATGACTGATCTATTTCCTTAAGTAAGTCTCTGCCACTGATCTAAAAGTCTTTATTGGTAGGAGGTGGGAAGGTATTTTTTTCTAAGTTTCTTCTTTATTTCATCCTAGGTTTCTATCGGATCTTGTCTTCTCTAATTGAGAAGACATTCAACACTTTTCCAATAAAGTTGGGCTTGCCTAATCAACTTCATCCTAGCAAACCAAACTCTCCTTGCTTTAGACATTTCGCACCATCCAAAATAGTGGTCCATGCTTGATTCCTAATCTAGGTACTCTGTTGGATCTAGACAACCATCAAAACTTGGGGCTTCGATCTTCACATTTCTAAGGATAAGCTCATCCTGATCGAACTAGTTATGTTGGGACCGTGCTACTATAGGTCAATCTAGGTCGAGGTTTCTTCTTCTCTTTCTTATAGGTAGTTGGGGAGACTTAGATTCAGATTGTCTTTGCCTAGCTTCTTCTAGTACTATTATTCTTTCACTCATGGTTTTCATAAAATCTTTCATATCATCAAACTTCTCAATCAGGGCATTAATGATGGCTGCTGTATTGGGATCCATGTTGGTATTGATGCGGGACAGCCTAAAACATTAGAAAAGACCAAGCTTTCTTCCGTTCATCAACAACAAGTCATGTCTGACCGTGGCAAATTATTCTCAGGATAGATAGTATAGTTGCCTATACTCTGCTCAGGAGGCATGATTGATTGACATAGAACCAAAGCACGATCAATCCAAATGATGTTGATGAATGTCATTTTAAAGATCAGTAAATAACTAGCAATAATAAAGTAAATAAATAGATAGCAAAAATTAAACATGCTCATAAATAATTATAAAAAGAAAAATATAAATGGAATGAAGGATAGCAAGAAATTAAGCTCATAAGAAAATTCAAAAAAAAGATAAGAAGAATTCGGATCATGGTAGTTAAGAAACTATCCTTATTAGGGCTCTTAATCTTTTAACCAAGCAGATCTATCAATAAAAAATTGAGTCTTTACCAACATCGGATCTAAAAAAAATAAGTAAAAATCAAAGATCTGTTAAGAAGGAATGAAGGTCCTTGTCAATGTTTGATCTATAGAATAATAGACCACTCTTTCTCTTTCTACATGATAGATGAAAATCTTGGAGGAGATAGATCTTCTTTTAATAGAATAGGCTTATGTAGGTAGATGGTGAAGATGAATCGGGGTCATAGGAACATTGAATCTCAAGAAAATGAAGGTTAAAGAGATAGAAAAAGGTGGGCCTCACACCCTCCCCTCGTGGGGCGATTTTGGGTCTCACATCCTCTCCCTCTCGAAGTGACCAACATAAGTATTTATGGAAATTATAAAGTGATTCATTCATTCATTATCTCATTCATGAAAGATACATAGGTTTATATAGGATCTAGGGGTCCTATTTCCTTAGGAATCCTATTTCCTTTATAAGAAAAAAATCAACCCTCCCAATAAAAAAGCAAAACATTATATATGGTTTGTAAATACAATAATATATCATATCTATCTTTTATGGAACCATAGGAAAGAAATCAACCTTTTAACAAAATAAATAAGAAATCAAGAACTCTTAAGAAATCCTAGGGAAGAAAAGGAACTCCATGTGGGCGCTTGATGCCTGGCACAACTTGGCATGAGGATCCTTGGGCATGGCACATACTGGTGTGTGTATTTTCTCCCTGGACGTATGGAGGGTGGTGGCTCCAATAATGATGTGGACCAAGCTTGCTTCTTTATGATGGTCTCTTTCCAAATAAGGCTCAATCCAAAATAAACCCAAGTATGGTCCTATGGACTCAAAACTAAATGCACCAAAAGAACTAACTGATTAAATCAAAAAGACTAAAATAAAATAACTGAAGTAGAGTTATTCTGATATGGCTTCTTTAATCCAAATTGAATCTAAATTATGTTATCGACTTCTGATGGCTCTGGTATCCGCACCAATTTTCTTGTTTGACTAGATCAATTTGACCTAGTCTACCTATTTTCATGGATGCCACCTTCTAATTGTTTTGAGCATAAAAAATTCTGGTTATTCCATGTTAAAAGGTAGAAGAAAAGAAGGGAGGGTGTGGAGGTTTGAGCCCACTTCCTTGGAGAAAAAGGTTTCATTAGGACATGAAAAGTTCATGTCCTAATGAAGACAAAGGTAAGAGAATATTATTTTCTCCTATAATTTTCTTCTATTTTATTTTCTTCTTATTTTTATATGATTTTTATGTGATAAAAATCTTAGAGAGAGAGAGGAAGAGGGTGTGGGAATGATGCTCTAAGGAGTCGGGGCATGGTGATCTTTCTGGACATGATTTGATCATGTCTTGATGAGAGGAAAGTAAAGAGAAGATAATCTTCTCTTAGGATTCTTTTGAAAATCCTTTCTTCTTAATTTATGTATGATTTTTCTATGAGAAAAATCAGAGAGGAAGAGATCTGGTAGCATGGAAATATTCTAGAGGAGAAGGTCTCCTTTTGTCTAGGTATGAAGATCCATTTAGGACATCAACGGTCGATGTCCTGAAAACGGAAGATGTATCTTCTCTTAGGATCTTTCTTAACTTTTTAATTTCCAATTTTTGAAAGATTCAAAGGTTGGATTTTTTTCTTAATCCTTTTTTTATTCTTCATCTCTTGGAGTAGCCAAGAGATCCAAAGATTAAATTTTAAATTAACCATCAGGAGGAATCCTCAAGAAGCTAGCACTTCGAGCAGATCTTCGTTGGATGAATCCTAATTTTCTTGCAGCCACGTGTGGATCACCTGTAGAGGTCGGATGTGTGTGTAGCTCCAAAGGCAATAACAAAAATCAACCACGGAGCTCTTGACTCATGCAAAGGTAAAAGATTTGATCTCTTCTTTCACCTAGATGCAATCTAAGATTTAGATCTAGAACTGTTCTAGATCTAGGGTATTGATTTGATCAATACCAAAATCTTTTATTTTTAGATTTAACATTGCATTATGATATGTTATAGGTCATAGATGTAGGGTTTAGTAATTAGATTACATGCATTTGTAGATTAAATAATTTAATTTATAACTTCTGTTGCATTATATTTTAAAAAAGTTTTGAAATTCATACATGAAACCCTACATTTTAAACTTCAAAAGGGCCAAAGATATCCGTCCCCAAATTGCCCATTGGTATAAACTTAGTGGCAGACCGAGGTGAGATGTTGGAGAACCTTTGGCAGTACTGGCAATTTTGGATGAATTTAATAGCAACCTTTTTTAGAGTGGGCTAATAGTGGCCTTGTCTTGACGCCTTATAAAACAATGCTCCCCATCTGGGTGACTGCTTTAAACACCTCGATGCATCTCTCATAGGACATAGTGGGCTTCATATAACCTGAGGCATCTTAAGTATGGTAGAGTCAAAGATTTTTTTGTAGAGGTTCCCATTTGAGATTGCATACCTATAGCTTAATATCTAATCATTCTAGCTTCTTTTCAGACTGTAGGAAGGACTCTATCTCTAGGGTAGTAGATCAACGTGTCCATCTAGCTTGGCTTGTTATTCACCTACATCAAGACTTGCTTTCTTCTTTAATGCTTTATCTTTGTAAGACCTTAGTGTAAATAGTGCATTTGAGATCAACTATTGTCGAGCTAGCTAACTTGGACATGGAGTCTTCTTTGCTATTCTCGAACCTCAATATTTGACAATCTCAAAGTATTTAAGGTGGGAGATTAGCTGCCATACTTTGGCTAAGTGGTAGATTATGGTTTTCTCCTTAGCCACATATTCCTTTCAAGCTTCATTGATACAAGTTGGGACTATATTCTCTAAGCTATGCCACCCATAGCTTCTTTGATAGCTTCAGTCCAGTCACAAAGACATTATAATCAGCTTTATTGTTGGAGGTAGAAAATCCAAACCATATTACGTATTCTAAGGATTCTCTCTCTAGGCTCATCAATAATAGCCTGGCTCCACTTCTTGCTACATTGGAAGACCCATCAACATACAATACCCATGTTGGAAGATCATTGCATGAGGTGGGTGCTTGTTCTACGCTCTTCTCCTTGGGGATTGTGCGATCCACTAGGAAGTCTACAAGAATTTGGGCTTTAATTGTAGGTTGGGGACAATGCTAGATGTTGAACTCCCTAAGCTCCAAGGATCACTTTAAGCCTCCTTGATTTCTAGGGCTTCTATAGGATCCATTGTAGTGGCTGGTCATCCAAAACCACAAAATGGAATCAAGGCCTCAGCTTCCGGGTCAAGATAAAGAGTACACAAGCCATTTTCTTGGCTCTCTAGTACCTCATCTCCATATTGTGGAACATTCAACTGATGTAGTAGATTAGTTATTTTTGCCTTTCTTCTTTTTGGACAAGAATTAAGCTAATGGCCACTGAGGGGCAGCCAAGTAGAGGTTGATTACTTTTCTAGGTTTTGGCCAAGAGAGGAGTGGAGGTGACCCCAAGGCTTTCTTGAGATTTTCAAAGGCTTGCCAATATCCTTTGGTCCACTCAAAGTTTTTGATATTCTTCAAAGCTTTAAAGAAAGGAAAACATCTATCAATTGATCTTGAGATGAATCTATTGAGGCTAATGACTTGATTGACAAGGCACTAGACCTCTATCATTATCCTCGATAGAGTCATCTCCTAAAGAGATTGAACCTTTTATGGATTTGCATCTATACATCATCATGTGATTGTAAATCCTATGGATTTTCCTAAGGATGGTCCAAATGTGAACTTCATAGGATTGAGCTTCATCCCACAGTGGCATTAGAACCTAAAGGCTTCTTTTACATCAACAATGCATTGCTTAGCCTTCAAATTTTCACCATCCTGTCATCCATCTACACCTCTATATTGTAGCCAATTTGTTCTTTTAAAATTTTGTTTACTGGTTGCTGATAAGTAGCTCTAGCCATTTTAGTGCAAAGGAAATAACTTTATGACAATATGGCTCGCTTTTTGTTATAAAGGATGTCTTCTCCATATTTGCTAGATGCATATTTATTTGATTCTACTTGGAGGTGTCCATAAAGCTAAGAAGCTTATGTCTTAAGATAGCATCTATAGGATGATTTATTCTTATGAGTAGAAAGCTACCATTTGGGTAGGTTTTATTAAGGTTGGTTAAGTCAATGCACATTCATCATTTTCCATTTGCCTTCTTCATCATCACCATATTGGCTTGCCAATATAAGTAGTGGGCTTCCCTGATAAACCTCACCTAGAGAAGTTTGTCAACCTCCTCACTAATAGCTTGGTGGCTCTCTAGGATGAAGTTAAACTTCTTTTGCCAAATGAGCTTGTAGGTGAGGTCCAATTGAACTTATGGACCATTATTGAGGTATTTATGTTGGGCATGTTTTTGGCTATCCATGCATACAAATTTGCATCATCCCTAAGGAAATAAATGGGTTGAGCTCATACCTCGAGCTCTAGCAGGAAGCCTAGTTTCACTATTTAGCAATCATCTTCTTCTTCATAGGAATATTAAGATCAATTTTTCTATAGGCATCTCCTTTGTTCCTTCAACTCATCTTGGATGCCAAGGCCTTTGATGGAGAGTGCTTCCTTGCTCTTCATCTTAAGGGAACTCTTATAGTTGTCGAGCCATTTCTTAATCTTCTTAGACTTCCCAAATTTCTTGCTCATTTTAGAACTTCATCATCAAATAATAAGTAAAGGTGATGGCTCTCATCGTATTGAGAGTTGGTTTCCTGACAATTCTTTAATTAGAAAGAAGAAAAATTTTCTTAACTCATTTAACTTGAATCTTGTAAAAAAAAATGAAGAAGAAAAGAGGAGAATTTTGGAAGTATGATTTAAGTCCCCTTTTCTTTCATTAATTGATTCTCCATAGCTCACAAATTAAGGTATATATCCCATACTTATAATAATGAGGTCTGCCTTGAATGATTTGGATTGGGTGACATTTTCTAATTTCTAAAAAGAAATTCATCCTTGCATAATTTTGGTCGGATTCTTCTTTTAACTTGAATAGAACAAAGTCTTTGAAAAAACATGACTAATATAAAAAACATAAAAAAATAATAAAGTTCTACAAGAGGTAAATCTCGACTTCTATATTAACTTTATCTCCTATTATTTTCTCTAATTCTTTATGAATTGGAAGATAACATTCGATCAAAGTATTTATTGAAATGGAAAGTTTTAGTTTGACCAGTCTGCTTTGAGATCCAAATGATAAAATTTTCACCTAATTAAACTCTCTATGCAATTAGCCCAAAGTTGTAGATCTCGAAAAGATACCCAGTTTCAATAAAAGAATTATCTCAATAGAGCATCGTATGATCAAATTATGGCCTCCTAAAATTTGACATACGATTCTACTTCCTAGTATGGTTGATCTTCCTTCTGGGGCTTATCTAATTCTACTCATGGGGGCTACAATGATCTGCATCAAGTTTGTGTAATGCCCAAAATATTCTATATCAAATATGGTGATCCATTTAAATACCCTAATAGCCAAAGTGGTCCATATTGAATCCAGTGATTCTCCTATATAAATGATCCACACCAAGTCTGGTGATTATCCTAAATACTTATAGTTGCTATTGTTATCTACATCAAATCTAGTGATCCACCTAGATCAGAGCTTCCCTTATTTTGGAGACTTAGCTCCAGCTAAATTACAACTGAAGATGGTGAAATGTCTACTTTCATGCCTTATGGCTCAACCACTCGGCTTTGCTCAAAATTGATTTGTAGCTTTGGTCTTCTTTGCTAGATGGTAGATCCTCATCTCTAAACAAATGAGATAGCTTTGCTGTAGGAGATACAGGTGTTTGTATTGAAGGATTTATCAATTAAGAGAAGATCTAGGTAAGTTTGATAATCTTCTTCTTTAATTATTGCAGATATTTCTTCATCCTATAATCCATCGAGGTAAAACTAGCAACCATACTTACCTTTATCCTTTCATATACATCAAGTAGGGATAGCCTATTTACATATATAGCTTGCATGTTTGGACTATAAACTAAGACATCCATAGATATAGAGGATAGATGCTAGAAGAAAGATTTTCTTCAACTCGCTAAATTCAAATCTCACAAAAGATAGCTAGAAGAAAAGTGGAGAATTTCAAAAGTGGGATTTAAGTCTTCTTTTCTTTCATTAATTAATTCTCCATACCTAATAAATTGAGGTATCTAGTCCTTATTTATAATAGTAAGGCCCATCCTAGAACAATTTAGATCGAATTTCTCTTTCTAGTTTATAGAAGGATGTCCATCCTTGCACAATTCAGGTCAGATTTTGCTTTCTTATTCAAATAAGACTAGATCTCTAAAAAAATGACTAATAAAAAATCATAAGAAAAATACTTCTATAGGAGGTAGTCTTGACTTCTATATCAATTTTGCTTCTATCGCTTCATTTAAGTCTTTATAGATTCAAAAATAACATCCAATCAAAGTTTTCTTGAAAAGCAAATTTTTGATTTGAATAGCCTATATGGGGGCCTAAACAATGAAATTTTGGCCATGTTCAAACTCTTAGGGGTTTAGCACAAAGTTTAGATCTCGAAAACATGTCCGATTTGAAAAATAAAAATGATCATCATAGTCGGACATTGTGTGACTAAATTATGAACTATTGAAGTTTGGCACGTGATTCAGCTTCTTGATGTGGTGGATCTTGTTCTTGGATCCTATGAAACCCTATCTATTGTGGCCAAAATGATCTATATTGAGTCATCATAATGGCAAAATGATCAATATTAAGTCTGGTAATCTTCTAGATACCTGTCAAATAGGTCCACACTATGTTTGGTGCTCCTCCTAAATACTCAGAGTAGCTAAGTAATCCACATCAAGTCTGGTGATCATCTTGAACACTCATAGTGGCTAAAGTAATCCACATTAGATCTGGTGAGCTACCTAGATCAATTTTATTGGAGGTCAAAGGAATCTGGATGACCAGGAAAGTCACCATGACTGTCACCTATCGAGGTGCTTGACTAGCTATGACCGATAGGATGTTCATTTCCTTTGGCAGCATCAAGTGTCCCATGAAGCCAACCAGAGGATCTTTGATTGGCTTAAGCTGGTCTGTTGGGATCTTCATCTTCTCAAAGGCCTTGTAGTATAATATACCAAGTTGCCATTATCTATGCAGATCCTCTTTACTTTGAAGTTTGCAATGGTCATGGAGATGACTAGAGCATCATCATGGGGGCCAAGACACCTTGTAGATCTTCTTTGAAGAGGTAATGACTTCTCCCACTCCACCTCTTGGGCTATTGATCCTTCATTAGGACATTTCAAATGTAGGCCTTTTGGGCTAAGCTACTCTCACAAGCATTGGCAAGTCCACCAACAATTACTTTGATGAACCCAACCACAAGACTATTGTTGGGGGAGTGCTGCATTGAGGGGCACTTGATAAACCAATCAAGAAAACTATGACAAATGAGCTTTTAGTTTTTATCCTTTAGCTACCAACACTCTTTAGTGTCATAGACATGGTTATGATGGAAGTGGTAGAGCTTACTTTGATCCATTCTCGCTGGGCCAGACTTCATCCTCCCTCGCCATTGGACATAGCTATCTCTTTGTATCTTCATATATGCTTCATAAGGTGTTCAGTGGCGTGTAGTTTTTATACCTTCGAGATGGAGTACTTAGATGTTGGGGAGACACTTTTGTCTCCCTCGACTTCTTATTATCACAAGCCTTCATGTCACCTAAACCCTTCCTTTTCTTCTCTATTCATTCACCACCTAACTTCTCCTAAGTGTGCATTGTCTCCTCGGCATTGATGTACTTCTCTACCCTTATAAGGAGCTCTATAAGGTCTTTGTGGGCCTCTTGGAGAAAGAAAAACAACACTTGGAGTTCCTTAGGTCATCCATAAAGTAGCGACCACCACAACTTGATCAAGATCATGAAACTTAGAGTTGGAGTGGTTGATGTATTCACGAAGGGCCCCATCTCTCCTCAATTTGATGTTCATCAAGTTGGCATAGGTATTCCTGTGACTCTAGTTACTAATGAAGTGTCCCTCAAGTATTTAGCTCAATTGATCAAATAAGTTGATCGAGCATGGCTAAAGATTGGAGTACCACATTCGAGTAGCCTTCTTTAAAGTGGCTACAAAAGCACCAAACATGATGGCATTGATGCTCTAGGCAGCAGCATAAGCACCTTGAAGGACTCCACATGATCAATTGGGTCCAATGTGCCATCATAGTGCTCTGCCTAAGGTATCTTGAACCTTGGGGGGAGAAGCCCCACCATGATCTGCTTGTTGAAGGCTGATATGCTATTGATGAGAGTTTTCTTGAGACACTGACTCTCTTCTCCCTCACCACCTCCATGACCCAGTTGAGATGCTTATTCATCTCATCAAGCCAGTGGGTTAGGTTGGTGCCGGCTCCTCCCAAGACCACTCCCACCTTGCTCGAGTGAGTGAATATTGCTTAGCACTAGAGCTTTCTTTATATTCCTTCAATTTGTTTTCTGAGTAGGCACTTCTTCTACTTCTTTTTGAGGATTGGTGCTAGTGTGACTTGTGGTTACTTTGACTGGGTCTTAGTTATTGATCTGATTGGTCGTAAACTTACCTTGCTGGTTGGTCCCTCCATAGGATCAGATCCTAACCAAGTCAATTAGATCCTAGATCTATTATTTGAGCTGATTGAAAGCAATCTTTGGCACTCAGGAAGATGATGGTGGCAGTAGTTGCACCGACAATAATGACTAAGAGAAGTTGGACTCCCTCAAGGTATCTTCCCCTTATGGCTGTTGGATCTAACAAGAGATAATAGTGATGGATGAATGTTGGACTATCTGAGGTAAGAGTGCTCAAGTCAATTAACATGAGATGGTTGCTGGGCTAAATGGATGCCAGGCTAAGTTGAGGGACTTCATCCGACATGTTGGGCAATGCAGATCACCTTTAGGGTTGGTTGCTTCTAGTTTGCTTGGTCTGGCTGTTAGATCGGTCAGAATTGACTTGGGCTGATTATGTTAAGGGGTTGTTGAGTATAGCCCAATTGCCATGTTAGCGAGCTAGAAGAATCTAATTATACCATTGTTCTTCAATTATATTTGGGAAAAGATTTTGATTCTGGAGTAATTTTCTAGAATTAGAGAGGTATATTTAGGGAGTTCCAAATAACTCAATTGATAACCAATAATTTATGCAGTTATTTTAACCTTCAGAATCTCAACTTTATCACTAATATGACATATTATGGAACTTTCGAAGATTAATAAATAATATTTGGTTCTTCAACATATATATATATATACACCTTTTCTTCTTCTTCTTCTTCTTCTTCAAGTTTTGAAAGTGATTCCAGAAGGAGCCTTTTATACTCGATCTTGGACTTAGTTCCAGCTAATTTAGCACTTGTCTTGGATTTATGCTACAAAAATTTTGCTATTAAAGGGTCAATTACAAGAGGAGCTTGTAAAGAGTATCTTGCAACCCATTCCAAAACCATGGGTTTAGTGGGATTCTATGTCATCCATGCATGTAATAGGATCTCATAGGTTGCGAGGGCAAGAAAGGTAATCAAATCTATAGTATCATCTTTTGAAGATAAATAGTAGAATTGTAGAAATTACAAATAAATATTAAAATTGCAGAGATTGAAGATAAACACTAAAATTTATAAAACAAAGAGATAAATGGTTAGCTTACAACAATTTGAAACCTCAAAATTACTTGTAGAAGTCATTGTAATAAACAACCAATCAGAAATCAAGATTTTGGATTGAAAGAAAATACTTCTATTTTAAACTTGCAAATAAAATACAATTAGCCATTCGTAGATGATAGTTGAGGCTTGGAGCTACAAGTTTGAGATTACAAGGATTTGAGGATATTAAGATGAAAGGAAGTTGGTACAAGTTTTGGAATTTTTTGGGAAGGCTAGAGAGCAAAGCTTTCTTCTCCTTTGGATGGATTTTCTACTACAAAGAAGTATATCCTTCTGATTTATTTGGATGGCCTTTTATAGATAAAATCCCGGACTCTAGAGTGAATTAAGTTTGCTTCACGAGATGCTTTCTTTGCTTTGCTTGATATCACCCAAAGTGAATACTTTAGGTGGATTTGACATAAAGCTGGATGGATGCTTGCTGAGTGGATTGTACATATATTTTTGCTGGAATTGATATGAAGTTGGGTGGATGTTTGCTGAGTGGATTTTGCACATACTTTTGGTGGAACTGGCACAAAAATTAGGTGGATGCTTGCGAAGTGGATCCTGCAGATGCTTTCAATGGATTTTATATAAAGTTGGATAGATGCTTGTTAAGTGGATTCTTTTGGTAAAGTTGACAATTTGCCGATGCTGATGTGCTTAATCAAGTCCAACAGAAAAGCATAGAGGAATGGTTGGATTTACTAACCTTTTGCTGTTCGATGATGATGATGAATTTGATTGGTCCTGGGCCCTTTGGAATGCCAATCTGAATATTTTGCTGGTATCTGTGGATGACATAGAATCCTCTATATCTTCTTCAATTAGGGCTCAAAATTCACTTTGTAATGCAGCATTATTGGGAGTTGATCTTCGAAATCTTATGGGTGTTCCTCTATGGATTATGGAAAAACTTAAAGGCATTGATGGTGTTGATGTTGGAGATGAACCAGTTGAGGATTTGTTTAAAATTTGATTATCTGCATTTTGAGGAGCTTGAACAAGTAGCTATGCTGATGGATTACTATGAGCAGGTATTTGCATTATAGGGACCTGTAGATTGTTATTGGCTTGATCTTGAACTTCTTGAGTGCTTTGGAACTCTTGGACTCTTTGAATTTCTGAGAGATTGATGGTAAAGGATATTTTAAGATACTAGTGATAATGTTTTCTACTCCGATGATGTCGGTGTCAGTGGTGATGGTTATGGTATCGATGTTGGTGGTGATGGTGGTTATGGTTGGATCTCTGGGAATGGATCATCTTCGAATAAAATGAGGGGATCTGAGGAAGAGCTATAGTAGTCTTTATCTTCTTCTTATTCAAATTTTGAAAGTGATTCTAGGAGAAGCCTTTTATACTCGGTCTTGGACTTAGCTCTAGCTAATTTAGCACTTGTTTTTGATTTATGCTACAAAAATTTTGCTATTAAAGGATCAATTACAGGAGGAGCTTGTAAAGAGTATCTTGCAAGCCATTACAAAACATAGGGTTTAGTGGCACGATCAGCATTAAAGTTAGCCCACCACTTTACTTTAAACTTCCTTCCTAAGGAAGGAGGCAATGGAGGATTCTAGACAAAAGTATATTCCCAGGTAAGAATCCAAGAGAGTGCAAACTAGGAATAAAACTCAGGTAAAATTGAAAATTTTTGATTTCGAGAAGGAAGAATAACTTTTTCATTGAATAAGTTGAATCCTTCAAGAATAGCAAGTGGTATGATTTTAGGGATGGAGCCATAATAGTTCCACTAAGTACTAAACTAGTAGAAAAATTAGTAGGTTGAACCAACCTTAAAATAAAATAACTAGGAGTATTTGTGTTGAGGATTTTGATATAAGAAACTACTGTACCGAGTAGAGATATTGTCCCAATAATTAAAATACTAAGGGGAGAATTCTTGACTAATCTTTTTATAGTTTGAAGGATGATCTCCCCATGTAGAGGGAGTAAGGACTCTAAGGATTTGGGCCGTTAAGTGGGTAAAAAATTTTGGATTAGTTTGAACTATGCAATGTTTAACTAAAATAGATTTTGTGTCTAGTAAAATTAATTCATAAAAAGATAGGTCTTTTTTAGGGTCTTTTGGTTGGAAATGCCAATTTGGAGGGAAGATTTTTTAGCCATTGATTTTGCATCATTTGATCAAAATTCATCTTCAATCACGATTATTAATTGAATGGTTTTTTTATCAAAAAATTGGATGGTGGACTTTTCGAATATTTGAGTTTGTAATGGTGTTGGGTCAGAAATCCCATCAGCCCTTTTTCCCTTCAGAGAAATCAATTATAAATTTTGAGTAGTTTCTAAAACTGACTTCTAATATGCTTTGCCTTGAGCCTGAATGGCATATTGATTTGGCGATACTGAAAGTGGAGGGATAACAAAGATTGGAACTTGCTCTCTTTGTTTTTCTTCTTGGGATACTATTTTAAACCAAGTTTTGGATTTTTGAGGGCTAGTTTTGGTCTGGCTTGATTGGCTAGAAGAAGGATTTTGGGAAGGCGGTTGCTTCTTGGGTGCCATTTATGAATTTTTCTATAAAAAATCATGAGAAAAAAATCAAAAAGGGAATTATCTTTTTCTTTTTTGAATTCTAATTGAAAATCAAAAATTGATAAAATTGCTTGCCAATGGGCAAAAACTTGTTTTAAAGCTAAATTTTTACATCTTTTTTAAAAATAAATTTAGTAGATTGGCAATAAACTCTTAATAAATACTTTTGGTTTAAAAAATTACTTTAAAACTATTGCTGAAGAAAATGGTCGGCCTCCAGAGTTCACTAGAGTTGGAGGAGACGATTCCATCGATGAGACCTGCAAGACAAAATCTAGACCAGAGGTGGGTGGCTTCGGCGTGGACCCTCCTATAGGGTTTGGTGAATAGGGCGGAAGCATGGATTTCGAAATAATTTATATGAAATCATAAAACCAAACCCTAACCCAATGACCATGTTATTAGAATTTAAATCATATAACATGCTATTATAATGTAACATGGGGTATAGGAATATTGCTCTGATCGTTAAACCCTGATTCAAGTCTGAATTTTGGTAGAAGTCTGTCAGGGGTTCCACCAGGTGCCCATGCATTCACCCTCCAATATTGATTCACACAAGGACTTGACCAAGCCATTAGCACCTTTAAATTCGATTCTTTCAATTAAATTCTTTTTGTAAGAATTTATTTTGCTTTGGGCAGGACCATCTTTTAACCTTCCTTTCTTCCTCCTAGACATTCCTATCCTTGCTTGCTTTTCTCTTTGTCATCTTAATTTTCTTCCTAAATCCTTATCTTAAAGAAGACATCTTGTTCTTAATAGGACCTTGTTTAGATAAAGGAGGGAAGCAAGAAAATTGGACAATAGAGAACTCTTGTAAGAAAGAAGGAATGATTGCCTCGGACTCCCTATGTGCGCCCCCTATTTATAATCTACGTAGGGGCGCCTCCTCCAATTTCTCATGCCTTTCCCAAGGCTTATCTCATGCCCAATCAGCCATCTCATGCCCCATCTAAATTTTATGCCATGTGGAATTACATAGAATTATTTCCAATAGACTCTTTGCGTAGAAGGACTCTTCGGAATAACTCTACATTATTTTCCCGAAGTCACATGATGCTTCAAAAAATGGCATCAAACATTCAAAGGTTGAGATCAAATCTCAATGCCATCTAATGGTCTTAATAGGGGATGCCATATCAGAATATGGCATGGAGTGGGGCATGGAATGGGTCAATGCCCCATGTGCCTTGGACTTTTAGTCCAAGAGGCATCAACAATCAAGGGATGGCTAGGAGTCTTGCCTTATCCAATTTCCAGATAATCAATCGAAGAGAATCACAAGCAAAAGGACTCTTCTACATGCCCCTTCTTAGTTCTGAAAACATCGTAAAATATTTTACGTGACTAAGGGATAAGAACAAATGAAATGGGGTGCCAACCAATTCCTTGCGCATAAAACTCCATGCTTATAAATCAAAACCCCACGCACCAAGAGAGAGAGTCTCTGGCATGTGGGATGCTGATAGGAGGCACTCAACCCCTTGGTCAACTAGCCTAAGGTTAGCCCAATTAAGGACCAAATCTGATTTGGCTTAATTGGATCTAATTATCCCAAATTGGAACCCAATTTAAATCCAGATTGAATCTAGATGCTAGGGTTTGTAACATATGCTAGCATGTTCATCTTGCAAATCTGATCTAATCTAATTAGATCCTTAATCAATTTTTTTTGTGTATGATCCATTGGGTTCCATATTTAGCCAGCAGTGGATCCAGATGTGATTTGATCTAATTTGGTTAGAACTCAGCCAAACTAGTTAAGGTCAAATTAAGCTGATCTGATTCGATTAATTAGACCACTTTCTAATTGATGATCAAATTAAACTCTTTAATTCAATCGAACCCATAAGGCAAGATTGATGTCTAGCAACATATCAAGTCTATCCAGAGGATATGAAATTTTGGTAGAAATACCAAAAATACATTTCAATGGAAAGTTATCATGCAACTGGATCCTACGGTCACCCTACATCTCAAATATGACTTTGGATATGAAAACATGTCAAACCCAATATCATATTAATATTTCTCTCAATCTTATAATGATGATTTATTTATTAAAATATTATAAATAATTTCTAATTTTTATCATGCTTTGATCAAAGTCTTCCTGAATCATCATTTGACTAAGCATGTAGGATGCGATCTCCTCTTACCAGGAGTGATCATTTTCATGTTGACCGACTCACAACCTCCATATGCAATCTACCATATCTAGATCATTCTGTACATAATTAAGTCATGAATGTGTAATGAACCAAAATATGAATTCACACATACAAGATTCTATGGCAGTCTCAGGTCAAAGAATTGCATACACAACTCTTACTATAAGAACCATCTATCAACATGCAGATCAGACTCCATTAGATGTTCTCAAGTTGGATCAATTTAGTGAACCATCTATTGACATCCTTATATTAGTGTGTGAACACAAGTGATAGTAAAATCAATCACCCTCTCCACCGAGCATACATAGGATGTGTCAATCTTTTTGAAAATATTGATCCCTAGCTTAATGTTCCATTGACCAAGAATATTTTAGATTAAGATTTTAAGATTTTAGATCTCATGGGTACGATCTTATCATAACCCTAAAACCATAGCCCTAATTTATGAGGTTCATCATAATCTTAAAGAAGCAATTAAGATACAGCATATGATGAAATATAAATACCTTTATTTATTTAAAATGTCATTACATGAGTCTAGAAGATAAAAGAATAACCCATCAAAATATATATTTTGATTAGCTTATAGGACATATTTCTTTCAATCTCCCACTTGCACTAAAAACAATCACCCTTATATTTTAACCCCATACAATCAGCGTGGTGATCAAACAGCTGCTATGGTAGAGCCTTAGTGAATGGACCTACTGTGTTGTTCTTTGTGTCTATTCATTCAATGACAACATCTTGTCTCTCAATTATTTTACGAACGAGATGAAAGCATCTCAAAATGTGCTTGAATTTATGATGAGACTTTGGTTCTTTTGCTTGAGCAACTACTACAGTATTATCACAGTAAAGTGGTACTAGGTTCTCAATCTTAGGAACAACATTCAATTCAGTGATGAACTTCTTTATCCAGACAGCTTTCGTGGTGGCTTTACTTGCAGCTATGTATTCTGCCTTAGTGGTTGAGTCAGCTACAGTTGACTGCTTGGTACTTTTTCAACTCATTGCTCCACCATTCAGAGTAATGACATATTCTGAAATCAATTTGCTATCATCTAAATCTGATTGAAAACTAGAGTTAGAATATCCTTTTAGTTTATGATAAGATCCACCATGTATCAGAAAAATATCTTTAGTCCTTCTCAAGTACTTAAGAATATTTTTCACAGCTTTTTAATGATCCTCTTCTAGATCAGCCTGAAATCTACTCGCTATGCCTAAAGCATAAGCAACATCAGGCCTAGTACATAACATAGCAAACATTATAGATCCTACTGCTTAAGCATAAGAAATAGAACTCATTCTATTTCTCTCTTCAAGTGTCTTAGGAGACATCTTCTTAGGAAGATGTATGCCTTGACTCATGGGTAAGTATCCTCTTTTACTCCCATCCATGTTGAACCTTTTCAGTACTATATCAATGTACCTAGACTAGGACAAGCCTAGCATCCTCTTAGATCTATCTCTATAGATCTTTATACCAAGTATAAATGATGCTTCTCCCAAGTTTTTCATGAAAAACTTATTTGATAGACATAACTTGACTGATTGAAGCATTAGGATATCATTCTCAATGAGGAGTATGTCATTTACATACGGAACCAAGAAAATTATGGCACTCCCACTAGTCTTCTTGTACATACTGAAGAAAAAAATCCTATTTTTCGAATCAGGTTCATTCAGATCTGATTAGATCAAGAGAAATATTTTAAAAATTTTCTCTTATATCTAAATCAGATCTAAGACTCTTTAAATCTAATTATATTGATCTAATAAAATAAAATAAAAATAAAATAAATTAAATCTAATTTAATTTTACCTTATTGTGGGTAATCTTATTACCCTATGATGATCCTGATGTTTGCCTGAGGTTCTAGATGTAGCCACGCAAGTACTTGACCTCAACCGATATCCACTTCGGTAGGATTTGGAGATCTTCTTCTTCTCAATCTATACTCCAAAGATTAGATTTGGATCTGATCTTGAAGTTCTTAAAAATGCCTTTTGAAGATCGGGTGTTGTCTCTTATAGTAGTGCTGCCTTCTTACTTTCTTGTCGCCTTTCTCTTGGTTGGATTGCACCAAACCAAAGTCCAAGATCATTTGGGCATGGAGAGGAGAGAGAGAATCTGAAGAAGGCATGGAGAAGGAGAGAGAGGGGCTATGTGGCATGGACAAAGAGTAGAAGCACACAATCTTGGGCATAGATAGGGTTTATATAGACCCTACTGTATCATGCAGTGCCACATCATCCCAACCAATCATGGCTTTTCATGCAATTAAATCTAAATCTAATTGATGGGATGACATCATCTGATCCAATCATTTTAGAGTCCATCACAAACCTCCTTCGGTGGCACCAAGATAGGTCAAAGAGGAGTCTTTGCACCCAAGTAGAAAGGATGAAGCAATTGGAGTCCCATCCGTATGGGACTCCAATCTTTATCTTCTTTGGGCGCACGCCTCCCTAAGCGTGTGCCCCCTCCTCTTTTAGCAGGGAGACAAAACCCCTCTACTCTCCTATGGGTGCATGATACTTTGGCAGATGTCTAAGTGTCAAAGGTCAGTGTTTGACCAAAGTCAAAGGACAAGATTTAGTAGGTGATGGAAAATGGCAGGTGTTGTCTCAAATTTATCTTATAAATTTAGATAACCCTTTGCTGACCTGGACAAGCTTTAGTCAGACCAAGTAAATATTCTTGAGTGAGCCTAAATACATTTGGCTTAGTCAAGATAACTTTTAATGATTGTTGAAGGAGAATATCAGGCTCAATCGTGTGCTAGCATGATTTTCTTAAAACTAATTGAATCTTATTCAAATCAATTGAACTGGGTTAGTCTAATTGATGATATCTAGATCCAAACCCTTGTTTGTGTGATCTGGTTAAGTTTAGTTCCGTATGATAATAGGATATGTCATGATCTCTATCATTGCCATCATCGAAACACCTTTCGATGGATCAGAACTTTTCTGATTCGGACAACTAGTATGATTGATCATCTAAATCATTCTAATTGCTCCCAAAATCCACCAGTGACACCTAGCAGCATATGGTGGCAATCCATTAGAACTAAAAATGAACCTCTCGGTGCAATTATTCATGTGATTAATTTCCTCCATCTTGAGCTCCAATCGGATTAGGGTTAAGGTGATCTCGTCAAACCCTAATTTCCATCATATGAATTAATCATTCGATTCAAGTTCGATGTGAAAACTATAATAGAAACTCTTTCTATCATTTCACTCTGCCATGGCCATAGGCTTATGGACTTGATTCTCATGATCATCATAGGGCTGCTCCTCATCTACCGAGGTAGATAGATCTTCTATTGGTGCAATCCAATTCCTACAATGAATATGCTATAGCCAATATACACCTCAGGATTTTGAATGGCTAGGAGACTGAGTTATGGTGCAGTCAAACTATAACACCCTCAAGGTGAACTGCCGATGCACCTCAGGTGAAAGAACTAGACACACCACTACAGCTTCAAGCCAGTCATTGATGAAACGATAGACTTCCTGATGACTGCTCGAGGTGGTCATGCTCAGTGCCCTCGTTCTCTGACGAGTATCTATACTCTCACTCTGGTGTCTCTACACCGTAGACTCAAGACTCATCTATCCAAAAAAGTGATCGTACACCAACCTTCTGGACCATTCACCATCCTCATGATGATCCTACGGTCAGGAGCATTTTATGAGTTAATAATGAATATTAATATTTTAAATTTTTAACTCTTGAAAATATGAACTATCATTACCATTAACTCAAGGGATGTATCACGGATACTTTCAAATACACACTATGATAGAAAATGATCTATTTTATTATTTATAGTCAAAATTATAATTTTGTCCTTAGATATGTATTATAAGTGTTAGTCAATTCTAGCTTCTAGGGCACATATATCTAACACATACAAGGTTTATCCATATTTTTTGTGAAGCCAAACTCTTTGACTATAACATCAAAATGGATATTACAACTCCTTGAAGCTTGCTTTAATCCATAAATGGATCTTTTAAGCTTGCATACCTAATTTGGTCTCTTATTTGAGATAAATCCTTCTGACATGTAATCCTCCTTCTCAAGAAAATCATTAAGGAAGGTGGTCTTCAAATCCATTTGCCAAATTTCATAATCATGGTATTCTACTATGGCAAGTATAATCTGAATAGATTTGAGCATGGCAACAGGTGAGAATGTTTCATTATAATATTTGAAACCTTTAGCCACCAATCTAGCTTTATAGGTTTCAACTTGGCCATCCACTCCAATCTTTATCTTATAGACCCATTTGCATCCAATAGGGTTCAGACCCTTTGGTGCATCAACCAAAGTCCATACTTTGTTGGTGTACATGGAGTTCATCTCAGATTTCATGACAGCCAGCCATTTGTCTAAGTCCCTACTGATGACTGCTTTCGTATATGTTAGAGGTTCATCATTCATAATGATTTGGACTTTATTATTCTCAATAATGAGCTCTTACCTTAGAAGTGCATGTCGCACTCTATCAGACCTTCAGATAAGAGTTGTGTGCTCTGGTTCTTTCCTATTTATGTATTCACTTGGTTGAAAAATTTCTATTTGTTTATCTTGAACTTCACTAAGTTCAATATTTCTTCCATTGTCTCTTTCTAGGATAAACTCTTTCTCCATGAAAGTGGCATGCCTACTTACAAACACCTTTTATTTAGCAGAGTGGTAGAATAGATTCCCATACTATCTCTTGGATATCCCATAAATAGACATCTATTTGCTCTAGCATCTAGCTTATCTCCAAAATTTTTTTAGACATATTTCGGACAATCCATATCTTAAGATACTTAAGATTAGGTTTCTTCTCTCTTCATATCTCATATGGAGTGTTAGATATAGATTTAGAAGAACTCTATTCAAGATATATATAGCGATCTCTAGGGTATGACCCTAGAAGAAAATAGGTAACTCTGTGAAGCATATCATGGACTGTACCATATCCAATAAGATATGATTTCTCCTTTCGACTACACCATTTAACTACGGTATATAAGGAGGAGTCCATTCAGAGAGAATTCCTTTTAATTTAAGATAGTCTAGAAATTCACTGGATAAATATTCTCCTTTTCAATTAGATCAAAGAATTTTTATATTTTTTCTAATTTTTTTCTCAACCATACTTTGATACTCTTTAAATTTATCAAAAGCTTTGGATTTATATTTCACAAGATACACATATCCAAACCTAGATAAATCATCTATGAATATTATAAAATAAGAGTATCTACCTCGAGCCTGAGTTGTCAGAGGACCACATACATCTGTATGAACAAGTCCAAATAACTTGCAGCCCTTATAAAGATTTGCAGATATTAAAATCATAGCTGATATCCAATATCCAAGAGTTTAAAATGGAAGAATTCAATAATAATATTGTATGTATCTCATACATACCTTTCGGTGCAACACTTGCACCAGCCTTCATATTTGCAAGGTAAGCCTTGTAATTCTTTTTTCAATAACCCATTTTGCTGCAATAGAAGCAGGTCATCTGTCCGGAGGCCTTCTTTCCTTCTTTCTCTTATTTATGCAATTTTTAGGATTCAGTCTCCTCTTAGAATGCTTTTTGCTTGCCTTCTTTTTCGAGAACCTATACACTAGAAGAAAAGAAGTCTTATCCTTCTTGATATGGCTCTCTACTATTTTGAGCATATTTAATAGCTTAGGTAAGAAATTATTTAGTTTATTTATGTGATTGTTCACAACAAACTGAGAAAATGATTCTGAAAGTGATTGCAGGATAAGATCCTGACTCAACTCTCGATCCATTACAAAACCTAATTGACCTAATCAGGTGATCAAGTCATTTACCATCAGCACATGATCTTGCTTGGATGATCCTTCTTCCATCTTGGCATGGAATAACTGCATAGATATCTCATATCTAGCAGTCTTACTCTGCTCTCCATAAAACTCTTTTAAATTAAGCAATATAGACTGGGTATCTATGCCATCATGCTGCCTCGATAACTCATTACTCATAGAGGCTAGTATGATGTACTTGACAGTAAGCAAATTATTTTGCCACATCTTATATATGGATACTTCCTCCTCGGTAGCATACTCCACTATTGGCTCAAGGTCAGAGGCATTGAGGATGTAAGAGAGTTTCTCTTGATTGAGTAGTATTTTTAAATTTCTTAACCAATCCATATAATTAGGATCTATCAATTTATTTAAATCCAATATACTATGCAGTGAAAGTGAAGAAGCCATTTAATCTAAATAATAAAGAATATTACATAAGTAAATAACTCATGATGACATACATAATTAAATTAGGACCTTAATTTAATGGTGTCTTCCACTATTTTATTAAACATCATAACTCTCTACTATGATGATCCAGAAATCCTAATTGATTTTCTTAGTGGGATTGAACTCTAATTCCTTATAAAAAATTTTGTGGTTGCACAACAAATCTTTTATAAGGTCAAAGGTAGGAAACTCTTTCTAATAGCATCTGATGCAATTCTTAATATAATCCTGATTTCTAAAACATTAATAGCTTTGTCATTGCACAACAAACTATAATATTTCAGTTAAATAAGATCCTTCATTTCTATATGATTAAAATCAAATATAATTGCCCTTGTGGTTACACAACAAAGCATTATATCTAAAACTACCGTAAGCATCTTAATGCACGAGAACAATATTATCTCAATCCCCATAATAGGTCTTGTGGTTACACAACAAACCTAATATGGTTCATGACATAATAATGACCTAGCATGAAGGAAGACCTTAATGTAGTAAATATATCAATAAGCACTCCAATCAAGAATTAAATCAATCTAATCGATTAGATAAGTGGAAGAGAGGTGGGGGTCATCCCATTGCTTTTCTTAGACACCAATAAATTGATCAGGTCAGACAATGTAACCAATTAAAAATCACATTCTCTTTACCAATCATGAACCACTTTTCTAGATACTGATTGATCAATTATACATCCAAACTGGTTCTACTATTAGTTAATTATACTACAATTTAATATAATTTTTATAGAGGGATTTAACTAGTCTCTATGCACATTCCAATTAATTTGCACAAATATAATGATCATATCATTTCATATAAATCATTTGTATGTATTGATCATATCAATCATAAGCATTCATATTAACAAAGCAACATGTCATGCAAGTTTCCATCATTCTAGGATAACCACATACCATATAGTGGTTATGCAGCACTATGCCAGGGCAACCTTATAGAATGATGTAAATCATAGTCTAATTATAAATAATTAAAAATGATCATATCATATTTATCATATTATGATAAATCAATAAGCATAACAATATATGATTTAACCTAATAAGGCTTGCTCTGATACCACTATATGGTTCGATGAACAGGACAGAAGTATGGATTGCAAAGCAATTTATATAAAATCATAAAACCAAATCCTAATCCAAGGACCATCTTATTAGAATTTAAATTATATAACATGCTATTATAATATAATATAGGGTATAGGAACATACCTTTGATCGCTAAACCCTGATTCAAGACTGAATTTCGATAGAGGTCCGTTAGGGGTTCCACCAGGTGCCCACGTGTTCACCCTCCAATGTTGATCCACAAGGAGACTTGACCAAGCCACTAGCACCTTTAAATTTGATTCTTTTAATTAAATTCTTATTGTAAGAATTCAATTTGATTTGGGTAGAACCATCTTTTAACTTTGCTTTCTTCCTCTCCCAGCCTTTCCTTTCCTTGCTTTCTTTTCTCTTTATCTGCTTAATTTTTCTTCCTAAAACCTTGTCTTAAAGAAGCCTTCTTGTCTTTAATAGGACCTTTTTTGGATAATGGAGGGAAGAAAAAAAATTAGACAATAGAGAACTCTTGTAAGAAAGAAGGAAGGATTGATTGCCTCGGACTCCCGGTGTGTGCCCCTTATTTATAATCTTTGTAGGGGCGCCTCCACCAATTTCTCACACCTTTTCCTAGGCTTATCTCACACCCAATCAACCATCTCACACCCCATCTAAATTTTATGCCACACGGAATTATGTAGAATTGTTTCCAAGAGACTCTTTGTGTAGAAGGACTCTTCGGAATAATTCTACATTGTTTTCCCGAAGTCACGTGATTCTTCAAAAAATGGCATCAAACATCCAAAGGTTGAGATTAAATCTCAATGCCATCTAGTGGTCTTAATAGGGGATGCCATATCAGAATATGGCATTGAATGTGGCATGGAATGGGTCAATGTCCCATGCACCTTGGACTCTTAGTCCAAAAGTCCAAGAGGCGCCAACAATCAAGGGACGGCTAGGAGTCCTGCCTTATCCAATTTCTAGACAATCAACCAAAGAGAATCCCAAGCAGAAGGACTCTTCTATGTTACCCTTCTTAGTTCTAAAAACATCATAAAATATTTTATGTGATAAATGGATAAGAACAAATGAAATGGGGCGCAAACCAATTCCTTACGCACAAAATTCCATACGCATAAATCAAAACCTCACATAACAAGAGAGAGAGTCTCTGGCATGTGGGATGCTAATAGGAGGCACTCAACCCCTTGGTAAACCAGCCAAGGGTCAACCCAATTAAGGACCAAATCTGATTTGGCTTAAATTGGATCTAATTAGCCCAAATCAAAATCCAATTTGTATTTGATTCGAATCTAGATGCCGGGGTTTGCAATATATGCTGGCAAGTTCATCTTGCAAACATGATCTAATCCAATTAGACCCTTAATCAATTCTCTTTGTATGTGACCCATTAGATTCTACATCTAGCAAGCAATGGATCCGAATATGATTTGATCTAATTTGATTAGAACTCAACCAAACCGATTTAGGTCAAATCGAGCTGACCCAATTTGATTAATTAGAACACTTTCTAATTGATGATTAAACTATACTCTTTAATTTGATCAAACCTATAAGACAAGATTAACATCTAGCAATGTATCATGTCTACCTAAGAGATATGAAATTGTGATGAAAATACCTATTGGTAATGAATTTGCTTCTACCGAAATTTAGCGAGATGCCCAACCTTAGGATGATCCCATCTGGCGGTAACGACCATGATCAAACTTCAATCAGTATGAATTCTAGCTCCAATTCACTTTGGACGATCGATCTCCAACTTGTACATGCTAGATGATCTTCTCAGCTTTAATTATCAGATCTATTAGATAACTACAAAATTCGAAGGGCATCTCGGACCTTATCAGGATGAACATGAATAGTTAAGATAGTTGCCTAAGCAGTTAGCTAAGTATTTATCTAAGTATTTGATCCCTACGTAGTCCAGCCCGACTGAACTCAAAGTTGGCGAAACTCCTTTCCAACCAGATCTCCTTCAACCAAATTTTACCATTGCAATTGGGTCTCACGTCAAGGATCTCGGACTAGTAGAGTTTCTCCTCGGACAAACTTTTGTACCTAGCTGTAAGTGGTAGATCTTTGCATTCCTACATCAACAACCTTAGGTATGCAAGCCAGGGTTAGTGGAAGGACCTCATCATCAAAAATAATTATCCACTTGCGAATGACCTTGAAGATAATTGAACTTCAAAGGAGCAGTTAAGACTCACCAGAGTGTTCTGAGTGTGTCTGCCTATCCCAACAACTAGCCAACCCTTGATTACTATTGATCTAGATGAGCTTCTTCCAGTCACTAAATAGACTCCTTCCAGTCGAACTCCTTTCAGACGAAGCCCCTCTTTTTTGGCGGTTGAGCTAATTACAATACATCCAAAGCATTGATTGAGCAGACTTCAACAGTAGAAGGATCTCGTCATCTAAATGAGTTTAACTCCCGACTCAGTGAATATTCGATGACCTATGGACAACCTAAAAAATGTCCGAACCTCTCTAGTGCTACTGGGATGCGGAGCTCTAAATAGTTTGCTCACAAGCATAATAGTCCTAGCTGAGCTATAGCTATTAATCTCCAACAGACTGGTAAGTTGCGTTAGTGAACACCATCCTTTGTAACAAACTTCACATGGCCCTGAATGGCCCACTAACAGGTAGTTACGACTATCACCATTAGTTTGTCACTAGCTCTGCCTATATAAGAAACTCTCCAGATAAGTTTTCTCTCTAAGCTCTTATACTTTACTCGATACTTTATTTATTTTCATCTGAGCACTTCATTCTTGTTGGCTAGAGAACTAACTTGAGCATCAGAGGATCCTATCGGAGCCACCCACCTTCGATCCAGACTTCTTCTTGCAAGTTCTATCAGTGGCCTCATCTCTTCCCACTCTAGCGACTTCAGTGTTGACATGGTTTTCTACACCAATAGGATTGGCACTAAAGGAAGGGACTGAGCCCTTATTCTAAAAGGAGTGTTCAATCGACCTCATTTTCGATTCTCTATTCTCAACCCTTTCAGTTCCTTTCCTTCTGATTTTCATTGGCTTTCGAAAGATGCCACCAAGGAAGGCTTCTACTCAGCAATATACTATTGCCAGATCTGAACCAGACCCACTTACTCTAATTCCCTCACTGGTACCTCAACCTCTTCCACCGACAGTCATGGTAGATCTGGAACAGTTCATCCTACTAGTCTAGTAGCTGAAGGGCCTCACTAAAGTAGTGTAGACCATGCGACAACCTCCAACATAGATCTAGCTAGAGGAAACCTCACTGAAATATCGAGATTCGATGCAAGGAAGGCACACCTGGGGAAGCTAGCCGGTAAACCCTAGGAAGGGGAAGAAGAGAGCGGTGAGCCCCTATTCCAACAACGACTCTACCCACAGATGATCCCTACCACCATTCAGCCAGAGGACCCTTAAGATTCATGATCGAGAAGTCCTTCTTGATCAGAAACTTTAGAAGATCATTCGATAGATCAAGGAACTCCACCATGCTACCTCTGGCTACATCAACGACATCTGCACCAACCCTCCATTCTCTCTTCAAGTCATGCAAGAGCCCATCCCATCAAACTTCAAACTTCCTTAATTTGAGTGTTACGATGGGACCTCGGATCCAGTCGACCACCTTGAAGCCTTTCGGACTGTTATGCTACTCCATGGTGCATCAGACGTCATTCTATGCCGAGCTTTTCTCTCAACTCTGAAGGGAGCAGTAAGGAATTGTTACTCGAGCCTTAAGCTGGGTATGATCTACTCCATTGATCAAATGAGTCATCAGTTTGTAACTCACTTCAAAAGCAGCCAACGTGCAAGGTGAGGTTCAAACTCCCTTATTAATATCAAGCAAAAGAAAGGAGAGTTCATCTGAGCTTATGTCGGTCGCTTCAATGTTGCTATACTGAAGGTCCAAAACTTAGACCAATCGATAGCCATGGCTGCATTGAAGGATGGTCTTCAGAAAAATGATCTTCTATCTTTTCTGAAGAGGAAGTACCTCAGGAATTTTGTTGATATGCTAGCCCAAGCTGAGGGTTATGCTCGTGTAGAGGAGGCTTTTCAAATAAAAGATGATGAGGCCCAAAAAAGTGGCAGGCAGGCAAATTTGGTAAGCCCGCAGTTGTTGAGGAGTTGAGTGAAGCTCGCCCATGCTCTAGATCTCCTCCTGAGCACCAATGAGCTCGAACTCCACCCTAAGCTCGTCCATGAAAGAGCTTGGATTGGAGGGCATGATGGAACTCCCATCCTCGAACATTCCACAACTATGCTCCCTTGAATGCTTCGAAGACACAGGTATTGATGAACCTTAAAGAGCAATTTCCATGCCTAGAGAAGATGCGGTCCCATCCTTCTAAGCTCAATCCCAACAAGTACTGCTTCTACCATCATGACCATGATCATAATACTAAAGAATGCATCTAGCTCCATGATGAGATCGACAAGCTCATCAGGCGAGGTCGGCTTGGCCAATTTCTATGACGTCGGCCTAAAGAAAGGGAAGATTAGCTATGGGCACTGCCACAGTCCGAACCACCTAGGAGGGAAAAGTAGTAGGAAGATAGGCCCCACATAGGATCATCAATACTATTGTAGGGAGACCTCGGTGGGGGGAGGCCAGTGGATCGGTAGAGCCAACAAAGAGGTAGAGGATGGAAGAACCCATAAGTGCACCAACTAGCATCACCTCTCCCTAATACCAATTGATGTTCCATAATATCGCTCGAATGCCAATCATCCTTGGCATCACAAGCCCCGATACCATGTTGTATAAGCCCCTGATCTTTAGCATGGACCAGAAGAAACCTGTGACATTCTCTATGGGCAGCACACCATCGATCCTTCACTTGGATCTACGATGGGACACCTTCCTTCTTGGGCTTGAGGGAGATGCCCCCTTTCTCTAGGGCTTCTTTAAGAACCCTAGGAAGGAAACTCTAGAGAGAAGAGAAGAAGAGAGTTGAGAGAGAAAAGGTTTGTATTCCGCAGCTTTCATAGCCTTCTAAAATCCTAATACAACCTATGTATTTATACATAGCCATTAGGCCTGACCAAAAAACTCTTCGACTAATCCAATACATGAAAGCACTCATAGAGTCCATGTATACCCATGTCTCCCATGCTCTCATCCTCTGGATCTAAACCCAATCCATACATGAATTAGCCCCCTTCAGACCTCTCAAATCAGGCCTTAAGAGCCCTAGAATCATCTCAGATCCTAGCCCAAAATAGACTCTCGTGTAACTCTGCCCGCGCATTGAGCTGGCTCAGTCTCAGCACTGAGCCAGCTAAGTTCCATTGGGTCGGCTCAGTCTGAAACTAAGCCGGCCCAGTCCTATGTCATGCCAGCAGTTTTGAACGTGCAGCTCTCTATTTTGCCTATGCTCTGAGATTTAGCTGACCCAGTTTTGGAGTAAGCTGACTAACCTGTAGAAAATCTTCTTTCTATAGTCTTGATTCTTCGACTTTGGTTCCTTCCTTCATCTTATTTTCTAGATCCTTGAAGCACCAACCAAGCCCCTGAAATCTTTGGAGCCAACCTCCTGACTCCTCCCGTGGCCTCCCAAGGCTTGGGAGCACCACAAATCATCACATAACCGATTGCTTTCATTGAAAAAGATTTTTAAGGGGTTCAATTTTCGCATAATGACATGGTTGTAGATGCTTTAAATATTGCTGATTATGATGTATGCCGCATTCTAGTTGATAATAGAAGCTCTGCAGATATTTTATTTTATGATACTTTATTAAAGATGTTCATATTATTAGATATAGGTGCCCTAGAAGCCAGAATTGGCTGACACTTGTTATACACTTCTAAGGGCAAAATTATAATTTTGATTATAAATAATAAAATGAATTATTTTTTATCACAATGTATATTTAGTGCCTGTGATACATCTCTTGAGTTAATGGTAATGATAATTCTTATTTTCAAGAATTAAAAATTTAAGACATGAATTTTTATTATTAACTCATAAAATGCTCCTGACCATAGGATCATCATAAGAATGATAATTGATCCAAAAGATTGGTGTACAATCGCTTCTTTATAGTAGATGAGTCTTGAGTCTATGATGTAGAGATATCGAAGTGAGAGTATAGATACTCGTTAAAGAATGAGGGCACTGAGAGTGACCACCTCGAGCCATCATTAGAAAGTCTACCTTCTCGTCGATGACTAGCTTGAAGCTGCAGTGGTGTGTCTGGTTCTTTGACCTGAGGTGCATTGATAGTTCACCTTAAGGGTGTTATAGTTTGACTATACCATGACTCGATCTCTTAGCCATTCAGAACCCTGAGGTGTATGTTGCCTATAGCATGTTCATTATAGGAATTAGATTGCACCAAGAAGAAATCTATCTACCTCGGTAGATGAGGAGTAGCCCTATGATAATCACGAGAATCAAATCCATAAGCCCATGGCCATGATAGCGTGAAATAATAGAAAGAGTTTCTATTAAGATTTTCACATTGGATTTGAATCGAATGATTAATTCATATGATGGATATTAGGGTTTTGATGAGTTCACCTTAACCCTAATCCAATCGGAGCTCAAGATAGAAGAACTTAATCACATAGGTAACTACACCAAGAGGTTCATTTATAGTTCTGATGGATTGCCATCATATACTGCTAGGTGTCACTGGTGGATTTTGGAAGCAATTAGAATGATTTGGATGATCGATCATTCTAGTTGTCTAAATCAGAAAAGTTCTGATCCATCGAAAGGTATTTTGATGATGTCGATGATAGAGATCGCGGTATATCTCATTACCATATAGAATTTAACCTAATTAGGTCACATAATTAAGGGTTTGGATTTGAATATCATCAATTAGACTAATCTAGTTTAATTGATTTGAATTAGATTCAATTAGGTTCAAGAAAATCATGCTAGCACACGATTGAGCCTAATGTTCTCCTTTAACAATCATCAAAAGTTGTCTCTACTGAGCCAAATATATTTTGCCTCACTCAGATACCTTTACTTGATCTGACTGGAGCTTGTCTAGATCAAAAAAGGGTTGTTTTAATTTATAAGATAAATTTGAGACAACACCTGCCATTTTTCCTCACCTACTAATTCTTGTCCTTTGACTTTGGTCAAATGTTGACCTTTGACACATAGACATCTGCCGTTGTATCCTGCACCCATAGGAGAGAGATTTGACCTTTGTCTTCCTACTAGAAAAAGGAAAGGAGGGGGCACACACCTAGGGAGGTGTGCACCCAAGTATAATAATGCCTGGAGTCCCATATAGATGGGACTCCCGGTTGCTTCATGATATCAAACAAGGTGGCACCAAAGACTCTACTTTGATCAGTCTTGGCACCACGTAAGGATGTTTGAGAGGGGCTCTCATCTGATTAGATTAGATGATGTCATCCCACCAATCAAATTTAGAACTGATTGCACAAAGTGACATGATTGGCCGGGATGATGTGGCATTGCATGGCGTATTATTGTCTATATAAAGCTTGTCTTCACCTAGGTTTGAGAGAGATCTCTCCTTGCCCACACCACATATCCCTCTCCCCTCTCCTCCATGCCTATCTCTGATCCTCTCCCTCCTCTCCATGCCCAAGAGGCCTTGGGCTCAAGTTTGGTGTGATCTAGGCAAGAGAAAGGTGACAAGAAAGGAAGAAGGCAGCACTACTACAAGAGATGACATCGGATCTTTAAAAATTATTTTAAAGATCTTCAAGATCAGATCTAGATCTAATCTTTGGAGAAAAGATTAAGAAGGAGAAGATCGCTAGATCCTACTCGAGTGGATATCGGTAGAGGCTAGATAATTGCGTGGCTGCAACCAAAATCTCAAGAAATCAGCAAGATGATCACAGGGTAATAAGATTACCCAAGAACAAGGTATAAATTAAATTAAATTTATTTTATTTTATTAAATTCATTAAAATAGATCTAAAATATATCAAATATAATTTAGATATAAGATAAAAAATTTTGAAATATTTCTCTTGATCAAATTAGATTTGAACGAACCTGACCCTGAAAACAAGATTTTTCCTTCAATTGATATCAGAGCCTGGTTCCCATAAATAATTTAGATCTAATTTGATAATTAGGTAATTTTAGATGTCACATGAGATGTGATTAGATCTAAAATCAAGAAAATTAAAAATTAAATAATTTAGATCTAAGCTGTACAAGATGCATGACTAGTTATTGAATAGAATTGTTCTATATATAGTCTTGCATGATCAAAATTTAATTTGGTTAAGTTATAATTTTTAGATCTATTTATTTATTATTTTTTAATATTATAAATATTATAATAAGATCTAAAAAATAAAAAATAAAATTATTTAATTTTTAGTTCATATTAGATGTGATGAATGCATGTTTAGAATAGTTGTAGAATAGTTCTACATAATTATCTAGAAGAGAATTTATTTTGATATGATCAATTTAAATTTAATTATTCAGATCATTAAGAGATAATTTAGATATAAAAATATGCATGATATGATACATGAGATGTATGCACAATATGTTTATAGTTAGATCAATTTTTATATATGAGATATATGATATAGATCTAACTAGTTTTGTAGTTTTCATATTTCTGATTAAGGCATTCTCCATGATCGTTCGATCATAAGTACAAAGTAGGATTTAAATGTTCTCTTCTTCTATTCGATGGAGTGTTCTTATGATGTATAGGGGTGCTGCACATTCGTCCTTTATCAAAAACCTAAAAACCTATTTTCTGCAAAATCATAGATCCTGAAATCCTAGGAATTTACTTACATGTTTTGTTTGAGAATTCTAAACATAATTAAGAATTAAGATTATGAAATATATTAAGTCTAAAAATTAAAAATTTTTAGATTTAAGACATATTCATTAAATTAGATTCGAGCTGGATAGCTCAATTAGGTCTAAGCGGTTGATCAAACCGAATCAAGAGTTAGTTAGATGGGATCAAGAGTGCTTAAATTGACTAGCCTAATAGGATTAAGTCTGGGTCAAGATTGAGTCACGTGAGTAATTGATCAAGCTAAGACCTAATTAGGCTCAGTGGTTAGAGTCTGGATTATAGGCTAATCTGATTGGTTCTAGCTCAATAATTTGGTATCTAAGATAAGTCTGGCAGATACAACCGACTGATTTTTAATTTGAATCTACTCGACTCGAATGCATTTTTGTCGAATTAATGACATATCTCTTCTATCGATCTCACTTACCTGGCCATATTTATCGACCCAAGTCTTGATCTAAGGTGGTTAACAATTTGAGCTAACCCATGTCACTAGGTTAGTCATAATTGTTATGGCTATTGTGATAAGCATCATAAATTCACCAATAAAAGTATTAATTTATTAATTAATTTATATTAATTTTTAAGAATTATTAATCAATTTATATATAATTTTTGAAAAATTTATATTTTTAAAATTAATTAAAAAATAATAAAAATTAATAAAAATTAAAAAATAAAATTTTATTATCAATAGAAAGAGCTCATTTTTTTGATCACAACGAAATAAATTTTAAATAAAACGGAGCTAAAATGGAAAAGATATGAATTTTTAAAAATATAAAATAAATAAAAATTAAATAAAAAAAAAGAAAATGGCTCAGCCGGCTCCGCAAGCCGAGCCACCAAGCCAAGCCGAGCCATCAAAGCCGACTCAGCCGTTGAAGCCATCAGCCGGTCCACGATCCAGGCGTGGACCGCCAGCTCAGCAAATTCCGGACGAATCAGAGATTGCCACGTGGTGGACCTAGACCCCTTAAGGGTCTACAGAAATTTATCGCGGCTCACAAGGGTAATTTAGTCTTTTCGTCCGACAACAGCGGCGCTGATTGGTTGCGGTGTGCGGTGCGGCCGGTCCACGCGGTCCATGGGAACAGTTATTGCGCGATCGGACGGATGTGGTTGTTTGCGGTCAGGATCGGACGGCTGTGGTTGCTTCCGAATTTTATTCAGCTACAAACATCACGCGGATCACCATCGGACGGACAGCGCTCGATCCAGGCGACGATCCGACGGTCCAGAAAGCTCCCGACGGTGATCAAACTCCTCGAAGGCGCATGATTTGCGGCCAGATTTCCTCCATCAAGCACGATCCAACGGCCAGAATTTAATCCGACCCTGATCTGAGCTTGATCTGCATCCGATTTTGATGATTTTTGGACCGTTGGATTCCTGTTGAACGGCTGGATTTTATCAGATTTACCAGAGTCATATCAGAGCTATTTTGATTCAAATTTTATCCAAATTTCTTTATATTTTGATGATTACAAAGGCTATTAGTCCCATATTGCCTTTAGAAAAAAATATCCAGCCCTCCTAGCTCTATAAAAAGGACCCTAGGCCTCAAGAAATCAACATCTCCGATCAAGGTGAAGCTTTGGTACAGGGCGAAGCCAGGCTATGGGTTAAAGGCTGCTTCGAAGCAACGGGTGCCGAGAAGAAGAGCCGAGCTTCTACACCATCTTTCTGCCAATGCCGATCCAAGATCAGAGATCAGGCTATTTTATTTTATTATCTTTTCTTTTTAAATTTTATGTATTTAAATTCTAAAATTTTAATTAATAAAAATTTTATTTTTACATTTTAATTTCTTGCTTTTTATTTTTATTGTAATTTCTGCACTTTAATTATTACTTTTTATTTTATTGCAAGTAGATGCTAAGATCTAACTAATAGATCTTAGTACCAAGTTTAAATTTCTGCACCTTTTAATTTTCATTTTTTTTATTTTCCGACTTCACTTTTGATCCCAAAACTCTTCTCTTTTCTTTTTTCTTTTATAAAATCAAAGATTTCAAATCTAAAAACACTACCTTCCCTGTGGATTCGACCCGACTCACTACTATCTACGCATTTTTAATTATTTTAAGAAGTCGGATTAAACTGATAAACACGGTGTCTTAACGACAAGCATCGTTCCTATCAAGTTTTTGGCACCGTTGCCGGGGAAGGAATAGATGCTATTTTTTTTCTTTGATTTCTTTGATTTTTTTTATAAATTAATTATATTTTTTTAATATTGCTTACTAATTTTTTTTATTTATTTTGTAGAAAAAAAAGAGAAAATGAAGAAAGCATCAAATTTTGGTGAGATCAATCCTAACCCTAGTCCTCTTTTCTTTTTATTTATTTATTTATTTATTTTATTTTTAAATTAATTTAAAAAAATATTCATTTAAACCTAATTAAAAGCCTCATGATAAGATTAGAAATCCTAACTGTTTAGAGCATGCATCATATTAGTTTTATTTTTATTTTTATTTTTATTTTTTTTTGGTGATTGCTGGAAGCAAGGTAAGCCTTTCAGAATTCAATTAGTTGCATGCATCTAGTTTAAATTGCATAAAATCCTTTGATTGAATTTTTTTTCTTCGTGCATATTCATATTAAATCAAATTAAGGGCACAACCCAATTAAACAAGATAAGGTGGGGATTTGATCACCCTTCCTTAGCCCACAAACAACCAACCAAGCATCCTGCATTGACCTAAGCCTTTAATTTTAAAATCAATTAGACATCAACCCTAGGAACTCGAGCTCAATAGGATAAGGAATCCTAAGAGTTGAACCGGGTTAGGATAAGTCAATTTGACTGGTGTCTAGGAAAGTGGTTCAGGGACGACTGGGCCCGAAGGAAGGTGGTTTCTAATTGGTTCCGTTCGCTTACCTGGCCAAGCACAATTGGTGTCTAAGGCAAGCAACGGGGGGACTCCCACCGACCTTACACTTACCTGGCTAGTTGATTGGCTAATCCTACACTTGGAGGGCTTGAAGGTGACCTTGGCAGTTAGGAGCTGTCTAGATCTAGGATAACCCTTAGTCAGGATTGATTGACCAACTTGATTGCTAACCAACATTAGATCTAATTAAACCTAATTCTTCTCTTTTTTCTTAGTTCTAGGACTCCTTAGGACCTCTTCTTTAGAACTCTTCTCCTTACTCCTCTAAAAATATAATAAAATAAAAATTAAATTAAACTAACTAAAAAATATTAAAAAATAATTAAATTAAATTAAATTAAATTAAAATTAACAAATAAAAATAATTAAAAAAAAATTAATTTTTAATATAATAAAATAATAATAATAATAATAAATAAAAAAATATTCTAAAATTTTTTTTTTTGAACCATACATTAGGGTTACACTAATACATGCATGGTAGGAAATCACTTTTTCTGATTTAGTTGAACTTAATTGAATGGTTGATTCACATTAAACATAATAATCAAATGGCTAATATAAATCTAATAGTCCAAAAATTAGATAAAGTTGACCTTCTTGATCAGAAAATAGATCAACTCCTAACCCTAGGTCAACAATCTCCTCAATTCACATCATCTTCTAATTATCAGGAGAGTTATTCAATCTGTGCTAGTCCAACCCATCATGTAAGTGAATATCCTATGACTGCACAGTTTCCATATTTTATCCAAGAACAAGTTCAAGCTACTCAAGGATACTCCAAATTGATTAATGACCCATTTTCAAATTCATATAATTCAGATTGGAGTAACTTTAATTTTTCTTGGACATCCCAACAGACTCAGGCTCAGACCCAAATTTCACTTGAGCAAAATTATCAAAATTATGCCTATAATAATGGTCAGCCTAGTCAGTTTAACCAGCCATCATATTATAATCAGCCTTCATACCCACCTCCTCAACAGACCAATCTAGCTGATGATAGATTTAACCAACTTCAACAATTAATTCTAACTCAACAGCAATCTATCGCCAGACTAGAAGCTCAAATAGGATAATTAGTTGAGTCTAACATGAGGAGAGAACTAGATCAACTACCGAACCTACCAATTTCAAACAACCCACCTAATGACCACCAACCACCTGGATTAAATTATCAATCTAATGTTTCATCTAAGAATCTCCAATTTGAGAATACCAAAGTAATTCCTGAACTTAAAAGCTATAGGATTCTTATGGACCCATACCAAGACCAGGTGAGAGAGGCTAGTACTGATGCTAGCCAAAATAAAAATTTAGAGGAACTGGTTAGTACTGAGACTAACCACATAGAAGAACCCAAGCCAGGAATTAGTACTGATGCTAGTTCCAGTTTAAATGAGATAGAAATAAGGGAAAAAGAGAATAGATGATTTACCCGAGACTTATAAACCTAATGTCCTATTCCCTTCAACCCTAGAAGCTGGTTCTTCTTATAAAAATCAAAAGGCATGTAATGAAATGTCAATGGAGTTGTTTAAGCAGGATCACATTAATTTACCTCCAGAATTAAAACCGCCTTTAGTCACCATTCCAGCACCCATTGAATCAAACTTAACTCCTAAAACTCCATTCATGAGCATTTTAGAAGAACAAATAGGAGTAATTCTTAATAAACATGAGGGAAATCCTGATTTTCCAGTTCGTCAGATCTGATTAGATCAAGAGATATATTTCAAAAATTTTCTCTTGATCTTATCAGATCTTGATATGTTTCAGATCTGATTCTTATTATTTTAATAAATAAAATAAAAAAGATAAATTAAATCAAATTCAATTTACCTGATTTGGGTAATCCTATTACCCTGTAGATGATCCTGATTGCAGCGGAAGGTTCTGGATCTTAGCCACGCAAGCGCCTGGCCTCTACCGGTATCCACTCGGGTTGGATCTGGAGAACCTCTTCTTTTCTATCACACCTCCAAAAATCAGATCTGGATCTGATCTGGAGGATCTTCAAAACTCTTTTGAAGATCTGCAGTCGTCCTTTTGCAGCAGCGCAGCCTTCTTGCTTTTGATCGCCTTTCCTTGATCTGAATCGCACCAAACTAAATCCAAAACACTTTTGGACGTGGAGAGCAAGGGGAGAAGAGACTATGACGTGGAGAAGGAGGGGAGAGGCAGCCTTGGGGCATGGGAAATCTCATTTGAATTCACTTAGGATTAGGGTTGGGCGCAGGGTCTTATTTATAGACCTCTTGTGATCCAACTCCTCTTCCTCTCAACCAATCACAACCCTTTGTGAAATCAGATCTAAATCTGATTGGTTGGAATAGAGACCCCTGGATTCCTCCTTAGAGGGCGCCTAAGACCAGTCAAACTGGATTCTTAGTAGAACTCTAATTGGAATCCAAAAGGGAGGTGGAGTCCTTGTCCAACAAGGACTCCTAGGCGCCTCCTACTTGGGCTCACGCCACCCATGGCGTGCGCCCTTCTCCTTGCCAGGTTCTGGCAGGGGGACAGGCCCCCACCAGCTCTCCAATAGGTGCATGACATGTGGTCAAAAGTCAAAGGGTCAATGGTCAACGTTTGACCAGTCAAAGGTAGACTTTTGACCAAAGTCAAAGAACAAGAAATGGCAGGTGACCAAAAATGGCAGGTAATGTCTTACAAATAAGACAACCTATTCTGACTTGGACAACCTCCAGTCAGACCATATGAAGGCCTCTGATTGAGCACAAACTCCTTTGGCTCAGTCAGGACAACTTATTTATGATAGTAAAAGAAGAACGTTAGGTTCAATCGAGTGCTAGCACGATTTCCTTGAACCTAATTGAATCTCATTCAGATCAATTGAACTAGATCAGTTCAATTGATGATCACCAGATTCAAACCCTTGTTTGTGTGACCCAGTTAGGTTCAGTTCTGTATGGTAATGGGATATGTCATGATCTCTATCATAGACATCATCGAAACTCCTTTCGATGGATCAGAACTCTTCTGATTCGAACAGCTAGAATGATCGATCATCTAAATCATTCTAATTGCTCCCAAAATCCACCAGTGACACCTAGCAGTATATGGTGGCAACCCATCAGAGCTGAATGCGAACCTCTTGGTGCAGCTACCTGTGTGATTAAGTTCTTCTATCTTGAGCCCCGATCAGATTAGGGTTAAGGTGAACTCGTCAAACCCTAGTCTCTGTCATATGATGTAATCATTCGATTCGAGTCCAATGTGAAAATCTAAATAGAAACTCTTTCTATTATTTCACTCTACCATGGCCATGGATTTCTGGACTTGATTCTCATGATCATCATAGGGCTGCTCCTCTACCACCGAGGTAGATAGATTCCATCTTGATGCAATCCAGTTCCTACAATGAACATGCTATAGCCAACATACACCTCAGGGTTCCATATGGCTAGGAGACCGAGTAATGGTGTAGTCAAACTATAACACCCTCAAGGTGAACTGCCGATGCATCTCAGGTCAAAGAACCAGACACACTACTGCAGCATCGAGTCAGTCATTGACGAGAAGGTAGACTTCCTAATGACTACTCGAGGTGGTCACGCTCAGTGCCCTCGTTCTCTAACGAGTACCTGTACTCTCGCTCCGGTGTCTCCACACCGTAGACTCAAGACTCATCTACTAAAGAGAAGCGATTGTACACCAACCTTCCGGATCAATCACCATCCTCGTGATGATCCTATGGTCGGGAGCTGTTTATGAGTTAATAATGATTATTCATGTCTTAAATTTTCAACTCTTGAAAATATGAATTATCATTACCATTAACTCAAAGGATGTATCACAAACACTAAATACACATATGTGATAGAAAATAACCCATTTTATTAATTATAGTCAAAATTATAATTTTGCCCCTAGAAGTGTATTACAAGTGTCAGCCAATTCTGGCTTCTAGGGCACATATATCTAACAATCTCCCACTTGTCCTAAAGCCAATTGGCTACAAGTCTAAGTCCCATCTTCTCAAGGTGGGCTTCGATCTTCTGCTGGCCCAACGGCTTTGTAAGTGGGTCTGCCACATTATCTGCGGAGTTGACTCTCTTGACCTCAACGTAACTTTCTCAAGGTAATCGCTGGATGAGATGATATCGCTGTTTGCTAGGAACTCTTCCAGCACAAACAGTCTGCCAGATGTCGACTTTCGATCATCTATATCGGACATGAAGTCCGAGTCTGTGTATCCCTGAACTTGGAGTTCTCCATTACCAAAGACCAACATCATATCCTTAGTTCTTCTCAAGTACTTAAGGATACATTTCACAGAAGTCCAGTGTTCTTCACCTGGATTTGACTGATATCTGCTTGTGACACTCACAGCATGGGCTATATCAAGGTCGTGTACATAGCATGGCATACATGAGGCTCCCTATTGCAGAAGCATAAGGGATCTTGCTCATGCGTTCTATTTCCTCAGGTGTGCTGGGGCACATCTTCTTGGAAAGATGAATACCATGTCTGAAGGGTATTAATCCCCTCTTAGAGTTTTCCATACTAAACCTCTTTAGTACTTCCTCTATGTACATCTTCTGTGAAAGTCCTAGCATCCTATTCGGTCTATCCCTATAGACCTTAATTCCTAGAATAAAAAGGATGCTTCACCTAGGTCTTTCATGGAGAATTCCTTGGACAACCATACCTTTTGACTGATCGTCATCATGGGAATATCATTCCCAATAAGGAGGATGTCATCCACGTACAATACGAGGAAAGACAACAGCGCTCTCACTAACCTTTTTGAAGACACACGGTTCCTCTTCATTTTTGATGAAACCAAACATTTTGATCACATCATTGAAATGAGTGTTCAGCTCCGAGATGCTTGCTTAAGTCCATATATGGACCTTTGCAGCTTGCAAACCTTGTGATCAGTATCACTGGATGTGAAACCTAGCAATTGTTCCATATAGATATCTTCCTCAAATATCCATTTAAGAATGCCATTTTCACATCCATTTGCCATATTTCATAATCGAAATAGGCTGCAACGGCAAGCAATGTGCGGATGGATTTTAGCATAGCCACTAGGAAAAAGGTATCCTGATAGTCAATGCCTTCGCGTTGACTATAACCTTTTGCCACTAGTCTAGCCTTGACTGTCTCTACATTTTCATCTGCACCAATCTTTCTCTTGAAGATCCATTTATACCCAATAGGTACTATACCTTCTAGTGGATCTACCAAGATCCAGATTTGGTTTGAGTGCATTGAGTCAATTTCTGATTGCATTGCCTCTAGCCATTTCTCAGAGTCGATATCTGATATCACCTCGTTGTAGTTTTGGGATCATCACCATGAGCACCATTACCTACGAGGAACATTTCCTCTGCTTCCTCTGAAATAATACCCAAGTATCTCTCAGGGGGACGGAAAACTCTTTTCGATCTACGAGGTGGAGGAGGTAGTGTTCTTATTTGCTCAACTTGATTTGGTTCTAATTGGTCCTTAGCTCGTTGTACTTATGAGACTTTCTCATCAAGCTTAATCTGCTTTCCAATGCCGCTATCTTGAATAAACTATTTTTCAAGAAATATGGCATGTCGACTCACAATCACATTATGGTCTTCTGGAATGTAGAAATAGTATCCTAATGACTCTTTAGGATATCCTATGAATCGAGCTCTAAAGGACCTAAACTCTAACTTGTCCGCTTGTTGTCTTTTGACATGAGCCGGACAACCCCAAATTCTGAGATGACTCAGACTTGGTTTCTTACCGTGCCATATCTCATACGGTGTGGTAGGAACGGTTTTAGAGGGAACCCTATTCAGTAAATAGATTGAAGTTAATAATGAATGTCCCCAAAGAAAATCTGGGAGGTCTGTGAAGCTCATCATGGATCGAACCATATCCAATAGAGTCCGATTTCTCCATTCTGAAACCCCGTTGAGTTGAGGTGTTCCTGGTGGAGTCCATTGAGAGACTATGCCATTTTCCTTGAGATAGTCTAGGAATTCCCGGCTAAGGTATTCACCTCCTCGATCTGATCGAAGAACCTTAATGGGTTTTCC
>QRFJ01004039.1:0-119239 GCA_006176705.1 Cocos nucifera | reverse complement strand
GCAACAAATTACATAAGACTATCGATATCTAATACCCAGGTAATAGAATTATATATAGAAAAATTTCAAGATGTTATCATATAACATCCTTGATGAGCAACTCTTGCTCCTTTCTATTGTTTAGCTTGTTATGGTCAAGAAAAGCAAGACAGTTCTTCTTTCTATGATCTTGCTTCTAATAGTAGAAGCATTATGCCTGATTTGGATCAATTTTGGACTAATTATTTTGACTGGGCTCAGAAGCCTCAATACGAACCCATTTGTACTGCTGAATCAAATTCAACTTTCAATACTAATTATCAAAGTTGAGTCCCATAAGTTATCACTATCTAACAGTGATAGGAGCAATTAGGATTTAGCCTTAATTTGAGAAAAAAGAATAATGACCTAAGTATATGAATTATATTAATCCTAAAGACTTGAACTTTAGTCTAAAGGTTCTCCCACTATTTCATTCAAACTGGTAGCCTCTACCTCCAATTCAAGGAATTATCCTAATTCCTAAGTGGGTACTAGAATCCACATAGATTGCATACAAGCCCAACTATGGTTGGTCAACCTATATATATCTAAGGATAGGTTCATAACCAATTATTTCTCTAAGCAATTTCTAGTAATTTAATTTTTTTCTAAAACCCTAATCAGTAGGCTAGGGCCTCCACTGCAAGGATTCGGTTAGGTCCAATCATTAACATGAGCATACTTGGTGCATCTAACTAACGAATAATTAAGTCCAACTATGGTTGGTCAACCTAACCACCATTAGAGAGATACATCCAAGTCATCATATGATGAATGATAATTTTATTAGTCAACAAGCACCAGGCCTATGAGCCTCCAATGATTATTGAGTTAATGGACCTATTATCAAACACCTTAATGGAAGGCTATGACTTAGTTATCCCTATAACTTTATCATTTTAAGGACCTAATAATTTTAGAGGATTTAAATTTATTTATAATTTTAAGATAGAGAAGACATGGACCAAATTGTTTCCAGTGACTTCACCAAGTCAAGTCCTCCCACTGACTTCTCAAGTCATTGATGAGGACTAGGATCAATTTCAGTCCATGGGCACCTATATCAGTCTTACTGATCAAAATTAGTCTCATTGATTTACCTATGTGATATGGGTTAGCTCGAATCAATGAGCAACCTAATCAAAAGTTGATTAATCACATTGGCTAGGTAAATGAGATCGATGGGAGGGTCTACCAAAGCTTGCCTTAGACACCATCAGAAATAATCAGGTAAGCAGGCTGCCAATTAAAAACCATCAGTCTAGAATGCCATATTTACCTTAGACACCAATTAATTTATCAACTTTGATTTGGTTTGCTTAAAGACTCGGGCCCGACCACTAAGCCATGATCAGATCCATTTGTTAGATGTATGGACTATGATCAATTACAACTATTGAATTGATCTATAAAAAAAATGACCTAATCCTAATTAACTATTAATTAGATTTGATCAATTTCTTAACTAAATTCATGTTTAATTTAATCCTAGCTCTAACCCAGTTAATGACCTGATCAATCTAACCCATGACACTTTAACCCATGTTTTATGAAATTATCTTAGGATCTTCAAATCATAAACCAAGATCCTAAATAATTACTTAATTCTTAATTAAGTTCAAGGCTTATGGATTTGGATTTATGGAACCTCAGAACTAATTTTTGATTTTATTATTTAAAATATTTTTTAAATTGTAAATACTTTACTTTGAATCAAATTCAAATGATGGTTTTAGATCTAATTTATTTCAATATTTCAATCATGTCCTAGGATTTTAAATCTAGAATTTTGTAGAAACTAAGTTCATAATTTAAATTCTATAAAACTTATATGTCATACATATGCAAACTAGATTAAAAAATAAAGCTATATATCAACATATGCAATATGAAGATCTAGATCAAAATATAAAATATATCACATAGATCTCATCTAAATGATCAAAATCAGATCATAAATTATTTAATATTAGATTTAAAATTTAAAAATAAATCATAAATTATTTTAGATTTTATCTAACATATTTATGATTTTGGTTTCTCGGATCAGCACATACTAGGACAATCTTTTCATTGTAAGGGGTAAACCTTACAACAGGACAACCTTATGGTAGTATGTGCAATTCTTATATTATTTAGATCTAATCTAAATAATTTAAAATAGATCTAATATCTATTTAATTTTAAATTTAAATTAAAAAATTAATTCATAAATTTTCTTAGATCTAATCTAAATTATTCATGATTCAGATTCAGATCAGCATATACTTGGACAACTTTTTCATTGTAAGGTATTAACCTTACAATAGGACAACCTTATGGCAGTATGTGCAATCTTTAATTAATTTTAATTTTTAGATTAATTCTTAAGCATACATGAATATATTATAAAAGAATCTAGATGCTCTGATACCACTATTGAGAAATATGTAGGGTTTCATGCATAAATTTTAAAACTTTTTCAAAATTAAAGTAGTGGAAGATATAGATTAAATAGTTTAATCTACAATATGCATGTAATCAGATTATAAAATCCTACATCAACGATCTATAATATGTCATGATACAAATATAAATATGAAAATAAATTAATCATAATTGATATTGATCAAATCAAAACCTAGATCTAGAATAATTCTAGATCAAATCCTAGATCACATCTAGGTCACCAAGAGATCAGATCTCTTTTATTTGCATGGGTTGAGAACTTCGTGGTTGATTTTTATTATTATCTTTGGAGTTGCACATATGTCTGACCTCTACAGGTGATCCACACGAGCCTACAATACAGATCGAAGGTTCGTCGAATGAAGATCCGCTCAAAGTGATAGCTTCTCACGGATTCCTCCTGATAGTCAATCAAGAATATATTCTCTGGATCTCTTGGACACTCTAAGAGATGAAGATTATGAGGAGGAATAAGGAAGAAGTCTAATCCTTGGATCTCTCATAAATTAGAAAATAAAAATTAAAAAAAATAAATCCTAAGAGAAGATAAGTCTTCTCCTTCAGGACATCAATGATTGATATCCTGAAAATATCTCTATGTTAGGACAAGAGGAGACCTCTCCTCTAAAATTTTTTCTATGTTTTCAAATCTAATATCTTTGATTTTATCACAAAAAATTCTCACAAAAATTAGGAGAAGAAGGGTTTTCAAAGAAACCCTAAGAGAAGACGTTCTTCTCTTCTTCTTCTCTCATCAGGACATGATTAGATCATGTCCAAAGATGATCACTATGCTCCAATACCTTGAAGCATAGATCTCCTCACCATATTACTTTATCTCTATTAGATTTTTATCATATAAAAATTATAAATAAAATAGAAAGAGAGAAATACAAAAGAAAATACAAGAGAAGGCAATCTTCTCATACCTTATCTTCATCAAGACATCAAAGTTTGATGTCCAAAAGAGAGGAACTACTCCAAGAAATTTGGTGCCTCATCCTCCCATGCCTCTCCCCCTTGTTTTTAAAATTTATATCATGAAATCCCTGATGTTTTGGATGCCCACCACTCTTATCAGGAGGCGTCCCTCTTTTATTGCAAGACTAGGTCAAAACCTAGTCAAAAGAGAACTCGTATGGGGCGTCCAACTCTTTGATGCCCCTCCCATAATTTATGGCGTGCATCCTCTGAATCTCTCACACAAAACCAAGGGGAGAAAGGGAAGAGCAAAAGGTTGGGTGTAGGAAAGGTTGGCGCGCACAAGCGGGGGGAGGAGTTTTGGTCAAAGGGGACTTATCTAAGAAGAAAATAAATCCTAACTTCCTTCTAGTTTTGACCAAGTCAAAACAAACTCTAAAAAAATAGATATGATGGGCATGGAGACCTTCTTATGGTGTGGGAATGTTCATGTAAAATCCTAAAAAATAAAATGTGGCATGGGCTTTCTTAGGCATAAGTGAAAGAGAGAGAGTCCCAGTCCAACTAGGACTCCTCTTGTTTGACTAGGTCAAATTAGTTTTGAACTTAATTTAAATTTTATTTAAATTAGATTAAATATAATCTAATTAAGGGTGATCCTAGTCCAACTAGGAGCCCAATTAAATTAGATTATATCAAGACTTAAATCTGATTTAAATCCTAAGTCAATTAGGTGCACCCAAGTCCTAGTCAAACAAAAAATTATTCTTTCTTGTAATTGGCTTATCTAATAAACCAACTAGACTTAATCTAATTAAGTCCAAATTAATTTTAATTGAATCTAATTCAATTAGACTTGATCTCATCCTGATTGCTCAATCAAATTGAGCAAATTAGCAATCTAATTGCTAATCGATCCTCCTGCAACATTTGCATTAGGTCAAACATCAATCATATTGATCTTAGAATGATTCTCAATCATCAATTAACCATTTGATCAGGTTGCAAGCTCTAATGTGTGTGACCCCATAGGTTCGAATCTAAGTTGGTAGCATAAGAACTGATTTCTATACCAATCGAAATGACCATCTAGCAATGGTACCCGATATCCGAATAGGTCGAATGTATGCAAAGCAATATTGTTAGAATCCTGGCCTATGGTTATCGTATAATTCATCCCTATAACCAATAATGCTTAAGATGACTTTGAATATGCTGTCAACACTCATACAAATCATCTCTATTATGTCTCAAAATTTTGTAAATTCTGTGACACCTCACGAGGATTACCCAAGCCTAGGTTTTGCTAAATTAAAACACAATGAGTCATTCTCTTCTTGAAGTTAATCAGGAGTGGTCAATCCCATCTTAACTCACCAACTGACTTCATAAGTACTCGACTGTACTCAAAAATCTTCTGAACCTATATTAGAAATACAGCTAGTTTGGCATCAAAATATACTAAATTGCTTGCAAGTCACTATGGTGATCTTAGATCGAAGGGACACTTATACCCATTGGCCTTTGCTAGCTATTCTTGACTGTAGAGTGCTATATTGGTCATGTCCAGTGTAAATGTACTTCTACATCTCATTTGGATGCCATACCAGTGTCTCCACACCACTTGATTATGAGGACAACCAACGTATATGGCATACAATGACCTACACTCGATAAGTTATCATCCTTATTAATAACTTATCATTTGATTGTGAACAGTTTAAGAACCATCCGATAAATCATTCTTTATTGATTGATATTGGTTCTAAGGACTCCATCATAATTTAGGAGTTCATTTAAGAAGGATAGAACTTTTTGAAGGAAAAATCTAGATTTTTTGGATCAGATTTATTTAGATCTGATTGGATCAAGAGAGATATTTCAAAAAATTTTTTTTTGAATCCAAATAAGATCTGAGACATTTTAGATCTAATTTTATAGATCTAATAAAATAAAATAAATATAAATTAAATCTGATTTAATTTTATATCTTTTGTTGGATAATCAGATTATCCTATGATGATCCGGTTGATTACCTGAGGTTCTAAATCTAGCCATGCAAGTGCCTGGCATCTATCGATATCTACTCGGACTGGATCTAGAGATCTTCTCCTTCTTTATCACCTCTCCAAATATCAGATCTAAATCTGATTTGGAGGATCTTAAAAACTCCTTTTGAAGATCTAGAATCATCTCTTGCAGTAGTGCTGCCTTCTTCCTTTCTCGTCACCTTTCTCTTACCTGGATCGCACCAAACTAGAGCCCAAATCCCCTTAGGTGTGGAGAGGAGAGAGGGGACTTGAAGATGGCATGGAGGAGGGAGAGGGGCAGCCTTATAGCATGGGCTATTGGAGATCTTCTCTAATGCTTGGCGTAGATAGGGTTTTTATAGACCCTGCTGCGCCATGCAGTGCCACATCATCCCGACCAATCACATCGCTTTGTGCAATCAGATCTAAATTTGATTGATGGGATGACATCACCTAATCCAATCAGATGAGGGCCCCTCTTAATCATCCTTAGATGGCACCTAAGACTGATCAAAGTCTATTTCTTGGTGCCACCTAAGTAGATACCCCGAAGTAACTAGAGTCCCATCTATATGGGACTTCAGGTGCCTCTATCCATGAGCGCACGCCATCCTAGGCATGCACCCCTGGTCCACCTACTTTTTAGTAGGTTGACTAGTCCAAAATAAATCTCCTATGGGTGCATGACATATGGGCAGATGTCTAAGTATCAAAGGTCAATGTTTGACCAAAGTCAAAAGACAAGAATTAGCAGGTGACGAAAAATGGTAGGTGTTATCCCAAATTTATCTCATAAATTAAGACAACCCTTTTCTGACCTGGACAAGCTCCAATCAGACCATGTGAAGGTACCTGAGTGAGCACAAACTCATTTCGCTCAGTCAAGACAACTTTTAATGATTGTAGAAGGAGAACGTTAGGCTCAATCATGTGCTAGCACGATTTTCTTGAATCTAATTCAAATCAATTGAACTGGATTAGTCCAATTGATGATATCCAGATCTAAATCCTTGTTTGTATGACCTAGTTAGATTCAGTTCTGTATGGTAATGGGATATGTCCCGATCTCTATCATCGACATCATCGAAACACCTTCCAATGGATTAGAACTTTTCTGATTCAAACGACTAGAATGATCAATCATTCAAATCATTCTAATTGCTTCCAAAATCCACCAGTGACACCTAGCAGTATATGGTGGCAACCCATCAAAACTGAAAATGAACCTCTTTGTACAGCTACTTGTGTGATTAAGTTCTTCTATCTTGAGCTCTGATCAGATTAGGGTTAAGGTGAACTCGTCCAACCCTAATTTCTATCATATGATTTAATCATTTGATTCAAGTCTGATGTGAAAACCTTAATAGAAACTCTTTCTATTATTTCACTTTGCCTTGCCCAGGGGTTTATGGACTTGATTCTCATGATCATCATAGGGCTGCTCCTCATCTACCGAGGTAGATAGATTTTCTCTTGGTGCAATCCAATTCTTACAATGAACATTCTATAGCCAACACACACCTCAGGATTCTGAATGGCTAGGAGACCGAGTCATGGTATAGTCAAACTATAATACCCTTAAGGTGAACTGCCGATGCACCTCAGACTAAAGAACCAGACACACCGCTGTAGCTTCGAGCCAGTCATCGATAAGAAGGTAGACTTTCTTATGACTGCTCGAGGTGGTCATGCTCAGTGTCCTCGTTCTCTAACGAGTATCTATACTCTCGCTCCGATGTCTCTACACCATAGACTCAAGACTCATCTACTATAAAAAAGCGATTGTATACCAACCTTCGAGATCAATCACCATCCTCATGATGATCCTACAATTGGAAGCATTTTATGAGTTAATAACGAAAATTCATGTCTTAAATTTTTAACTCTTGAAAATATAAATTATCATTATCATTAACTCAAGGGATGTATCACAGTCACTAAATACATATTAGTGATAGAAAATAATCCATTTTATTATTTATAGTCAAAATTATAATTTTGCCCCTAGAAGTGTATTACAGGTGTCAGCTAATTCTGGCTTCTAGGGCACATATACCTAACAATCTTCCACTTGACCTAAAGTCAATTGCTACAAATCTAGGTCCCATCTTCTCAAGATGGCTTCGATCTTTTGCTGGCCCAACGACTTTGTAAGTGGATCCTCCACATTATCTGTGGAGTCGACTCTCTTGACCTCGACGTATTCTTTCTCGAGGTAATTATGGATGAGGTGGTATCGCCGCTCGATGTGCTTGGATTTCTGATGAGACCTCGGCTCCTTAGCAAGGGCTATGGCACCATTGCTGTCGCAGTGTAGAGGAATGGCATCTGATGGCATCACTCCGATCTCTGTGGCAAACTTCTTATAATAGAATACCTCCTTCATAGCTTTTGACGCAGCGATATATTCTGCTTCCATAGTAGAATCTGCTATCACTGTCTGCTTGGAACTCTTCCAACTGATAGCTTCATCATTATGCAAAAATAGACTTCCAAATGTCGACTTTCGATCATCTACATCAGACATAAAATCCGAGTATGTATATCCCTGGACTTGGAGTTCTCCATTACTAAAAACCAACAATATATCCTTAGTTCTTCTCAAGTAGTTAAGGATATATTTCATAGAAGTCTAGTGTTCTTCACCTGGATTCGATTGATATCTGCTCGTGACACTCACAACATGGGCTATATCAGGTCGTGTACATAATATGGCATACATGAGGCTCCCTATTGCTAAAGCATAAGGGATCTTGCTTATGCGTCCTATTTCCTCAGGTGACTTAGGGCACATCTTCATTAAAAGATGAATGCCATGTCTGAAGGATACGAAACCTCTTTTAGAGTTTTCCATGCTAAACCTCTTTAGCACTTCTTCTATGTACATCTTCTATGAAAGTCCTAGCATCCTATTCGGTCTATCTCTATAGACCTTAATTTCTAGAATAAAGGATGCTTCTTCTAGGTCTTTCATGAAGAATTCTTTGGATAACCATATTTTAACTATGGTCAACATGGGAATATCATTCTCAATAAGGAGGATATCATCCACGTACAATATGAAAAAGATAATAGCGCTCCCACTGACCTTTTTAAAAATACATGGTTTTTCCTCGTTCTTGATGAAATCAAACAATTTGATCACATTATTGAAATGAGTATTCCAGCTTTGAGATTCTTGCTTAAGTCCATATATGGACCTTTGCAGCTTGCATACCTTATGATCAGTATCACTGGATGTGAAATCTAGTGGCTGTACCATATAGATATCTTTCTCAAGATATCCATTTAAGAATGTCGTTTTCACATTCATTTATCATATTTCATAATCGAAATAGGCTACAACAGCAAGCAATGTGCGAATGGATTTTAGCATAGCTACTGGTGCAAGGTATCCTAATAGTCAATGCCTTCATGTTTACTATATCTTTTTGCCACTAATCTAGCTTTGAATGTCTCCACGTTCCCATCTACAGCAATCTTACTCTTGTAGATCAATTTACATCCAATAGGTACTATACCTTCTGGTGGATCTACCAAGGTCCAGACTTGGTTTGAGTGCATCGAGTCAATTTCTGACTTTATTGCCTCTAACTCTTTCTCGAAGTCGATATCTGATATCATCTCGTTATAGGTTTTGGGATCATCACCATGAACCTCATTACCTATGAAGAACATTTCCTCTATTTTTTTTGAAATAGTACCTAAGTACCTCTCAGGGGGATGAAAAATCTTTTCCGATCTAGAAGATGGAGGAGGTAGTGATTGTATTGGCTCAACCTAATTTGGTTCCATTTGGTCCTTAGCTCGTTGCTCTTGTGAGACTTTCTCATCGAGCTTGATATACTTTTCAATACCGCTATCTTGAATAAACTATTTTTCAAGAAAGATGGCATGTCGACTCACAATCACATTATGATCTTCTAGAATGTAGAAATAATATCCTAATGACTTTTTAGGATATCCTATAAATCAAGCTCTAAAGGACCTAAAGTCTAACTTATCCGCTTGTTGTCTTTTGACATGAGCCGAACAATCCCAAATTCTGAGATGACTCAGACTTGATTTTTTACCTGCCATATCCCATACGGTGTGGTAGGAACGATTTTAGAAGAAACCCTATTCAGTAAGTATATTGCAGTTAACAAACAGTGTCCTAAAAGAAAATCAGAAAGATCTATGAAGCTTATCATGGATTGGACCATATCTAATAGGGTCCGGTTCCTCCATTCTAAAACCCCATTAAGTTGAGGTGTTCTAGATGGAGTCCACTGAGAGACTATGCTATTTTTCTTTAGATAGTCCAGGAAACTAAGGTATTCATCTCCTCGATTTGATTGAAGAACCTTAATGGATTTTTCAATTTGCTTTTCTACTTCATGTCTGAATTCCTTGAATTTTTCAAAAGCTTCAGACTTGTGTCTTATAAGATACACATATCCATACCTAGATAAATCATCGATAAAGGTTATGAAGTAGACAAAATTGCCTCTAGCCGGCACATCAAATGGGCCGCACACATCAATATGCACTAGGGCAAGAAGATTCGTGGCCCTTTCCCCATGTCCTACAAAAGGGAGCTTAGTCATTTTGCCATGAAGACAAGATTTACAAATTGGATATGACTCGAAAGTCAACGGACTCAATAGCCCAATTTTCTCCAATTGGTTAACCCTATCTTCTGCTATATGACCTAGTATTAGGTGCCATAGATACCTATCATTTGGACTATCCCTAGGTCATTTCATGGCACTCACATTTTGCTCGATATTAAAAATAGATACATCAATATATAACTGGTAAAGACTGTTAATAAGGAAACCACTTGTAATTTTATTTCTTTCATAAAGAATGTTATAATGGTCCTTAAGAAAACTATTTACATAGCCTTCTAGTGCTAGGCATGAAACAGAAATTAAATTCCTGCTTGCTGTAGGTATAATAGCAATCTTTTAATACTAAGTCTAAATCAGATGGTAGTCAAAGAGGATATGTTCCCACAGTCACGGCAGTAACTCTTGCTCCATTTTCGATGCATAGGATTATGTCACCATCCCTCAGCCTCCTGCTATCCTCAAGATCCTGCATGAAAATGCATAAATGAGCACCAGAACCAGAGTGAAGCACCCAACTGGATGCAGAAGAAATCATAAGATTAGACTCAATAATGAGCATACCTCTAGAAGGACCTTCCTCCTTATTCTTTAGGGTGGCTAGGTATGTAGGGTAGTTCTGCTTTCAGTGTCCATCATTGTTGCAATGAAAATATTTTTCTTTATTAGTGGCCTTCTTCTTCAGCTCTGCCTTTTTCTTCTTTCCTCCTTCCACCTTTTGCTTTTTCACAAACTTCTTCTTCTTTCTAAAAGACTTTCTCTTGGAAGAAATCCATTCTAAAGTAAGCATTGAGCCTTTAGAATCTTTCATAGAAAGCTCAGCAATAACCAGCATGTTCATAAGTTCAGCCAGAAAATTTTGAAGTTTATGCATATGGTAGTTCATGATGAACTGCCTATATGCATCAGTCAAAGATTGAAGAATTATATCATTCTACAGATCTAGGTCTAACTTCACTCCGAGCTTCTCAAGCTCTTTCAAATTCTTGATCATCATCAGACAATAATCTTGGACTGACTGCCCATCGTGCATTTTAGTCTTGAATAGTCATTTTGTGAGTTGATACTTGGCTGCGTAACTCTGTTCACCAAACATCTCTTATGGGTGAGCCAACATTTGGCCGACAGTCTTGATATCTTCATGTTGGTGCTGAAGCTCATTAGACATCGAGCCCAACATATAGTATTTGGTCTTGTTATCTTCGTCCATCCACTTGTCAGGAGATGCTCTCTATTCAGCGGATGGATGAGTTGGTAAGGTGGGAGGGTCCTGGTCCAATACATGAGTTAACTTCTCAGAACCCAAAATAATTTTGAAGTTTCAAAGCCAATCCTTATAATTGGGTTTGATCAGTCTATGGGTGTCCAGAATTCGTGCTAGTGGATTGGATGCAGATATTTTTCTGTAGAGAGTCAAAATTTCTAGTTAGATATTGTAATTAAGACTTGACCAATTTATTTAGAAGTTTTATTTTTAAATAAATTAGTTTTCACTATTTTTTTGGATCCCTACACTCCCTCTGTCGAGATGCAAAAATCTCCATAATTAATAATTTTTAGTAGGTGGTGCGTTCCACCAATTGACTCACCACCTCACTTAATAGTTATTGGTGATGGGTTAGCCAATGAGTGAATAACTTTTGTTCAAAGATTCTCTAATCATGGTGGATCCAAACTTGGTCTCTAATTCATGAATCTCATCATGCATGAAATATTGATCCACTCCTTAGTTAAGTCAGACCCACCATTTGCAAAGGTTGGATTTTTAATTGAGTCTCTCACCATATCCAAAATATTGAGCCCAATCCATCCTCCAGCCCGTAGCATCAATGCTTAATAGATATGGTTGCGTCTTTCCGATGCAACTGAACCACTGTAACCAGTCGAGAACAATCAACCTCGGAAAGGGCCCGCACATCTACAATAGTGGAAGACCTTAGACTTAATCTTTTCTTAGGGAGATTTGATTTAGATCTCATTAAACTAGACTTGATATAGTCATAATCATTATGACTAACCTAGTGGCATGGGTTAGCTTGGATTATTGGGCACCTCAGATCAGGACTGAGCCAACAAATATGGCCAAGTAAGTGAGACCGGTGGAAGGGATATGCCATTAACTCGACAAGAATGCATTCGAGTTGAGTAGCTCTCAATTAAAAACCAGTCGATTGTATCTGCCAAACTTACCTTAGACACCAAATTATTAAGCCAGAAATAATCAGATTAGCCTACAATCCAAACTCTAACCACTGAGCTTAATTAGGTCTTAGCTTGTTCGATCACTCACGTGACTCAATCTTGACCCAGACTTAATCCTATTAGGATGGTCAATTTAAGTACTGTTGATCCCATCTAACCAACTCTTGGTTCGGTTTGATCAACCGCTTAGACCTAATTGAGCTACCCAAGCCTAAACCCAATTTTATGAATATATCTTAGATCTAAAATTCTTAATTTTAGATCTAACATATATTTCATAATCTTAATTCTTAATTAAGTTTAGGGTTCATAAACAAAACATATAAACAAAATCCTAGGATTTCAGGATATGGAATTTTACAGAAAATAAGTTCTTGATTTTTGATTAAGGACGAATACGCAGTACCCCTACACATCATAAGAACACCCCATTGAATGGAAGGAGAGGGCATTTAAACCCTACTTTGTTCTTATTATCGAAAGGCCAAGGGGAATGTCTTAATCAAAAAAATAAGACTACAAATTAGTTAGATCTACATCATATATCTCATATATAAAAATTGATCTAACTATAAACATGTTTTGCATACATCTCATGTATCATATCATGCATATTTTTAGATCTAAATTATCTCATAATTTATGTAAAAAATTAAATTTAAATTGATCACATCAAAATAAATTTTATTCTAGATAATTATATAGAACTATTCTACAACTAGTCTAAACATGCATTCATCATATCTCATATGAACCAAAAATTTAATAATTTATTTACTATTTTTAAAATATAATATTTATAACATTAAAAAATAGTAAATAAATTAATCTAAAATTATAACTTAATCAAATTAAATTTTGATCATGCAAGCTATGTATAGAATAATTCTATTTTACAACTAGTCATGCATCTTATAAAACTTAGATCTAAATTTTTTAATTTTAATTTTTTTAATTTCAGATCTAATCACATCACATGTGATATCTGAAATCATTTAATTATTAGATTAAAAATAAATTAAAATTAGATTTAAATTATTTATAGGAACCTGGCTCTGATACCAGTTGAAGGAAAAATCTAGATTTCTCGGGTCAGGTTCGTTCAGATCTGATTGGATCAAGAGAGATATTTCAAAAATTTTTCTTTTGAATATAAATCAGGTTTGAGATATTTTAGATCTAATTTTATAGAGCTAATAAAATAAAATAAAAGTAAATTAAATCTGATTTAATTTTGTATCTTTTATTGGGTAATCAGATTATCCTATGATGATCCTGCTGATTGCCTGAGGTTCTGGATCTAGCCATGCAAGTGCCTGGCCTCTATCGATATCCACTCAGATTGGATCTAGAGATCTTCTCCTTCTTTATCACCTCTCCAAATATCAGATCTGGATCTGATTTGGAGGATCTTCAAACTCATTTTGAAGATCTAGAATCATCTCTTGCAGCAGTGCTGCCTTCTTCCTTTCTCATCACCTTTCTCTTGCCTGGATCGCACCAAACTGGAGCCCAAATCCCCTTAGGCATGGAGAGGAGAGAGGAAAACTGAAGATGGCATGGAGGAGGGAGAGGGGCAGCCTTATAGCATGGGCTATTGGAGATCTTCTCTAAAGCTTGGCGCAGATAGGGTTTTTATAGACCCTATTGCGCCATGCAGTGCCACATCATCCTGGCCAATCACATTGCTTCACGTAATCAGATCTAAATCTAATTATTAGGATGACATCATCTGATGCAATCAGATGAGAGTTTCTCTTAATCATCCTTAGATGGTGCCTAAGACTGATCAAAATCTATTCCTTAGCGTCACCTAAGTAGATACCTCGAAGTAACTGGAGTCCCATCTATATGGGACTCCAGGTGCCTCTATCCATGGGCGCACGCCTCCCTAGGTGTGTGCCCCTGGTCCACTTACTTTTTAGCAGGTTGACTAATCCAAAATAAATCTCCTATGGGTGCATGACACATGAGCAGATGTCTAAGTATCAAAGGTTAACGTTTGACTAAAGTCAAAAGACAAGAATTAGCAGGTGACAGAAAATGGCAGGTGTTGTCTCAAATTTATCTCATAAATTAAGACAATCCTTTTTTTGACCTGGACAAGCTCCAATCAAACCATGTAAAGGTTCCTAGGTGAGCAAAAACTCATTTGGCTCAGTCAAGACAACTTTTAATGATTGTAGAAGGAGAATATTAGGCTCAATCATGTGCTAGCACGATTTTCTTGAACCTAATTGAATCTAATTCAAATCAATTAAATTGGATTAGTCCAATTGATGATATCTAGATCTAAATTTTTATTTATGTGACCCAGTTAGGTTTAGCTCTATATGTTAATGGGATATATCATGATCTCTATCATTGACATCATTGAAACACCTTCCAATGGATCAGAACTTTTTTGATTCAGACAAGTAGAATGATCGATCATCCAAATCATTCTAATTGCTCTCAAAATCCACTAGTGACACCTAGCAGTATATGGTGGCAACCCATCAAATTTAAAAATGAATCTCTTGGTGCAGCTGCTTGTATGATTAAGTTCTTCTATCTTGAGCCCCGATCAGATTAGGATTAAGGTGAACTCATCCAACCCTAATTTCTATCATATGATTTAATCATTTGATTCAAGTTCGATGTGAAAACCTTAATAGAAATTCTTTCTATTTTTTCACTCTGCCATGGCTACGGGCTTATGGACTTGATTCTCATGATCATCATAGGGCTGCTCCTCATCTACCGAGGTAGATAGATTTTTTCTTGGTGCAATCCAATTCCTACAATGAACATGCTATAGCCAACATACACCTCAAGGTTCCGAATGGCTAGGAGACCGAGTCATGGTGTACTCAAACTATAACACCCTCAAGGTGAACTGTTGATGCACCTCAGGTTATAGAACCAGACACACGACTATAGCTTCGAGCCAGTCATCGACGAGAAGGTAGACTTCCTTATGACTGCTCGAGGTGGTCATGCTCAGTACCCTCGTTCTCTAACGAGTATCTATATTCTTGCTCTAATGTCTCTACACCATTGACTCAAGACTCATCTACTATAAAGAAGCAATTGTACACCAATCTTTTGGATCAATCGTCATCCTCATGATGATCCTATGGTCGAAAGCATTTTATGAGTTAATAACGAAAATTCATGTCTTAAATTTTTAACTCTTGAAAATATAAATTATTATTACCATTAACTCAAGGGATGTATCACAGACACTAAATACATATTAGTGATAGAAAATAACCCATTTTATTATTTGTAGTCAAAATTATAATTTTGCCCCTAGAAGTGTATTACAAGTGTCAGCCAATTCTGGCTTCTAGGGCACACATATCAAACACTTTTTGATGAATCAGCCGAATAACTATTATTATTAAATAATTTATATACTAATTTTAATCATCTATCACTTAGATAATTGGTTTTAGGACACATTTTTCAATAGAGTCTTGAGTTTATGGTGTGAAAATATCAGAGCAGGAGTATAGATACTTTTTGAGAATAAGGGCACTAAGCGTGACCACCTCGAGTAGTTATAAGAAAGTCTACCTTCTCATCGATGACTAGCTCAATGCTATAGTTATGTGTCTGGTTCGTTGACCTAAGGTACATTGGCAGTTCATCTTGAGAGTGTTATAATTTAACTACATCATAACTCGATCTCCTAGCTATTTAGAATCTTGAGGTATATGTTGGCTATAGCATGTTCATTGTAGAAATTGGATCACACCAAAAATAGGATCATCAACCTTGATAGAGGAGTAGTCCTATGATAATCATGAGATCGAGTTCTAAAGCCATGGCCATGGTAGTATGAAATAATAGAAAAGAGTTTCTATTAGAATTTATGATAACTATCATAAATTTATTAATAAAAATATTAAAATATATAATAATTAATATTTATTTTAAAAAATTAATATTTTTATTAATGTTTCATAAAAAAATAGTATCAATGCAAAGAGCTCGATTTATGGGTTCAAACAAAATAAATTTGATAAAAATCAAAGCTAAAATGGAAAAGATACGAAGGTCGGAAGAAAGAAAATAATAAAGAAAAAAATCATGCTGGTCTGATCTAAATCAGCTCAAAAAAGAACTAGCCCAGACTGCCGACCGTAACCCACATGCATAAATAATCAGCCTGGTCCAGCCACTGACGTCAGGCTGATGCAATAAATCATTCGGCTCATGGGAGGAAGGTTACTGTGGTGCTGAACTGGGTTTAAACATGGCTTATAGAAAATCTAGGCAGGCAGAGCTTCTATTGCGTGATCGAGACATAGCTAGTTGACATCTATTCCTGGGTTGATAAGGATTTCCTAGGCCCTCTAATGCACGATCCGATGGCTGGGAATCGAGTCGACAATAATTCGACAGCCAGGAAGGTGATCCAATTTTGATCAGGGTCTTTAAACGGTGAATTTCTGATTTTTTTTGGGCCTTCGATTAATGATTCGATGATCGAGATTCAAACAGTAGATAGATTTTGATCCAAACCCAAATTCTGACTTTGGAAAGGACTCTATAAGCTCTATTTTTTCATCTATTTAAACCCCTCTATGCCCTAAGTCATGGGACAAATCCTCTGTGCCAAAAATATAGCCAAATTCTCTTAAATAGAGCCTTCTCCCTTCCTTCTTCTCTCTTCTCCTCCTTTCTTCTTCTTCCATCTAACATCCAAGGAGCTTTGAATATGCGGGGATCGAGCAGATCATCAACCACGTGCGGCTAAGGGCTGAATTCTGAGATAGTAGATGAAGTCTTCGAGCATGAATTATACTTTTTTTTCTTAAACTTTTGTAATTACTTTTTATGTAATATGTTCTCTTACTTAGTGTTTAATAAAATTTATATTTATGCATGATATCTTGACTTTTTGACATGTTTATTATTGATTAAAAAATCTAAATAAATTATATTTATTGGGATGGATTATGATCAGAAGATACAATCGGTACTCTATTTAATAATTTATTTTAGAGATAAATTATTAAAAGATATGTTATAAATTTTTAAAAATTAAAGTATTGAATAATTTATGATTCTATTAAGATGGATCATGGTCGAGAGGTATGATTCACACTCTAAGAAAATAAATTATAATCATAATTAAATTCTTAAAATTTAAATACTTGCATTAAAAATAATTACCACAATCCTACTAGAGATGGATTCAAAATTTTAGAATACTTTTAATTAATTTAAAAATTCTAATTAATTAAGTATTTACTTTTTTTATTTAATTTACTAAAATCACCATCAATTCTCTTTAATTTATTATTTTAAATTTTTATTTAAAAATTAAGTTAATTTTTTTTTAATATAATTGAAGTAACTTAGCCTTCAATCTTTAAAAAAATTAATACTCGACTCACAACTATTCTACCTATAATAAAATTAGTTTTAATTATTATTTATTGCTATAACGATAAGTAATCAAATTTTTGACAACATTATCGAGGATTTTAGCATGATTGCTTTAATTAATTAAAAATTAATTAATTAATTTAAAAAAATAAAAATAAATTTAAAAAATTAAATAAAATATAAAATATAAAAATAAAATAAAAAAATTATTATTACTTTTTAATTTTGTTTAGTTATTAATGCCTTTCATAATTGATTTCTTGCTTTAATATTAATTTATTGCTTTCTATAGTTTAGATTAAGTTACTATTTTTTAAGACTTAATCACTTGAATTTACTTTCTTTTGCAAAACTAAACTATTGGTGTGGAAAATGACATTGATGCCAGAGATTGCTGGAGCTGGAGAAGATGTGGACATCGATAAGTCCTGCAAGATAAAGTTCTGACTGGAGTTGGCTCCGGTAGGACCCTTCGACGGTCAAGTTAGTTTTCTTGGCCAATAAGAATGGAATACTCAGAAAGAAAACAAGCAAAGTAAGAGCAAAGAGTTTTAGCTTAGAGAGGAGGAGCGTATTTGGAGGATCCTTTAAATAGATGGAGCACATAACTAATTTATGGTGACAACCATAACCACCTAATAGTGGGCCATTCGGATCACATGGAGTTTGTTACAGAGAGTGGACTATCATTTATCATGACTCATTAATTTGTTAGAGATCCATAATAGGAGTTCAGACAAAATCCCTGATAGGCTTGATTATAGTCCGTTGGTGCTTCCTTCAATGACTTGGAGATGTTTGGCCGTCTAGCCAAGGGTGGTTTTCCTTGGAAGAGTTCGATCAAGGTAATGAAGATTCTGAGATCGCTTGGGATCTGAGATGGATGAGTGTTAAGATTCAAAGTCTTATTGATGACATCATTTCAATTACTTCAAATAATTCATCTGATGTTCTGGATCAACTTGAGGTAGGTCAAAGGAGCACTGAGGTTCATAGTTCACAAAATAGCTACCATGTGTTCTAGATTTGGAACTGAACTTGCATCGATGACGAGGTCCTTTTAAACTAATTCAGCTGATGGGCGCGACATAGACTAAGCAGATCCATGATTGATTAGGAGTTCATCCTGAAAGAAGTCTGACGGAAAAAAATTCGACTGGAAGGAATGCGACTGAAAGAAGTTCGACTGGAAGGAGTATATTTGGAAGAAGTTCGATTAGGAGTGTGACTGAAAAGAATGTGACTGAAAGGAGTTCGACTAGAAGGAGCGTGATTGGAAGGAGTCCGTCTATCCTCAAAATTCATTATTTGTCAAGATTGGATGGGTTGGAGCCTCAATACTAAAAATCATGTGGTTCATCTTGAGCCAAGAAGCAAAGTTAACAAAATAGTACTTCTTTTTATTGTTCAAGATCGTCCGGTTAGACTTTAGTATGCACTTGACAAGTTATGTAGTCAGGAATTATTGCTAAGAAGATAGGCAGATTCTCACAAAGTGGAGGTCGGCCGCTAAGAACTTCGGCAAGAACTAATTTTACCCCCAAAACTTATCCCTCTACTCTTAAGTTCGAGGTTTGAATGAAGGGGTACAAAAGTTGCAGCAGCCGAAGTCCTTTGTAGCTTTCTCACTCTCGGAAGATGAAAAAATCTTGGCCTTTTCCCTCTAGCATCGAAGCTTCTTAATGGGCGAATGACTTGAAAAGACACGTCCTTTTGAAAACTCGTCTGATGTGGAGCTCCGTGTATGGTGCTGTAATTGTTCTATTAGGCATCGAGGTTGGCTTGATAGATGGGACACGTGGTAGATCAGGACTGGTCGAGGAGGGTTCGCAATCATAACCACCTCTAGTTTCCCTCGACTATTTAAACTCCTTCTTCGCTAACCTCTCATTTCCATTTGTGCTTCCCTTCTTCTTCCTTCGGTCCCTGCTACCTTTGAGCACCTTATTCTTCTCCCTTCATGGTTTTTCCGGCCACTGACATCCTCCTTGATCGTCTTTCACCTTTTCGATCATTCTACCAAGTTTTTCATCCAAAATGGGTTAATTTCTCATCTTCTTTCTCTCAGTTCTTTACTTTTCACCTACTTTTTAGGTCTTTTTAGCTTCTCGGGTGGGTTTCATTATCCTCCCTTTCAAAATTTTGTAGCTCTTTTCTTATTGATTTTTTGAAGGTTTTTTGAATTTACTTTGATCTAAATGTCTTTGGAGATATCTTGATCTATCAGTTCTAGGAGCCCAACTGATCCGAACTCCTAAGATCCTGACTCTAGGATAGGAGCAGAGTTTAAAATAGTACCTCATCCAGTTTTCATGCCTAAAACTATCCTTTGCTCTCTGCACTCTGAAGATCTTTCTCTAATAAGGATCCAATATGGAGTGCCTTTGGAGTACGAATTGGAGCTTCCTGGACTGAGTGATCGAGCTTGTGCTCCTTCCTGGAGTCGCTTCGATTTGTACACTGAAGCTCTTCATGCTGGAATTCATCTCTAGATCATCCTTTTGTTATAGTTTTTTTTGATTTCTAGATATTTTTCTTGCTTCCATGGTCCCAAATTCTTTCAGGTTGATCATAGATTTTCTTTTTCTTTGCATCTCAGTTGAAGTTCGTCCAACCATTTTCTTGTTTCATAACTATTATACCTTTAAACACCATCTTACTTTCAAGAATTAGTGGTACCTATCCCCCCAATTTGGTAAGAAGGGGTGGCTTAAAGTCATCCCTCCTTCCATTCATCATTGGAAGGAAATTTTTCTTTTTGTTTTATGCCCATCTCTTAGGTTAGGACTTCCTTCCTGGAGGCAATTAAGAAATTCGATCTATCCAGCTTCTAGTTTGGAGAAGGATGTGTTGGAAAATGTGTCCAAAAGCCAATCATCAGTCTATTGATGGTTAAGCTATATTGTATCTATAATTGATTCATTAATAAATAAAATATATTTTTAGTATTTTTTTATCATAAAGTATTCATCTTCTAATGAACTTTATTATTGTGATGAAGTCCTTAGGATTATTTAGCTTCGATAAAAAGAGAATTTATCGATTAGTTCTTAAATCTATCACGATCAAATGATAGGCTGTTAATTAGGACAATAGTGTCTATCGAGCATAGGTCGCTGTATGCCATATAGGTTGGTTATTCTCTTACCAAAGAGTGTGGAGATACTAGTATGGCATACAGGTGAGATGTATGGGTACATCGTCATTGAACGTGACCAACTCTAAAGTATTCTGCTATTGAAAATGTCTCTGATGGGATATAGGTATTAGTGTCTCTTAGACCTGAGATCACCTCAGTAACTTGCAAGCAACTCATTATGCTTTGGTACTGGACTAACTAAATTTCTAATTCAGTAATGAAAAAATTTTGGGCACAGTCAAGTACTTGCAAAGTCAGAGTATGATCAAGATGGAATTGACCACTTCAAGAGTTGGAGAAAAATATATCATTATATTTCAATATAGCAAAATCTTGGTCAGGATAATCCATCAGATGGATTTGATATTTTGAAATATAATATGGATAATCTTATCAGAGTTGACAGTTATACTCTAAGATATCCTATGAGCATTTTGGTCAAGAGGATGAATTATATGGAAACTATATCTGCATGAATTTTAAAGATATTGTTCTACACATTCGACCTATCCGACCATCGGATACCATTGCTAGATGGTTACTTTGATTAGTATAAAAATTTATTCTTATGCTATTGGCTTAGGTTCGGACCTATGAGGTCACACACGTTAGAGTTCATGATTCGATCGGATGGTTGATCAATGATTAATAATCATTCTAGGGTTAAACGATCAATACGATTATTGTTTAACCTAGTGCAAGTGTTGCAAGAGGATCGATTAGCAATTAGATTACTAGTTGACTTAATTTGATTAAGCCAAAAGGCTAAGATTAAGTTAAATTAAATATGATTTAATTAAATTTAGTTGGGGCTTGAATGGATTAAGTTCAATTGGTTTATTGGATAAGCCAAGTGCAAGGAAGAACTAGTCCTAGTTCAACTAGGACTTGGATCAACCTAATTTCATAATTTGATTAAAAAATTAAATTAGAATTAAATCTAATTTAATTAAGTTTTTAATTAGTTTAGAACCTAATTTAATTATATTGAATTAATTTTGGTTTGATTTGGTTTAAGAAACCATGTTGGATCAAGTCAAAATAAGAATCCTAATAAGACTAGGAACTTCCCTCCTTGCACCACCTTAGTCCCAACTCCCACCCTTCATGCTCCTTTTGATTTTGCATGAATTATCCATGCCCAAGAGAAGCCCACCATATTCTAAAGTCTTCCTCTTTCTTTCTTACATGGTAAATTAAGTGTGGACCAAGTCAAAGTAGGAATTGGTTTTGATTTCAAATTCTATGAGATAGAATTTTAGGAAACCAAAACTCTTTCTATAGTGCACCGATTCCACCTAGATTTTTTCTTAGATTTTCATGGCTTTTAGAGGAGTTTTTGTATGATGAAACCTGATGGTCCACAATAGAAAAGGAGGGGGCACCCAAGAGTTGGGTGCCCCTTTTCTTGCCCAATTTGGACATTCCTTGTCTAGCTATTTGACCTAGACAAGGATTCCTCTATATCTCTCTATATAGAATAAATCTTGGACTGATTTTTGGATATATTCTAGATCATTGAGAGATATTTGGGGTGTGTGAAAATTGGAGAGAAAGAGTATTGGGGCATGGGGATTTCATGGACACCAATCTAGGTATCTAGGTGAGAGAACAAAGAAGAAGAAGAAGGGTTCTTTTTCTAGGATTTTTCTTTGCTCTCTTCCTCCTTCTATAGAGATTTGTGAGTGATCTCTTAGGTTCAAAATCTCTTCCCCTTCTTTCTAAAAATTGGAGAGTTTAAGATTTAAAGAAGGTGATTCAAAATCGATCATCAAAGAAAGATCAGCACAGTATTAGCATATTGTGCCGATTTCCTACATCGGATTTTTGATCATGGTTCGTGGGCTTGTGTGGAAGACTCCTAGAGGCTGAATGTATGTGCGGCTTGGAACATCATCCTCAAGCTCGAGTCAGTAAGTTAGAACATCTAACTTGCACAGATAATAGATCTGATCTATTATTTTCATACCTGCATTAGATATAGTGTATATACATGTTGATGTGATCAACATATTTTAGTTTCTTCTTTATATTTTAATTTTTTATTTAATAACATGTTATGATCATGTAATAGATCTTATATCTAGGATATTTTTTATAATTTAAAATTAATTTTGATTAATTTTAGTTTTTTACTGCTTGATCTTGAAAAAGTTTCAAGATCTAGCCCTGAAATCCTAGATCTAGTTCCATCAATTGATATCAGAGCATAGGTTTTTTTATTACATAATTATTTGATTATGTTTAGATTATTTTTTAGATTAGATCTAATTTATAATCTAATTATTAAATCTAAAATTAAAATTTTTGATCATACAAACTGCTATAAGGTTGTCCTGTTGTAAGGTTTATCCCTTATAGTGGAAAGATTGTCCTAGTTCGTATTGAGCTACTTCTAATCATAAATTTATTAAATTTAAACTAATTTTATTTATAATTTAATAAATTTAAAATAATTTTAGATCTAAAAATAAAATTTTTAGATTGCACGAACTACCATAAGATTGTCCTGCTGTATGGTTTATCTCTTATAGTGAAAAGATTATCCTAGTACGTGTTGATCTAAAATATTGATCTTAAAATTTTAGATTAGATTAAAAAAATTTTATGATCTAATTAAAAATATTTTAATCTAATTTTAATCATCATAAATATATTAGATTTGATCTAAGGTAATTTATGATTGATTATAGTTGAAATTATTTCAATTACGTGAACCTATTTAGATTAGATCTAAAGTAGTTTTATGTTTATTTTATTTATATATTGATTATGAATCAAATATGCAATTTGATTGATAAAATCATGTTATAAAAATATTTTATAAATATAAAAATTATTTTTGAAAAGTCGAACCCCAACCCTCAGCCCAAAACTTAATTAAGAATTAAGAAATTATCTGATTAGGATCTAGGATTATGAATTAAAGATCCTAAGATAAATCATAACATATTGGGTTAAATGGGTTAATGGGGATTAGGTCCATTAATTAGACCTAGGGTTAGATTAAAGAATGGACTTAACTAGAGAATTGACTAAACTAATCAAATGTTATCTTAGATTAGATCAAAGATTCTTTAGATCAATTACAATAGTTATAGTTGGTCAAGTTCATGTCTTTAACGAGACCCAAGATGGACTTGATTCTTGGTTATGTGATCTAGCATAAACTGTTAGGTTAATCTAATTGAAACTAATTAAACCAATTGGTGTCTAAGGTAAACCAGACCGGTGGTCTTTAATTGACAGCCTACTTATCTGACCATTTCTGATGGTGTCTAAGACAAGCTTTGGCAGACCCTCCCACTGATCGAACTTACCTGATCTCTTGGTGAAATTATGTTTTGATATGATCACTTGACTATTCGAGCTGATCCATGTCAACTAGGTAAATCAGTTTAGCTAATTTAGGTGCTCCTAGACCAGCCTATTAATGGTCTCCCTTAAGCTGACTTGGTGAAGTCAGTGGGAGGATCATGACAAGTTGGTTCATCTGACCTTCCATCCTCTAAAATTATTAGATCCCTAAAATGAGATAGTTATTATGATAACTAGATCATAGCCTCCTATTAAAGTGGGTGATAATGGGTCCATTAGTTAGATAATCATTGGAGGCCCAAAAGTCTTGTGTTTATCGACTAATGGAATTATCATTCATTATGTGATTTCTTAGCTGCATCTTTCTAAATGGTGGTTAGGTTGAACAACCAAAGTTAGGCCTAATCATTCATTGGTTTGATGGGCCAAATATGGTTATGTTAATGGTTGGACCTAGCTGGACCTTTTCAGTGGAGGCCAAAGCCTACTGATTAGGGACTGAGATAAAATTTAATTACAAAAAATTATTTGGAAAAATAATTGATTATGAACCTACCCTTAGATGTACATGGGTTGGCCAACCAAAGTTGGGCTCATGTGCAGTCTATGTGGATTCTAGTATCCACTAAGGAATTAGAATAATTTCTCGAATTGGAGGTAGAGACTACTAATTCGAATAAAATAGTGGAAGAATCTTTTAATTAAAGTTCAAATCTTTAGATTTAATGAATCAATTACTAATTAGATTATGATTTTTCTTAGTGAAGATATGGCCACTTTCCTATCACTTCGATCATTATTGGATAATGATAAGTCAGTGGGATCCAACTTTGATAGCTGGTACTAAAAATTAAAAATTATCCTGGAGCATGAATGGATCCTATATGTACTAACGGATCCTGCAACTGAGGAGCCAGCTACCAATACATGTGGAACAGTTAGAGATACTTACCAGAAGTGACTTAGTGATCGAACCATGGTGCGCTGCATTATGCTGGCTGCTATGAGTGATGAGTTCAGTCATAGATTTGAGATGGCTTAGCCAAAGGACAAGCTTCAAGTGTTAAAGGATTTCTTTGGCACACCTGATGACATGGAGAGGCACAAGACTAGTTGTGCCATCTTCAACGTCAGGATGCAGGATGGTACCTCTGTCACTGATCAAGTATTGTACATGATCTAGCTGATAGAGCGATTGAGCAAGATCAGCTTTTTCTTGCATAAACAGCTCGGGAAGGATGCAATACTGAACTCATTGCTCAAGTCTTTTCCCTCATTTTTTACTCATTTTAGAATGACAAAGCCTGAAGTAGACTACCATGGGTTATCGGGGTTGCTTCAGAACTTTAAGAAGGATCACCAACTACACAAGAAGTTGGTGAACATAGTGGGAGGTTCGTCTTCTGGTTCTCGATCCTTTAGGAAAGAAAAGAAGAACAAGAAGAAAGCTAAGAAGGTGCAAGTTCAGGCTGGAATATCTGTGCAGGGCCAGACCAAGAAGATCAAGCCCAATAAGAGTCTAGCTGAATGCTTCTTTTGTAAGAAGTGGAGGCACTGAAAGAGGAACTATCCTTAGTACATTGCCTCTCTGGATTCGAACATGTAGAGAAAGAAGCAAGCAGTTGCTGAGAAAGATATTTATATGATAACTTCTTGCAATTTCTCTATTTATGATATTACTGACTGGGTATTGGATACTAGTAGCCCTTACCATATTTATAATTCGTTGCAGGGGTTGTAGGTCAGTAGGAGATTTGGGCAAGATGAAAGGTTTCTGAACATTGGAGGTGGAAGACCAGTTCCAGTTCTAGCTTTAGAAATTTCGAAACTTGTATTTGAGTTTCATACCATTGTTCTTAGTGATTGTCATTTCTGTCCCAGTTTTTTTATGAATGTTATTTCTATAGGCCTTCTGGCCAAAAATGATTATGAAATATCAATAAAAAAATAAGTTTGTAATATCATTATGAATGGTATTACTATTTTCTATGGACATTTGAATAATAGTATGTATATGCTATCATAACCTGTTAACGTAGTCTATTCAATTGGCAAGCATACTAGATTAGATAGTGTGTCAGATATCTATTTATGGCACTATAGGCTAGGTCATATAAATAATAACAAGATAAATAGGTTGACTCAAGAGGGAATCCTCGAAGTTAGTGATAGTGAATCACTTCTAACCTGTGAGTTCCGTCTTCTTGGTAAAATGACCAAGTTATCTTTTACTAAAAAAGGTGAAAGAGCTACTAAGCTCTTAGGTCTAGTACATACTGATGTATGTAGACCAATGAGCACAAGTGCCAAAAGTAGATATTTCTATTTCATTACTTTCACAGATGATCTATCTAGATATGGTTATATCTATTTGATGAAACACAAGTTGGATTAATTTGAAACGTTTAAATGATTCTGAAATGAAGTAGAAAAATAAACTAGAAAGAGTATCAAAACTTTTTGGTCTGATCGAGGAGGAGAATATCTTTTCAGTGAATTTCTCATATATTTAGGAGAGAATTAGATTCTCTCCCAATGGACTCCTTCAGGAACATCACAACATAATGATGTGCCCGAAAGAAGGAATCAGACTCTATTAGACATGATCCGATCCATGATGGATTTTGTCAACTTGTTGATATCCTTCTAGGGATATGCCCTCGAATCGGCTAGTTATCTATTAAATAGGGTTCCAAGTAAGTCTGTAGTTAAGACTCTATATGAGATATGGATAGGACATAAGCCAGCACTTTCATATCTTAGGGTTTGGGGGTGTCCGGCTTATGTCAAATGATTAGTTACAGATAAACTTGGACTTAGGTCTAACAAGTGCACATTTATAGGGTACTCAAAAGAGACCAAAGGATATTATTTCTATCATGCTGATGAGCAAAAGATGTTCGTCAGCCTTAAAGCAACATTTTTGAAAAAGAAGTTTCTTGGTGAAGGAGCTATTGCCTCTAAGGTTGAACTTGATGAAGTTCAGCAGGTAGAAAAATCGACACCTATAGCTGAAGTTGAGTTAAATTTGATTAGATCAGATTCGGAGCCTAGTGTACCTGCATCATTAAGGCGATTCGATAGAGTACCGCATCATCCGGATAGATACTATGATTTCTTGGTTTAGGATGGTGATCCCATTGAACTCGATAAGAATAATGATGATTCGATCACTTATATAGATGCTATGCAGAGATCCAATTCTGAGAATTGGCTTAAGGCCATGAAATTCGAAATGGAGTCCATGAAGGTCAATGATGTATGGACATTAGTTGATCCATCTGAAGGGGTTAAATCCATTGGGTGTAAATGGATATTCAAAAGAAAAAAGGGGCACCGACGAAAAGGTGAAGATCTATAAAGTCCATCTAGTTGCCAAGGGATATCGTTAATGTCATGGTATTGATTATGACAAGACATTCTCCCCTATGGCAATGCTCAAATCCATTCGGATAATGCTTGTGATAGCTATCCATCTGGACTATGAGATCTGATAGATGGATGTGAAGATAGCTTTCCTAAATGGAGAGCTAACCGAAGAGGTGTATATGATACAACCTGAGGGTTTCACATCCACAAATGAGTCTAAGGTGTGCAAGCTTCAGAGATCCATTTATGGATTGAAATAGGCATCTCAGAGTTGGAACAAGCATTTTGATAAGGTGATCAAAATGTATGGCTTCATTTAGAATGGAGAAGAGCTCTACATTTATATATGGGCAACTAGTCCAGTAGTTGTATTTCTTGTGTTGTATGTGGATGACATTCTCTTAATCGAAAATGACATTCCCGCATTGTAGGGAATAAAAGTTTGGTTGTCATCATAATTCTCCATGAAGGACTTGAGTGAAGCATCCTACATCCTAGGGATGAAGATCTATAGGAATAGATCTAAAAGGATGCTTGGATTATCTCAGTCCATGTACATAGATACTATGCTGAAGAGGTTCAGCATGGAGAATTCCAAAAGGAGCTATCTTCCGATAGGCCATGAAATTTTTCTCTCTAAGAAGGATTGTCTGATAACTCCTAAAGAGAGAGAGCATATGAGTAGAATCCCATATGCTTTGGTAATGGAATCTATCATGTACGCCATGATATGTACGAAACCAGATGTGGCATATTCACTAAGAGTAGTGAGTAGATACCAGTCTGACCCCGGAGAAAACTACTAGAAAGTGGTTAAAACCATCCTTAAGTATTTTAGAAATACTAAGAACCAATGGTTGGTTTATGGTGAGTCAGATCTGAAACTTGTGGGATTTACAGACTCCAACTTTCAATCTGACCATGATGATAGCAGAAGCATGTCGGGATATATCTTTACTCTAAATGGTGGAGCTATCTACTGGAAGAGTTCCAAGTAGTATATTGTGGTAGATTTTATTTGCGAAGCAGAGTACATTGCAGCATCATATGCCATAAAGAAAGCTGTATGGCTGAGAAAGTTTATCATCAAGCTTGGAGTAGCACCTTTTTTAGATGGTCCAGTCTTGCTATACTACGACAGCACTAGTGCTATAGCTCAGGCAAAGGAACCAAAGGCACACCAGCAGACGAAGCACATCTTGTGTCGCTTCCACCTGATCCAGAAGATCATGGATTGAGGTGATGTCGACCTTCAGAAGATCGATGGAATGAAGAACCTGGCCGACCCCTTCACTAAAATCCTAGCGATAAAGAAATTTGATAATCACAAGTCAAAAATGAATATTAGATACTATGCCGAGAGACTTTAGGACAAGTGGGAGTTGTTGAAAAATATATTTTAAAGTCAATCATCAGCCTATTGACGATTGAGTTACATTGTATCTATAATTAATTTATTAATAAATAAAATATATTTTTAGCATTTTTTATCAAAAAGTATTCATCTTCTAACGAACTTCATTATTGTGATGAAGTTCTTAGGACTATTTAGCTTTGATAAAGAGAGAATTTAGCGATTAGTTCTTAAATCTGTTCACGACCAAATGATAGGCTATTAATTAGGATAACAGTATCTATCAAGCATAGATCGCTGTATGCCATATAGGTTAGGTGTCCTCTTAACCAAGGAGTATGGAGATACTGGTATGGCATACAGGTGAGATGTATGGGTACATCATCATTGAACGTGATCAATTTCAAAGCATTCTGCTGTCGAGAATATCTCTGATGGGATATAGGTATAAGTATCCCTTAGATCTGAGATCACCTCAGTGACTTGCAAGCAACTCATTGTGCTTTGGTAGTAGACTAACTGAATTTTTAATTCAGTAATGAAAGGCTTCTAGGCACAGTCAAGTACTTGCGAAGTCAGAGTGTGATCAAGATAGAATTAACCACTCCAAGAGTTGGAGAAAAATGTATCATTGTATTTTAATATAGCAAAACCTTAGCCAGGATAATCCATCAGATGGATTTGATATTTTAAAATATAATGTGGACAACCTTATCAGAGTTGACAATTGAACTCTGAGGTGTCCTATGAGCATTTTGGTCAAGGGGATGAATTATATGAAAACTATATCCGCATGGGTTCTAAGGATGTTGTTCTACACATTTGGTCTATCCGACCATCGGGTAACATTGCTAGATGATCATTTTGATTAGTATAAAAATTTATTCTTATGCTACTAGCTTAGGTTCAGACCTATGAGGTTATACATATTAGAGTTCATGATCTGATTAGATGGTTGATCAATGATTGAGAATCGTTCTAGGGTTAAACGATCAATACGATTGATGTTTAACCTAGTGCAAGTATTGTAGGAGGATCGATTAGCAATTAAATTATTAATTGGCTTAATTTGATTAAGCCAAAGGAGTAAGATTAAGTATAATTAAATATGATTTAATTAAATTTGGTTGGGGCTTGATTGGATCAAGTCTAATTGGTTTATTGGATAAGCCAAGTGCAAGGAAGAACTAGTGCTAGTTCAACTAGGACTTGGGTCAACCTAATTTTCTAATTTGATTAAAAAATTAAATTAAAATTAAATATAATTTTATCTAATTTAATTAAGTTCTTAATTAGTTTTGGATCTAATTTAATTAGGTTGAATTAATTCTGATTTGATTTGATTTAAGAAACCATGTTGGACCAAGTCAAAATAAGAATCCTAGTAAGACTAGGAACTTTCCTCCTTGCGCCACCTTAGTCCCAACGCCCACCCTTCATGCGCCCTTCAATTTTGCATGAATTCTCCATGCCTAAGAGAAGCCCACCACATCCTAAAGTCCTCCTCTTTCTTTCTTACATGGTAAATTAAGTGTGGACCAAGTCTAAGTAGGAATTGGTTTCAATTTCAAATTCTAGGAGATAGAATTTTAGGAAACCAAAACTCTTCCTATAGTGCACCAATTCCACCTTGATTTCTTTTGGGATTTTTATGGCTTCTAGAGAGGTTTTTGTATGACAAAACCTGGTGGTCCATAGTAGAAAAGGAGGGGGTGCCCAACTCTTGCGCACCCCTTGTCTTGCCCAATTTGGACATTCCTTGTCTAGGTATTTGACCTAGACAAGACCTCCTCTATATCTCTCTCTACATAGGATGAATTTTGAGCTAAATTTTGGATATATTCCATACCATTGAGAGTCCTTTGGGGTGTGTGAGAATCAAGGAGAAAGAGTATTTGGACATAGGGATTTTATAGACACCAATCTAGGTGTCTAGGTGAGAGAACAAAGAAGAAGAAGGATTTTTTTTTCTAGGATTTTTCTTTGATCTCTTCCTCCTTTAGAGATTTTTGAGAGGTGTCTCAAGTTCAAAATCTCTTTCCCTTCCTTCTAAAAATTAGCAAGTCCAAGGTTTAAAGAAGGTGATTTCAGATCGATCGTCAAAGAAGGATCAGCACAGTACTAGCATACTATGCTGATTTTCTGCATCGGATTTTTGATCGTGGTTTGTGGGCTCATGTGGATGACTCCTAAAGGTCGGACGCATGTGCAGCTCACAACATCATCCTAAAGCCTAGATCAGTAAATTAGAACATCTAACTTGCACAGGTAATAGATCTGATCTATTATTTTCCTACCTGCATTAGATGTAGTGTATATACATGTTGATGTGATGAACATGTTTTAGTTTCTTCTTTAGATTTTAATTTTTGATTTAATAACATGCCATGATCATATAATAGATCTTAGATCTAGAATATTTTTTAGAATTTAAAATTAATTTTGATTAATTTTAGTTTTCCACTGTCTGATCTTGAAAAAGTTTCAAGATCTAGCTCTGAAATCCTAGATTTGATTATATCAAGATGACCTTGATTCTGTCAACAAACTTAGGAATTACCAAGCTCTCCTTCTGTCCGAACTCATAAAAGACCAAACTCTATTCAATCTAGGCCCAAGCTCCTTCAATCCAGCGAGTATATTTTTTAATTTCATAAGTTACTTTCTTGTCCTTCCTTCTAATTGTGATCCATTCCTTATTGTAGAAATGGATGTGGGTGAACTTCAGCAGCTCTCCAAGGGGCTCCGAGCCTGCAAAAAGAAGGGCACTGCACCTAGTGAGCCTTCCAAAAGAGTAAAGGTCAATGCCCCGAGCTCCACTACACCTACTGGCATTATTGATGCTCCCACAACTACCGCTGCCATCGAGGTTGTTGCTGCCACCGAGGTTGCAGCACCTCCAACATCTTCAAGCCCTTTGGCCAAAGTCCAAAGTTGGGAGCCTCCCATTGAGAAGAAAAAGGGGGCAAAAAAGAAGAAGATGAAGATGGCCTCTAGAAAGGTCAAGCACAAGGCTCGTCCCAGTAAGTTTAATGGTTCTGATGAGGATTTAGAAGAAAACTATTAGATGTGTGCCCTAGAAGCTAGATTGACTGACACTTGTAATACACTTCTAAGAGCAATTTTATAATTTTGACTATAAATTAATAAAATAATTATTTTTTATTATAATGTGTATTTAAAGTATCTGTAATACATCCTTTGAGTTAATGGTAATGATAATTCATATTTTTAAGAGTTGAAAATTTAAGACATAAATTTTCATAATTAACACATAAATTTCTCCTAACCGTAGGATCATCACGAGGATGGTGATCAATCCTGAAGGTTGGTGTATGACCGCTTTCTTAGGATAGATGTGTCTTGAATCTATGATGTGGAGACATCGAAGCGAGAGTATAGGTACTCATTAGAGAATGAGGGCACTAAGCATGACCACCTTGAGCAGTCATAAAGAAGTCTACCTTTGATTGGCTCGATGTTGCAGTGGTGTATCTAGTTCTTTGATCTGAGATGCATCGGTAGTTCATCTTAAGGGTGTTATAGTTTGACTACACTATAACTCGATCTCCTAGTCATTCAAAATTTTGAAGTGTATGTTGGCTATAGCATGTTCATTGTAGGAATTGGATTGCACCAATAGGAGATCTATCTACCTCGGTAGATGGGGAGTAGCCCTATGATAATCATGAGATTGAGTTCTTAAGCCCATAGCTAAGGTAGAGTGAAGATGATAGAAAGAGTTTCTATTAGGATTTCACATTAGACTCGAGTCAAATGATTAATTCATATGATGGATATTGGGTTTGACGAGTTCACCTTAACCCTAATCTAGTCAGGGCTCAAGATAGAAGAACCCAATCACACAGATAGCTATACCGAGAGGTTCATTTTTAGTTCTGATGGGCTGCCACCATATACTGCTAGGTGTCACTGGTGGATTTTGGGAGAAATTAGAATGATTTTGATGAACGATCATTGTAATTGTATGAATCAGAAGAGTTCTGGTCCATCGAAAGGTGTTTCGATGATGTCGATGATAGAGATCACGATATGTCTCATTACTATATAGAATTGAACCTAAATAGATCACACAAATAAGGGTTTAGATCTGGATGTCATCAATTAAGCTAATCCAGTTTGATTGATTTGGATTAGATCCAATCAGGTTCAAGATAATCGTGCTAGCACATGATTGAGCTTGGTTTTCTCCTTCTGTAATCTTTTTGATTCATCGCAATTGAGTCAAATTTTATTTGACTCATTCTTGTATCTTGAATGAGTTTATTTTTATGTAACTGGGATCAGTTCAGGTTAGATTAATTGTAGAAACAAAATCCATTCCTAGTGTAATTGGACTAGGGTCAAAAGTTGACTTGAATGAGAGAGTTGAGGGTCACCTGATCAGATGCTTTTAGAAAATTTTCTAGAATTCATTTTGATATAATTTTTGGCTATGTGATAGAGCTCGAGACATGATATGAGTGTGCAAATTTTGTGATTTATGGTGGTGGTTTGACTAAGTTTTGACTGAGTTTGATTTGGATCAAACTCTTGAGGGAAGAGTCCTAGGCACAATGGACTCTTCCTTATCTAGTCATGTCGCCCACTTTTTGAATCATTTTTTGGTGATAAAACTAGATGGGATCTGGGGTTTCATGTGGAGAATAAGTTCTAAAGTTCCAATGATCAAATAAGTATGTTATTTGATCAAAGTGGGACACTATATGGCATTTGATTTTTAAACCTTTCTCATGCCAAAGAGATGTATCACATGATTTTATTTTCCATGTAGAGGTGCTATCACCCATACCATATCCCATGCCCCCTCTATCTTTTTCTCCCTCTCTTCTACATGCCTAAAATGTTAGGCACAAATCTGAGTTGAAGGTCCAAGATTTTTGGCACAAGATTCAGGATCTATGCGATGGTGTTCGTGAGATGGATGGGCTGCCTTCAAAAATAGTTTTTAAAGATCTATAGATTAGATTCAGATCTAATCTTTAGATGAGAGATTTGTGAGAAGAAGATATTCAGATCCTATCCAAGTGGATACTGGTAGAGGTCAGGTGCATGCATGGCTCATTCCAGAACCTTAGGAATCAATAGGATCATCGCAGGATAATCAAATTACCCAATAAGATACTTGAAATTAAATCTAATTTAATTTGATTTTTAATTTTTAATATTAGATTATCATGATCAGATTTGAGAACTCTTAAATTTGATCAGATTATTTAAAAATTTTTTAGAAAAATTTACCTCAGATCTAATTAGATCTAGACGATCCTACTATGGAAAATCAGATTTTTCTTTAAGAAGAAGAAGATGGCCTCTAAAAAGGTCAAGCACAAGGCTCATCCTAGTAAGTTCAATGGTTCTGATGAGGATTTGGAAGAAAACCCCTTTCACAACCAAAAAATTATCAAGGATTTAATTGATGGGTGCACCTTGGTTGAGGTTGTGGACAAAATTGTCAATGCCGACTATGAGCAGCATACTTGGGACTCTCTTGGGTCCTTTCTTGAGGTAACCTCCTTGTCTCTCTCTTTTGATTGACCTATTTATGAGCTTCTTCATTTGCATAACTCACTTTATTATTTTCATAGATGGGTCACCAACTAATCGCCAATATTAAGGCGATGAATCATATGAGGTCAGAGGTAGTGAAGGCTCAAGAAGATCATCAAGCTAAGATCAGTTGCTTCCTTAAGGAGAAAGCCGAGGTCAACTATCTTCTTAAGAAGAAAATAGCCGAGTTTGAGGGTCTCCAGGAGATGGTACGAAACACTGAGTAGGCTTTGGCGAAAGCAAAGGAGGAGCTAAGCTTGAAAATTAAGAAGTGGGAGAAGGCCGAAGCTGAAGCTGCTGAGATGAAGGAGCAGGTCTCAAGGCAGCTTTGGGAGGCGAAGGCTCAAGTGGTGGAAAAATTCAAGGCCTCTTCAGAGATGAAGGAAATAAAGGTCAAGTTCGCCCAATTGTCTTTCATCAAAGGGTTCGAGCTCTGCTAGAAGAATGTGACTGACAAATTTTTCGAGCTCGATCTCAGCTTCTTGGATGAAGGAGCTTCTAACAGTGAGGCTGAACCGTCTATTGTAGGTGTTGATCTCCCACTGGCCGAGCCTTCTTTCGCTACATCTCCTATCACATATGCTCCTCCTACTGCATTGGCTTCTCCTGCTACTAAAGAACCTGCATCAATCGGGGCTACGCTAAACTCCTCTGCTACTCCTTCAAAGGTCTGAGACCTCTTATTATTGTACCTTTTTTTTATTTTTTTCTTCTTTTCTGTACTTAAAGAATATTTTGATTAATGAAAATAAACCTTTTTCTTTAGTGGTATTTGTGTTGTGATACTTTCATGCATTAAGTATAGTCTCCTACTGAAGTTGATCCTCCGCCTTAGGGTATCCCCTTGAGAGCTTATATAAAAAATTTGAGGAAGGAAGTTCATCAGCTTAAGAAGAAGTTAGGAAAAATATAGGATGAACTTAAGAAATCGAAAAAGAACTATGCCGACGTCGTTATTGAAATTAATCGCTTGCATCAATCATCCAGGCAACTCTTCAAAGAATATAATATCAAGAAGTACCATCTGAATGAAGAGCTTGAGGAAGTCAAGAAGCATGCAAGCGAGAAGTCTTGGACTTTGACAGCTATGGCTAGCTCCCTTGAGGTTGAACTGAGAGCAGCAAAGGAGAGGATCCAGCTACTTCAATGTATTCCACCAATCGAGAAGAATATGGATAGGATTGGTCAAAGAGATTTTCTGAACTTTAAAGCCAATTGAAGGCAGTCAAAGACTCGTATAACGAATATAGACGTGGTTGGTGTGATCAAGTCACCGATCTCCAAAGAAAGCTTAGAAAGGCTGATGATGAGATCACTTGACTTCGATAGTGGTTGTCTGCTAAAGCCTAGGCTAGCTCAAGTAAAGATTTAGAAGAGGTTCTTTCTTTAAAGGGCACCTTGGAGAGCTTGTCTGCAGCATATAATAAGGATAGGATTGAGCTGCAAGAACTAAAGATTCAGATGGTTTATCAAATGGATGTCGTGAAAGACACTGAGGCAAAATTGGCCATCCTGAGGAAGAGGTTGAGAGATGTGGAAGAAGACTCCCGTAGGTTTGAGAAATTGCTGTGAGAGCTTGGCGGTGAGGTGAGAACTCGAAGAGAAGGTGAACAACCTGAAGCTCTCCCTTGTATTGTTTGGAGTTGGTAGTTCGAAATCCAACTTTGAGTAGGACTTCGTCTTCTTTTTTTCTATAATCGAACTTGATGTCCCATGTAATGAAGTTTTCTAAGTATAATGAAAGGATATTTCTTTTAGTTACCTCCGCATCTTGTCTCCATTTCATGATTATTGGGCCCCCTCTTTTTTTTTTTGTTTGATGTTATCTTGGAATGATTGTTTCTACTCCATGGCTTGTATGTTTGTTCTCCTTGCTTACGAATAAGGGTCTTTGAACTTAGACAGAAGTAAATACATTCTTGTCTTGGCACTGGAAGTTGTTGTCTCTGTATCCAGCTTTTTATTTCTGAGATTTAAAGCTTTCAATCTATGTGAGGATGAGGCCCTCTAGTTTCTATTGTAGTTGATCATGGCTCTCATTTGTATAAAATCGACCTCCTATCTTGAATAATCGAAAGCCTTTATCCATGTCAGGATGGGATCCTTCTCCTGTTCTTGACATGGTGGGCTTTTATCCTTGTTAGGACAAAATCCTTCTTTTGTGCTTAACAAGATCGTTGGGGCATAAAAGGATCGTTGAAAGAGCCTCTCTCCTTCTTTTCATATTAGGATGAGGTTCTCCTTCTGTTTCTGATATGGTAGGCTTTTATCCTTGTTAGAACGAGGTTCTTCTTTTGTTCCTAACAAGATCATCGAAGCACAAAAGGATTATTGAAAGGGCCTCTCCTCTTTTTTCCATGTCAGGATGAGATCATCCTCCTATTCCTAACATGGTAGGCTTTTATCTTTGTTAGGATGAGGTTCTTTTCTTGTTCCTGACTAGATCATCGAAGCACAAAAGGGTCATTGAATGGGACTCTCCCCTTCTTTTCATGTTAGGTCGAGATCCTCCTCCTATTTCTGACATGGTAGATTTTTATCCTTGTTAGGATGGAGTTTTCCTCCTATTTCTAACAAGATCATCGGTGCACAAAAAGATCGTTGAAAGGGCCTCTCTCCTTTTTTTCCTATTAGGATGAGATTCTCCTCCTGTTCCTGATATGGTAGGCTTTTATCCTTATTAGGATGAGGTTCTCCTCTTATTCCTAACAAGATCGTCGGAGCACAAAAGGGCCATTGAATTGGCCTCTTTCTTTTTTTTTTCATGTCAAGATGAGATCCTCCTATTTCTGATGTAGATTCTCCTCCTATTCCTAATAAGGTCACCGGGATACAAAAGGATTATTGAAAGGGTCTTTCCTCTTCTTTTTATATCAAGATGAGGTCCTCCTCCTATCTTGATAGGATGGGCTTTTATCCTTGTTAGGATGAGGTTCCCCTCATGTTCCTAATAAGATCACTAGAGCACAAAAGAACCATTGAAAGGACCTCTCTCCTTCTGCTCCTATCTTAAATGATCAGACATTTTTTACTTTATTTAGGAATAAATCTTGGTTGGATCACTTCCTATCATTATAAATTCACACTAAGAACAAAAATTGTTAAAAAAAAAATATTAAAATTATTGGTGTAGAAATCCATGAGGATGCCGGAGGTAGCTAGAGTTGAGAAGGTGAGGCCGCTGATGGAACCTATAAAACAAAGTCCAAATCGGAGGTGGGTGGCTCCAGTAGAAACCTTCAATGCTTAAGTTAATTTTTCAGCCAATTGAAATAGAGTGCTCAGAAAATAAAGAAGCAAAGTAATAAGAAGAAAAAGAGAGCATGGGAAAAACTTATCTGGAGGATCCTTTTTATAGACGAAGCATGTAACAAACTTATGGTGATAGCCGTAACCATCTAGTAATGGACCGCTCAGGGTCACATGGAGTTTATTATAGAGGGTGGTGTCCATTGTCGTGACGTGCTAGTCTATTGAGATTTAATAGTCGAGATTCGAATGGAATAGATGTTGGTAGTAAAAGGCTTCAAATCACGATAGTTCCAGAGAAGTTCGGACTTCTCTAAGGTCGTCTGCATGTAGGTTGGTTTGTGTTTAGTTGGGAGCTAAATTCATGTGGATGATGAGATGATTCTAGGCAACTGGAAGGAGTTTGACTTGATGGAGATCGACTGAGAGAAGTTTGCCTGATGGCTGGAATGAGTTTGTCTTGAAGGAGTGCGACTGGAGGAGTTTGTTCGGAAGGAGTGTAATTGAAAGAGTTCATTCGAAAAGAGTGTGACTGAAGGAGTTCGTTCGGAAGGAGTGCAATTGAAAAAGTTCATCCGGAAGGAGTGCAACTGGAGGAGTTCGTCTGGAAGGGGTGCGATTAGAGGAGTTCATTCCGAAGAAGTGTGAGTAGAGGAGTTCATCTGAAAAGAGTATGATTGAAGAAGTGTAACTAGGGCCTAAGCCTGTTATTCATTTCTAGTCAAAAGGCAAGGTTAATATAACAGTAGTTTTTCTTTACTGTTCAAGACGTGTTGCCGGACTTCTATGTGCTTTCGAGAAGCTCTATAGTGCGAACTTGCCGCTGAGGAGGTCGATGAATTCTAGCAAGAGGGAGGTTGGTGGCTAATGATTCTGGCCAAGGACTTCGATGGAGATTGTTCTACTCCCAACACTTGTCCTCCTACTTTCGAGTTCGAATTTTGAAAGAAGAAAGTATAAAAAATTACTGTAGCCGAAGTCCCTTACCAGCTTCCCGCTCTCGGAGGGTGGAACTTTTTGTCTTTTTTCAAGTTGGTGCTGAAGTTTAATGTCTAATGACCTGAAGGGACAAATTTGCTTGAAAACCCATCTAGCGTGGAGCTTTATGTATGGTGCAATTATTATTTCGTCGGGCAACGGACGTGAGTGGGACATGTGGCGAATCAAGGCTGGCTGAAGAAGTCCTGTAATTATAACTTTCTCTAGTTCTGATTTTCTATTTAAACCTCTTCTTCTTCTATGGCTTATCACTTTCGTTTGTGCTCCTTCTTCTTCTCCTTCTGCCATTCTCCATCGTCCCTCGAGCATCCCATCGCTATTGTCTTTGTTCTCTCACAATGCTTTCAGTCATCGATGTACTTTTTGACTATCTTTCATCTTTCCTATCTCCTCAAGCTTTTCGATCAGTCTAGCTCAGTCCCTCATTCTTGTTCTCATGATTTCTAGCCTTTCCACATTCTTTTGGAATCTCTTCAAGGTTGTCTGGGTAGGTTTCGCCGTTCTTCTTTTTCGAGTCTTCATCGCCTCATTTTCTTAAGTTTTTTGAGAACTTTTCTGGATTTAATTTGATCTAGATGTTGTCCAAGGTTTCTTGGTCTAGCGGTTCTAGGAGTCCGATTGACCCAAACTTCCTAAACCCTAAGATCAAAATAGAACCTAAATCTATAGTACCTCGGCCAAATTTCAGATCTAATCTTAAACTATTCACGATCAAATGATAAGTTATTAACAAGAATAATAACTTATCGAGTGTAGGTCACTGTATGCCAAATGCATTGGTTGTCCTCGTAACCTAGTGCTATAGAGACACTAGTATAGCATCCAGATGAGATGTAGGAGTACATCTACACTGAACGTGACCAATGTAGCACTCTATATTGTCGTCCACAATATTCCAGGCATCATCTAGTTCTGATACCAAATTGTAGGCCCATGATATCGCTCGAACGCCAATCATCCTTGACAATACAAGCACCGATATCATGTTGCAGAAGCTCCTGATCTTTAGCACGGACCTGAAGGAACCTGTGATGTTCTCTATGGGCAGCAAACCACTGATTCTCCACTTAGACCAATGATGGGGCACCTCCCTCCTTGGGCTTGAGGAAGATGCCCCCTTCTCTAGGACTTCTTCAAGAATCCTAGGACGGCAATTCTAGAGAGAAGAGAAGAAGAGAGTTGAAGGAGAAAAGGTCTGTATTGATTTTAACCTTGAAAACCCTAATACAACCTATGTATTTATACATAGCCATTAGGCCTGACCAAAAACTCCCCTGGCTAACCCAATATATGAAAGCACTCACCGAGCCCATGTACATCCATGTCTTCCATGCTCTCATTCTCTAGATCTAGACCCGACCCATAAATGAATTAGCCCCCTTAAAACATCTCAAACTAGGCCTTAAGACCCCTAGGATCAACCCAGACCCTAGCCCAAAATAGACCCTCACATAACTCTGTCCAAACATTGAGCCGGCTCAGTCTCAGCACTGAGCCAGCTAGTTCTACTGGGTTAGCTCAGTTTGAAACTAAGCTGACCCAGTCCTATGCCATGCTAGTAGCCCCGAACGTGTAGCTCTCTATTTTGCCTTTGTATTAAGACTTAGCCAACCCAGTTTTGGACTGAGCCGGCTAACCTGCAGAAAATCTTCTTTCTGTAGTCTTGATTCTTTGGCTTTGGTTTCTTGCTTCATCTTGTGTCCTAGATCTCCAAAGCACCAACCAAGCTCCTAGAATCTATGGAGCCAACCTTCTGACTCCTCCCGTGGCCTCCCAAGGCTTGGGAGCACCACAAATCCTCACAATCTCCACCTTGGTGCCCCAAGTCTTGGCAAACCTCTCGGCAATGACCTCCTGCACGATCCTATTATCCCTGCACACTCGACAGCACCTATGCAAACATCGCCTCTACCAATTCTCTTCAGCTGTTGTGCACTCTTGAGGCCTTTAAGATGACCGCCTCTATCGCTGAAGATCTATGCTTGCTTCTTGGCACCATCCTAAAATTGTAGGATCTCTTCTGCTTAGTAGCTACATCATTTTTTCTAGACTTTTCTAGAGAACCTATAATATTTTTGCACCAGCACATGCTGTACCACCTGACACGATCTCCTTAGAGCTATGCCTGTCCACCTGCATGCGCTGCTCCATCTGGAACTATGCATCACCAGCGCTCTGAACTCATGTCAAATTTTCTCTCTAATTGTGAAGCCATCTCTCCAGAGCTCCACCTATATCTGAAGTCCACCTGATGCCGCAGAAGCCGACTCTATCATTGAGTCCCTCGAGGCCAACTACTCAATGCTGTACTACTGAGCCTGCCGCTGCACTTCGAACACTATCGCTGCCCCTTCGAACCCTCTATGCTCCGCGACCCTTTTTGTAGCCATCTCAGATACCTCCACAATCCACGGGCACCTCCAAAACTCAAGAGCTCATCCAACTCTTCTGAATCCAGTGATTGAACCCTAGGAAATTCCATCTTAGTCCTTCTCTTATGCCACTACACTAGCCATTACTTTAGTTGCACCCAGAGAACCATCCTCCACATGAACCGTGACTCTCCCTGGTGCTCCTATAGAAGAAATCTGATCCATGATACTATCGACTGCTAGAGACCTCCTCGCGCTTCATGAGACCCCCTGGCTCTCCTTGAGATCTGCTCTCGATCTTCCTGAGATACCATTAACACTCTCTACTGAGATACACTCCTTGGCTGCTGCACCATCGAGCCTCTCTCATCCCCATGCCTCTAGGGAAGCGCTCCTGCAGCACTCCAGCGCTCCCTGACTCATCTCTGCATCACTCTATAGCCGTCCAGTCCTAACCTGCTGGACCTCCATGGATCATCCATCTTCATCACTCCCAAGACTTCGCAAATCCATGCTCTAGTCAAATTGCTGAATACATCTCCGACTACTTTCCTACCTTCCATACATCGAAGGACGTATAGTCGCTTCTTTAGCCTTCCTTCGACCATTACCCCTTGAGAAACCTCTCTTCAACAGTCCTACACTGTCCATCTTCCTAGAGAATCCTGATGCTCTCTACTGAGATACCTCCCTCGGCTACTGCATCGTCGAGCCTCTCTCAACCCTGCATCTTCAGGAAAGCACTACTGCAACACTCCAACGCTCCCTACATATCACATAACCATCATACATCCTATCCTTTCCACCAAGATCGATCAGCAAATCATACACCAAATCCTTCCACCTCAGGAAAATTCCTTCTCGTTAATCCTCTTGACCTGCACCTTCAACCCGTTGCTCCCGGTTGGCCAAACCACAGCAACAACAAGGTAGATTTGAGACATACCATGGAATCCTTATGCAGATTTTTGATTTTACCTTGTATGACTTCTTCTTTCCTTCTATGCACCATCAGGCTCTGAAACCTAGCTCTGATACTATATTATCATCCACAATATTTCAGACAACACTTAGCTTCGATATCAAATTGTAGACCCATAATATCGCTCGAATGCCAATCATCCTTGACATCACAAGCATTGATATCGTGTTGTGGAAGCTTCTGATCTTTAGCATGGATCTGAAGGAATCTATGATGTTCTCTATGGACAACAAACCACTGATCCTCCATCTGGATCTATTATGGGGTGACTCCCTCCTTAGGCTTGAGGGAGATGCCCCCCTTCTCTAGGGCTTCTTCAAGAATCCTAGGGTGGCAACTCTAGAGAGAAGAGAAGAAGAGAGTTGAGGGAGAAAAGGTCTATATTGATTTCAACCTTGAAAATCCTAATACAACCTATGTATTTATATATAGCCATTAGGCCCGACCAAAAACTCTCCTGACTAATCCAATACATAAAAGCACTCACTGAGCCCATATACATCTATATCTCCCATGCTCTCATTCTCTATCTAGATCTAGACTGACCCATAAATGAATTAGCCCCCTTAAGACCTCTCAAACCAGGCCTTAAGACCCCTAGGATAAACTCAGATCCTAGCCCAAAATAGACCCTCACATAACTCTGCCAGCGCACTGAGCCTGCTCAGTCTCAACACTAAGCTGGCTAAGTTCCACTAGGTCGACTCTGTCTGAAACTGAGTCGGCCTAGTCCTGTACCATGCTAGCAGTTCCGAACGCATAGCTCTCTATTTTGCTTATACACTGAGACTTAGCCAACCTAGTTTTTGACTAAGCCGACTAACCAATAGAAAATCTTCTTTCTGCAGTCTTGATTTTCCGATTTTGGTTCCTTGCTTTATCTTATGTCCCAGGTCTTTGAAGCACCAACCAAGCCTCTGGAATTCCTGGAGCCAACCCCCTGACTCCTTCCATGGCTAACCAAGGCTTGGGAGCACCACAAATCCTCACACTCTACTATCAAGAGTAGCTAGCTAAGGCCAATAGATATAAATATCTCTCTAACCTAAGATCACCATGGTGACTTGCAAGCAACTCACTATGCTTTGGTGCTGGACTGCTTGTATTTCTAATATAGATTTGAAAGATTTTTGGATATAGTTAAGTACTTATAAAATTGATGTATGAGTCAAGATAGAATTGACTAGCTGGAAGAGAATATCTCATTGTATTTCAATTTAGCAAAACTTAGGCCCAAGTAATCCTCATGAGGAGTCACAAGATTTGCAAAATTTTGAGATACAATAGAGATGACTTGTATGAGTGATTGACAGCATACTCGAAGTCATCTTAAGTATTATTGGTCAAAGAGATAAATTATACAGTAACCATGGGCCAGAATTCTAAGAATATATCTTTGTATACATTCTACCTATCGGGACGTTGGGAACTATTGCTAGATGGTTACTTCGACTAGTACAAAAATTGGTTCCTATGCTATCTACTTAAGTTCAAACCTAGAGGGTTACACATATTAGAGATTGTAACCTAATCAGATAGTTAATTGATGATTGAGAATCGTTCTAAGGTTAAACATTCAATGCGATTGATATTTGACCTAATGTAAGTATTGCGGAAGGATCGATTAGCAATTAGATTGCTAATTAGCTTAATTTGATTAAGTAATTGGGCTGAGATCAAGTTTAATTAAATTAGATTCAATTAAAATTAGTTTAGACTTAATTAGATTAAGTTTAATTGATTTATTAGATAAACCAATTGCAAGAAAAAAATAATTTCTAGTTGGACTAGGATTTGAGTGCACCTAATTCCTAATTGAGTTTGGATTTAAATTAGATTTAAATATAATTTAAATCTAATTTAATTAGATTTCTAGTTGGACTAGAATCACCCATAATTAGGCTTGGACTAATCCTATTTTAATTGGGTTCAAAATTATTTTGACGTAGTCAAATAGGAGGAGTCCTAGTTGGACTTTGACTCTCTCACTTCCCTTGCACCAAGATAGAAAATCCATGCTATTTTTTTCCATTATTGGTGTGAGATTTCTCATGCCAATGAGTGGTCTCCATGCCCATATAGCTATGGTTTTGGCAATTAGTTTGAACGAGTCAAACTAAGAAAGATTAGATAGAGTTTTAATCCCTTAAAACTCTTCTTTTCTTCCTATGGAAAGCATCCCATGCCCGCTATTTTTGTGGTGACCTCTCCGATAATTTTTGCATGCATTTCTTCTTCTCCCTTATGTGATTTTTATTCTCTCCATGCACAAAAATTGTAGGGAGGCATCCAAGAGTTGGACGCCCCCAATCTCCTCTTTGTTTTCAAGTTTGACTAGGTCATTTGACCTAGTCTCCCTTATTTTGTGGTGCCTCCTACTAGATAGGAGGAAGGCATCAAAAACTCTAGGTTTTCCATGACAAAAAGAAGAAAAAGAGAGGTCTTGGCGTGGGGGTTATGGGTGTCTACATCCTTGGAGGAAATGTCTTCATTAAGCCATGAAAGGTTCATGTCTTGATGAAGAAAAAGATAAGAGAGAATGTCTTCTCTCATAGTTTTCTTTCATGGTTTAATTTCTTAATTTTTCTTTATGATTTTTATATGATAAAAATCTAAGAAAGAGAGAGGAAGATGGTATGGAGATCTGTGCTCCAAAATCTTTAGGCATGGTGATCATCTTTGGACATGATATGATCATGTCCTGATTAGAGAAGAAGAAGAGAAGAAGGTCTTCTCTTAGGGTTTATTTGAAAACCCTTCTTCTTCATATTATGTAAGATTTTTCTATGAGAAAAATCAGAGAGGAAGAGATATGAATGAAGGAACCAGATCTAGGATTTCATGGATAGATCTTAAAACTTTTCAGGATCAGGCAGCGGAAGACTTAAATAAATCAAATATTTATTTAAATAAATATGTAAATACCTAGATTTCAGATCTATTATATGATCAAGGCATGATATTAAATAAAAAATTAAAAACATAAAGAGAAGGAAAGGTTGATTACATCAACCTAGATCTACACTACATCTAATGCAGGTATGAAATCAATAGATCAGATCTATTACCTATGCAAGTTAGAGATTCTAACTTGCTGATCCAGACTTGAGGATGAAGTCACAAGCCGCACACACGTACGACCTCTAGGATCCATCCACACGAGCCTATGAACTCTGATCTGAAGTCCAATGCAGAAAATCAGCACAGCATGCTAGTACCAAGCTGATCCTTCTTCGACGGTCGATCCGACGCTCTCTTCTTCAAAAATTGGACTCTCCAAAATATGAGAAGGAAGAGGAGAGTTTTCTAATCTGAGACTCTCTTAGAGAAAACTCAAAAGGAGGAGGAGAGATGAAGAATAAAATAGCCCTAGAAGAAGACCCTCTTCTTCTTCTCTTTTCTCTCATCGAGACACCTAGTTTGGTGCCTATGGAACCCCCACACCCAAGGACCCTCTTTCTTTGATTTTTGCACACCCCAAATCTTTCCAAAAGCTCTATATTCCATAAAAATTTCAGGCCAAAATTTATAAAAAAATAAGAGTCCTTTTCTAGGTCAAAAACTAGACAAGGCAGGACTAGATTTGGCAAGTGGTTGGGGTGCCCAACTCTTGGGTGCCCCCACCTTTTTTTCTGCCATGGACCAGCAAGAGGGGCACATAAAAAATCCCACTTTTACCATGAAAATTAGAGGAAATAAAGAAGGATTGGTTGGCACACTATGGGAAGAGTTTTGAGTTGTTAGGATTCTATAATATAGAATTCAAACTCAAAACAACTTTCCATCAAAAAGGATATGTCCATAACTTACTCCAAATAAGTGGGAGAGGGAGAGAAAGAAAAGGCATGAGAAGCCCTGGATGTGGAGAATTTTCACATAAAAAAAACAAAACAAAAGGGCATGGGGCATGAGGATTAAGTGGCGCAAGTGATAGGGAGTCCTAGTCACACTAGGACTCCTATTTTGACTTAGTCAAACAAGATCGTTTAACCAAATAAAATCAAGAACAAACCAACCCAATTAAATTAGACCCTAATCTATTTAAGTATTTAATTAAATTAGATTAAATAAGATTTAATTTTAATTTAATTTTCTAATCAAATTAGAAAATCAGGTTGACCCAAGTCCTAGTTGAACTAGGACAAGTTTTTCCTTGCACTTGGCTTATCCAATAAACCAATTGAACTTGATCCAATCAAGTCCAAACTAAATATAGTTAAATAATATTTAATTAGACTTAATCTTAGTCCTTTGGCTTAATCAAATTAAGTAAATTAGCAATCTAATTGCTAATCGATCCTCCTGCAATACTTGCGCTCGGTTAAACACCAATCGTGTTGATTGTTTAACCCTAGAATGATTCTTAATCGTTGATCAACCATCTGATCAGATCATGAGCTCTAATGTATGTGACCTCATAGATCTAAATCTAAGTTGGTAGCACAAGAATAGATTTCTATATCAATTGAAGTGACCATCTAGCAGTGATACCCAACGGTCGGATAGGTCGAATGTGTAGAACAACATCCTTAGAACTCATACAGATATAATTTCTATATAATTCATTCCCTTGACCAAAATGCTCGTAGGACTCCTTAAAGTTCAACTATTAACTCTGATCAGGTTGTCCACATTGTATTTCAAAATATCAAATCTATCTGATGGATTATTCTGACCAAGGTTTTGCTATATTGAAATATAGTGATACATTCTTCTCCAACTCTTGGAGTGGTCAATCCCATCTTGATCACACTCTGACTTTGCAAGTACTTGACCATGCCCAGAAGCCTTCCATTACTAAATTAGAAATTCAATTAGTTCAGTACAAAAGCACAGTGAGTTGCTTGCAGGTCACTGAGATGATCTCAGGTCAAAGGAATACTTATACCTATATCCTATCAGAGACATTCTCGAAAGCAGAATGCTCTAGAGTTGGTCACGTTCAATGATGATATATCTATACATCTCACTTATATGCCATACCAGTATCTCCACACTTCTTGGTTAAGAAGACAACCCCTATATGGCATATAGCGATCTATGCTCGATAGATGCTGTCATCCTTATTAACAGCCTATCATTTGGTCGTGAACAAATTTAAGAACTAATCGATAAATCCTCTCTTTATCGAAGCTAAATAGTCCTAAGGACTTCATCACAATAATGAAGTTCATTAGAAGATGAATACTTATGATGAATAAAATGTCAAAAATTATATTTTATTTATTAATGAATCAATTACAAATATAAAGTAGCTCAACCGTTAACAGGCTGATGATTGGTTTTAAAAGATATTTTTCAATAACTCCCACTTGTCCTAAAGCCACTCGGCATAGTATCTAATATCCATCTTCGACTTATGGTTGTCGAACTCCTTTATTGCTAAGGCTTTAGTGAAGGGATCGACCGGGTTCTCCTTTCCGTCGATATTATGAAGGTCGACGCCACCTCGATCCAAGATCTCCCGAACTAGGTGAAAGCGGCACCGAATGTGCTTCGTCCGCTGGTGTGCCTTTGGTTCTTTCGCCTGAGCAATGGCACCAGTGCTATCGTAGAGCAGGACCGGACCATCAAGGGAGGGTGCTACTCTGAGCTCAGTGATAAATTTTCTCAACCACACAGCTTTCTTCGCAGCATCTGATATTGCCACATACTCTGCTTCATAAATAGAGTCTGCCACAGTATGCTGCTTGAAACTCTTTCAGTAGATGGCTCCACCATTTAAAGTAAAGATATATCTCGACATGCTTCTGCTGTCATCATGGTCAGAATAAAAGTTGGAGTCTGTAAATCCCATAAGTTTCTGATCTGACTCGCCATAAACCAACCATTGGTTTTTAGTATTTCTCAAATACTTAAGTATGGCTTTAACCACTTTTTAATGATTTTCTCCAGGGTCAGACTGGTATCTACTTACTACTCCTAGTGAGTATGCCACATTTGATCTTATACATATCGTGGCATACATGATAGATCTTAATGCTGAAGCATATGGGACTCTACTCATATGCTCTCTCTCTTCAGAAGTTGTCGGACAATACTTTTTAGAGAGAGAAATTCCATGGCTTATTGGGAGATAGCCTTTTTTGGAATTCTCCATGCTGAACCTCTTCAGCACAGTATCTATGTACGTGGATTGGGATAATTCAAGCATCCTTTTAGATCTATCCCTATAGATCTTTATCTCTGAGATATAGGATGCTTCACCTAAGTCCTTCATGGAGAACTGTGATGACAACTAGACTTTTATTTCCTTCAGTACGGGGATGTCATTTCCGATTAAGAGAATGTCATACACATACAAAATAAGAAATACCACTGCTGGACTATTTGCCCATTTGTAAATGTAGGGTTCTTCTCCATTCTTAACGAAACCATACATTTTGATCACTTTATCAAAATGCATGTTCCAACTCCGAGATGCCTGCTTCAGTCCGTAAATGGATTTCTGAAGCCTGCACACCTTGGACTCATCTATGGATGTGAACCCCTCAGGTTGTATCATATACACCTCTTTGGTCAACTCTCCATTTGAGAAAGCTGTCTTCACATCCATCTCTTAGATCTCATGGTCTAGATGGACAATAATTGCATGCATAATCTGAATGAACTTATGCATTGCCACAGGAGAGAACGTCTCATCATAGTCAATACCATAATGTTGACAATACCCCTTGGCAACCAGACGGGCTTTATAGGTCTCCACCTTTTTGTCTATGCCCCTCTTCCTTTTGAAGATCCATTTACACCCAGTAGATTTAACCCTTCAGATGGATCAACCAATGTCCACACATCATTGACCTTCATGGACTCCATTTCGAATTTCATAGCCTTAAGCCATTTCTCGGAATTAGGTCTCTGCATAGCATCCATATAGGTGATCGGATCCTCATCATTTTCATCGAGTTCGATGGGATAACCATCTCGGATTAAGAAATCATAGTATCTATTTAACTGATGTGGTACTCTACCGGAATGCCTTAATGGTGTAGGTATACTGGGCTCCAAATTTGATCTAATCGAATTCGATTCTGGTTCAGCTACAAATGTCAATTTTTCTACCTATTGAACTTCATTAAGTTCAATCTTAGAGGCAAAAATACCTTCACCAAGAAATTTTTTTTTCAAAAAGATTATCCTAAGGTTGACGAACACTTTTTATTCATTAGCATGGTAGAAATAGTATCCTTTTCTCTTTTGGGTACCCTATAAATGTGCACTTATCAGACCTAGATCCAAGTTTATCTATAACTAACCGTTTGACATAAGTCGGGCATCCCTAAACTATAAGGTGTGAAAGTGCTAGCTTACATCTTGTCTATATCTCATATGGAGTCTTAACTACAGACTTACTTAGAACCCTATTTAATAGATAACAAGTCGATTCGAGGGCATATCCCCAGAAGGATATCGGCAAGCGGGCAAAACCCATCATGGATCGAACCATGTCTAGTAGAGTCCGATTCCTCCTTTCAGACACACCATTATACTATGGTGTTCATGGAGGAGTCCATTGGGAGAGAATCCTATTCTCTCCTAGATATGTGAGAAACTCATTGAAAAGGTATTTCCCTCCTCGGTCAGATCAAAGAGTTTTAATACTTTTTTCAGTTTGTTTGTCTACTTCACTTCAGAATCGTTTGATCATTTCAAAAAAATCCGACTTATATTTCATCAGTAGATATATCAATATCTGAATAGATCATCTATGAAAGTAATGAAGTAGACATATCCATCTTTGGCACTTATGCTCATTGGTCCACATACATCAATATGTACTAGACCTAAGAGCTCATTGGCTCTTTCATCTTTTTCAATAAAAGGTGACTTGGTCAATTTACCAAAAATACAGGATTCACATGTTGGAAGTGATTCATAATCACTGACTTCGAGGATTTCCTCTTGAGTTAACCTATCTATCCGATTCTTGTTTATGTGACTTAGCCTATAATACCATAAGTAGATATCTGACATACTATCTAATCTAGTATGCTTGCCGATTGAATAGACTACATTAATAGGTTGTGATAGCATATATATACCATTATTAAAATGTCCATAAAAAATAGTAACACCATTCATAATGATATTACAAACTTGTTTCTTTATTGAAATTTCATAATCATTTTTAGTCAGAAGGCCTACAGAAATGATATTTAAAAAAAAACTGGGACAGAAGTGACAATCACTAAGAACAACGGTATAGAACTTAAATATAAGTTTCAAAATTTTTAAAGCTAGAATTGAAACTAGTCTTCCATCTCCAACGTTCAGAAACCTTTTACCTTGCTCGAATCTCCTACAACCTGCAATCCCTGCAATGAATTGCAAATATGGTAAGGGCTACCGGTATCCAATACCTAGTCAGTAATATCAAAAATAGAGAAATCACAAGGAGTTATCATATAAATACCTTGCCCAGCAATAGCTTGCTTCTTTCTCTGCATGTTCGGATCCAGAGAGGCAATGTACTTAGGATAGTTTCTTTTTCAGGGCCCCTGCTTCTTGCAAAAAAAGCATTCAGCTTGACCCTTATCAGGCTTGATCTTTCTGGTCTGACCCTGAACAGATGTCCCAGCCTGAACTTGTACCTTCTTAGCTTTCTTCTTCTTCTTTCCTTTTCTAAAGGGTCAAAAGCCAGAAGATGAACCTCCCACTAAGTTCACCGACTCTTTATGGAGTTGGTGATCCTTCTCAAAGTTCTGAAATAACCCTAGTAACCCATGGTAATCTACTTCAGGCTTTGTCATTCTGAAATGAGTAAGGAATGGGAGAAATGACTTAGGCAATGAGTTAAGTATTGCATCTTTTCCAAGCTTTTTATGTAAGAAAAAGCCGAGCTTGCTCAATCACTCTATCGGCTCGATCATATACAATACATAATTAGTGACAAAGACACCATCCCACATTCTGGCATTGAATATGGCACAATTAGTCTTGTGCCTCTTCACATCATCGGATGCGCCAAAGAAATCCTCCAACACTTGAAGCATATCCTTTGGCTGAGCCATCTCAAATCTATGATTGAACTCATCGCTCATAGCAGCCAGCATGATGCTGAAGGGAAATCCTGATTTTCCGGTCCAGGTTCGTTCAGATCTGATTAGATCAAGAGATATATTTCAAAAATTTTTCTCTTGATCTCAATCAGATCTTGATATGTTTCAGATCTGATTCTTATTATTTTAACAAATAAAATAAAATAAGATAAATTAAATCAAATTTAATTTACCTGATTTGGGTAATCCTATTACCCTGTAGATGATCCTGATTGCAGCGGAAGGTTCTGGATCTTAGCCATGCAAGCGCCTGGCCTCTACCGGTATCCACTCGGGTTGGATCTGGAGAACCTCTTCTTCTCTATCACACCTCCAAAAATTAGATCTGGATCTGATCTGGAGGATCTTCAAAACTCTTTTGAAGATCTGCAGTCGTCCTTTTGCAGCAGCACAGCCTTCTTGCTTTTGATCGCCTTTCCTTGATCTGAATCGCACCAAACTAAGTCCAAAACACTTTTGGACGTGGAGAGCAAGGGGAGAAGAGAGTATGGCGTGGAGAAGGAGGGGAGAGGCAGCCTTGGACGTGGGAAATCTCTATTGAATTCACTTAGACTTGGAATTAGGGTTGGGCGCAGGGTCTTATTTATAGACCTCTTGTGATCCAACTCCTCTTCCTCTCAACCAATCACAACCCTTTGTGAAATCAGATCTAAATCTGATTGGTTGAAAAAGAGACCCCTGGATTCCTCCTTAGAGGGCGCCTAAGACCAGTCAAACTGGATTCTTAGTAGAACTCTGATTGGAATCCTAAAGGGAGATGGAGTCCTTGTCCAACAAGGACTCCTAGGCGCCTCCTACTTGGGCTCACGCCACCCTTGGCGTGCGCCCTTCTCCTTGCCAGGTTCTGGCAGGGGGACAAGCCCCCACCAGCTCTCCAATAGGTGCATGACATGTGGTCAAAAGTCAAAGGTCAATGGTCAACGTTTGACCAGTCAAAGGTAGACTTTTGACCAAAGTCAAAGAACAAGAAATGGCAGGTGACCAAAAATGGCAGGTAATGTCTTACAAATAAGACAACCTATTCTGACTTGGACAACCTCCAGTCAGACCATATGAAGACCTCTAATTGAGCACAAACTTCTTTGGCTCAGTCAGGACAACTTATTTATGATAGTAAAAGAAGAACGTTAGGTTCAATCGAGTGCTAGCACGATTTCCTTGAACCTAATTGAATCTCATTCAGATCAATTGAACTAGATCAGTTCAATTGATGATCACCAGATTCAAACCCTTGTTTGTGTGACCCAGTTAGGTTCAGTTCTGTATGGTAATGGGATATGTCATGATCTCTATCATAGACATCATCGAAACTCCTTTCGATGGATCAGAACTCTTCTGATTCGAACAGCTAGAATGATCGATCATCTAAATCATTCTAATTGCTCCCAAAATCCACCAGTGACACCTAGCAGTATATGGTGGCAACCCATCAGAGCTGAATGCGAACCTCTTGGTGCAGCTACCTGTGTGATTCAAGTTCTTCTATCTTGAGCCCCGATCAGATTAGGGTTAAGGTGAACTCGTCAAACCCTAGTCTCTGTCATATGATGTAATCATTCGATTCGAGTCCAATGTGAAAATCTAAATAGAAACTCTTTCTATTATTTCACTCTACCATGGCCATGGATTTCTCTGGACTTGATTCTCATGATCATCATAGGGCTGCTCCTCTACCACCGAGGTAGATAGATTCCCATCTTGATGCAATCCAGTTCCTACAATGAACATGCTATAGCCAACATACACCTCAGGGTTCCATATGGCTAGGAGACCGAGTAATGGTGTAGTCAAACTATAACACCCTCAAGGTGAACTGCCGATGCATCCTCAGGTCAAAGAACCAGACACACTACTGCAGCATCGAGTCAGTCATTGACGAGAAGGTAGACTCCCTAATGACTACTCGAGGTGGTCACGCTCAGTGCCCTCGTTCTCTAACGAGTACCTGTACTCTCGCTCCGGTGTCTCCACACCGTAGACTCAAGACTCATCTACTAAAGAGAAGCGATTGTACACCAACCTTCCGGATCAATCACCATCCTCGTGATGATCCTATGGTCGGGAGCATGTTTATGAGTTAATAATGATTATTCATGTCTTAAATTTTCAACTCTTGAAAATATGAATTATCATTACCATTAACTCAAAGGATGTATCACAGACACTAAATACACATATGTGATAGAAAATAACCCATTTCATTAATTATAGTCAAAATTACAATTTTGCCCCTAGAAGTGTATTACAAGTGTCAGCCAATTCTGGCTTCTAGGGCACATATATCTAACAATCTCCCACTTGTCCTAAAGCCAATTGGCTACAAGTCTAAGTCCCATCTTCTCAAGGTGGGCTTCGATCTTCTGCTGGCCCAACGGCTTTGTAAGTGGGTCTGCCACATTATCTGTGGAGTTGACTCTCTTGACCTCAACGTAACCTTTCTCAAGGTAATCGCGGATGAGATGATATCGCCGCTCAATGTGCTTGGACTTCTGGTGAGACCTCGGCTCCTTAGCAAGGGCTATGGCGCCATTGTTTGTCGCAGTAAAGAGGAATGGCATCTGATGGCATTACTCCAATTTCTGCAGCAAACTTCTTGTACCAGAATGCTTCCTTTGCAGCCTCTGATGCAGCTATATATTCTGCTTCCATGGTGGAATCTGCTATCACAGTTTGCTTGGAACTCTTCCAGCTGACAGCTCCCCCATTGCACACAAACAGACTTCCAGATGTCGACTTTCGATCATCTATATCGGACATGAAGTCCGAGTCTGTGTATCCCTGAACTTGGAGTTCTCCATTACCAAAGACCAACATCATATCCTTAGTTCTTCTCAAGTACTTAAGGATACATTTCACAGAAGTCCAGTGTTCTTCACCTGGATTTGACTGATATCTGCTTGTGACACTCACAGCATGGGCTATATCAGGTCGTGTACATAGCATGGCATACATGAGGCTCCCTATTGCAGAAGCATAAGGGATCTTGCTCATGCGTTCTATTTCCTCAGGTGTGCTGGGGCACATCTTCTTGGAAAGATGAATACCATGTCTGAAGGGTATTAATCCCCTCTTAGAGTTTTCCATACTAAACCTCTTTAGTACTTCCTCTATGTACATCTTCTGTGAAAGTCCTAGCATCCTATTCGGTCTATCCCTATAGACCTTAATTCCTAGAATAAAGGATGCTTCACCTAGGTCTTTCATGGAGAATTCCTTGGACAACCACATCTTGACTGATGTCAACATGGGAATATCATTCCCAATAAGGAGGATGTCATCCACGTACAATACGAGGAAGACAACAGCGCTCCCACTGACCCTTTTGAAAACACATGGTTCCTCTTCATTTTTGATGAAACCAAACTTTTTGATCACATCATTGAAACGAGTGTTCCAGCTCCGAGATGCTTGCTTAAGTCCATATATGGACCTTTGCAGCTTGCAAACCTTGTGATCAGTATCACTGGATGTGAAACCTAGCGGCTGTTCCATATAGATATCTTCCTCAAGATATCCATTTAGGAATGCCGTTTTCACGTCCATTTGCCATATTTCATAATCGAAATAGGCTGCAACAGCAAGCAATGTGCGGATGGATTTTAGCATAGCTACCGGGAAAAGGTATCCTGATAGTCAATGCCTTCACGTTGACTATAACCTTTTGCCACCAGTCTAGCCTTGAATGTCTCCACATTCCCATCTGCACCAATCTTTCTCTTGAAGATCCATTTACACCCAATAGGTACTATACCTTCTGGTGGATCTACCAAGGTCCAGACTTGGTTTGAGTGCATCGAGTCGATCTCTGACTTCATTGCCTCAAGCCATTTCTCAGAGTCGATATCTGATATCGCCTCGTTGTAGGTTTTGGGATCATCACCATGAGCACCATTACCTATGAGGAACATTTCCTCTACGTCCTCTGAAATAATACCTAAGTATCTTTCAGGGGGACGGGAAACTCTTTCCGATCTACGAGGTGGAGGAGGTAGTTGTTCCTTATTGGCTCAACCTGATTTGGTTTCCACTTGGTCCTCTAGCTCTTTCACTTGGAGACTTTCTCATCAAGCTTAATCTGCTTTTCCATGCACTATCTTGAATAAACTATTTTTTCAAGAAATATGGCATGTCGACTCCACAATCACATTGTGGTTCTTGCTGGAATGTAGAAATAGTACTCCCTAATGCTCTTTAGAGATATCCTATGAATCGAGCACCCCCCCCCCCCCCCCCCCCCCCCCCCCCCCCCCCCCCCCCCCCCCCCCCCTCCCTAAAGGACCTAATTCTATTGTCCGCCTTGTTTGTCTTTTGACATAAGCCGGAAAACCCCAAATTCTGAGATGATCAGACTTGGTTTTCTCTTACCGTGCCATAACTCTCATATCGGTGTGGTTAAGGAACGGTGTTTAGAGGGAACCTATTAGCCTAAATAGATTGAAGTTAATAATCGATGTCCCCAAAAGGAAATCAGGGAGGTCTGTGAACGCTCTCATGGATCGAACCATATCAATTAGAGTCGATTTCTCATTCTGAAACCCGTTGAGTTGAGGTGTTCCTGGTGGAGTCCCATTGAAGACTATGCCATTTTCCTTAAGATAGTGCTAGTGGAATTCCCGGCTAAGATATTCCCTCCTCGATCTGATCGAAGAACCTTAATGGATTTTCCAGTTTGTTTTTCTTCTACCTTCATGTCTGAATTCTTTGAACTTTTCAAAAGCTTCAGACTTGTTCTCATAAGATACAATACCCATCTTAGACAGATCATCGTAAAGGTAATCGAATGTAGATAAATTTGCCTCTAGCGCGGCATCGGAATGGGCCCGCACACATCAGTATGTACTAGGGCAAGGAGATCTGTGGCCCCTCATGTCAACAAGGGGATTTAGGTCATTTTGCCTTGAAGACAGATTCACCAAGTGGATATTGACTTCAAAATCAATGGACTCAAATAGCCAATTTTCTCGCAATTGTGTTAATCTATCTTCTGCTATATGACCTAATCTCAGGTGCCATAGATATCTGTCGTTTGGAACTCATCCCTAGGTCGTTTGGCATTCACCGTTTTTGCTCGTAGTTAAGAAAACAGGTACATCAATAGTGCAACTTGATAAAGACCATTAACAAGGAAACCATTTTGCAATTTTATTTCTTTCATTAAAGAATGTTACAGATGGTCCTTAAAGAAGGTGATCACTAACCTTCTTGTGCTAAGCAGAACAGAAATCAAATTTCTGCTAGCTGCAGGCACAATAATAACAGTCGTTTAAAACTAAGTCTAACCAGATGGTAATCGCAGAGGGTAATGTTCCCACGGCTTACTGGCGCAACTCTTGCTCCATTACCGATGCGTAGGAATCATGTTCCTCCGTCAGAACTCCTGCTATCCTCAAGACCTGCCATAGAAGTGCACAGATGAGCATAGAACCAGAGTCAAGCACCCAACTGGATGCAGAGAAACAGTACGGTTAGACCTCAATAACGAGCGCATACCTCCCAGCGGACTCTTCCTTTTCTTGTTCTTCGGTGGCCAGGTAAGTAGGGCAGTTTCGCTTTCCAATGCCGTCGCTGTTGCAATGGAACACTTTCCTTTGCCATCGGACCTTTCTTTCTCGGTTTCTGCCTTCTTCTTCTTTGATCTTCTACCTTTTGCTTTTTTCACAGACTTCCTTTTCTTTCCATCAGGAACTTTCTTTTGGAAGAAGTCTGTTCCATAGGCAAAGAGACTGAGCCTTTAGAACTTTCATAGAAAGCATCAGCGGTACCAGCATATTTCAATTCAACTCGGCCAAGGAATTTTGAAGTTTAATTGCATGTGGTAATTCTGGATGATTGCATATGCATCCAGTCAAGGATTGCAGATAATATCATTGCTGGCAAATCCAAGTCAACTCACAACGAGCTTCTCAGCTCTTTCCCATGTCTTGATCAATGTCGACATGTGATCTTGGACTGATGCCCATCAACGCATCTTAGCTTAAAAAGTCATTTTTGTGAACTTGATATTTGGCTGCGCGAGCTCTGTTCACGCAAACATCTTCCTGCAGGTGAGCCCAACATTTGGCCGAGCAGTCCGGATATCTTATGTTGGTCGTTGGAGCGTGCATCAGGACAGTCGAGCCCAACCATGAGTATCTGGCCCTTATTGGTCTTCGTCAATCCATTTTTTCCAGAGATGCTCTCTGTTCAGTGGAATGACGAGCTGGTCAATTTGGGAGGGTCCTGGTCCAAAAATATGTGTTAACGTTCTCTGAAACCCAAAACATCTTTGTAGTTCCTGAGCAATCTTTATAATTGGGGTTCCAGTCAGTCTATGTGTGTCTAGGATACGTGCCAGTGGGTTGGCCGCAGACATTTTCCGTAGAGAGTCAAAGATTCTAGTTAGCTACTATTAATTTTGACTTGACCAATTTGTTTGGGATTTTATTTTTAAACAATTAGCTTCCACTATTTGTCTCGGATTCCCTAACTCCTTTGTAGCAGATGCCGAAAATCTCCACGATTGATGATTTCCTAGTGGTGGTGCGGTCCTCACCAATGAACTTCTCTACTCACCTAAAGTTATTGTGTATTGGGTTAGCATGAGTGAACAATCTTGTTCAATGATTCCTCTAATCAATGGTGCACCCAAACTTGGTCTCTCAATTCAGATCTCACCGTAATCGGAATATTGAATCCACTTCCTTAGTTAAGTCCAGACCCACCATTTGCATAGACTGGGTTCCTAATTGGGTTCTCACCGTATCCGAAATATTGACCCAACTCATCCTCCAACCATAGCATCCAATGCCTAATAGAGCATGGGTTGCGTTCCTTCCGGTGCAACTGAGCCTGTATAGCGAGAACATCAACCCCAATCAGGAGGGCCCGCATGGTCTACAATGGGTGGAAGAACTCGGACTTAATGCTTTTCTTAGGGAGAATTGATTCAGGTCTTCATTAACTAGATTGGCTTAGTCATAACAATTATGACTAACTAGTGGCATGGGTCCAGTCGGATTATTGACCACTCAGATAGAACTGTGTCAACAGATTGGCCAGGTAAGTGGAGACCGGTTGAAGGAATATGCCGTTAACTCGCACAAGAAGCATTCAGGTCGAGTAGCTTCAATTAAAACCAGTCGAATCGTCTGTGCCAAACTTACGCTTAGACACCAATTGTTTGAGTCAAAACCAATTGGGTTTAGCCTAAATCAGACCTCTAACCTTTGAGCTAATTAAGGTTTGCTTGAATTCGTGACTCGATCTTGACCCAGATACTTAATCCTATTAGGCTGGTCAATTTTAAGCATTGTTGATCCATCTAACCAACTCTTGATTCGTTTTGATCAAACCGCTTAGACCTAATTGAGCTACCAAGCCAGACACCAGTATTATGAATATGTTTAGATCTGAAATTCTTTAATTTTAGACTAATTGAATATTCCATAAAACTTAATTCTTAATTAAGTTGGGTTATAAACACAATATGCACAATAAATCCTAGGGGTTTCTCAGGATCTAGGCGGTTTTGTAGAAAGTAGGTTTTGGGTTTCTGATTAACTGACGAACACGCAGCATCCCTACCATAAATAAGAACACCCTACTCGAATGGAAGAGAGGGTCTTTAAACCCTTTCTTGTTCTATGACCGGATGGCCACGAGGAACGCCTTAATCAGGAACATTCAATACTAGCAAAACAATATCAGATCTATATCATATATCCTCATATACAATTTAGATCTAATCAAGGCATATTTGCATACATCTCATGTATAATTCATGCATGTTTTCAGATTAAATTATCACATAATAATCTAAAAAATTAGATTTAAATTGATCTAATCAAAATAAATTCTACATCTAGCCAATTATGTAGAACTATTCTACAACTAGTCTAGTCATCTCTTATCATATCTCATATGATATTTAACAATTAAATAATTTTTATTTATTTTTATCAGATTGTTTATTATAACACTTATATATAAAAAACAGTAAATAAGAAGATCTAAATATGATTTTAATCATCTTAAATCAAGAGCATAGCAAAATATTCTATAGAACTATTCTATTCTAGAACTAGTCATGCATATCTTATGTTTTTAGATCGCAAATCATTTAGTTTTAATTTTTTCTGATTTTCAGTCTAAAGTCATCTCATGTGACATCTGAAATCATGTTATTTTTAATTAAATAAATTAAAATCAAATCTGACAATTTTGAAACTCATCGGCTCATAGCAGCCAGCATTGAGCTAAGGGATTTAAATCCTAGATTTTCCGGTCAGGTTCGTTCAGATCTGATTAGATCAAACGATTACTTTCAATCAAATTTTTCTCTTGATCTCAATCAGATCTTGATATGTTTCAGATCTAGATTCTTATTATTTTTAACAAATAAATTAAACATAAGAATAAATAATCAAATTTAATTTACTGATTTGGGTATCCTTATTACCCTGTAGATTGATCCTGATTTGGCAGACGGAAGGTTTCTGGAATTCTTAGCTCAGCAAGCGCCGGCCTCTACCGGTTATCATCGGTTGGATCTGGAGAACCTCTTCTTCTCTATCCATACCTCCAAAAATCAGATCTGGATCTGATCTGGAGGATCTTCAAAACTCTTTTGAAGATCTGCAGTCGTCCTTTTCGCAGCAAGCGCAGCTTCTTGCTTTTGATCGCCTTTCTGATCTTGAATCGCACCAAACTAAGTCCAAAACACTTTTGGACATGGAGAGCAAGGGGAGAGAGATATGGCGTGGAGAAGGAGGGGAGAGGCAGCCTTGACGTGGGAAATCTCTATTTGAATTCACTTTAGACTTGGAATTAGGGTTGGGCGCAGGGTCTTATTTATAGACCTTCTTGTGATCCAACTCCTCTTCTCTCTCAACCAATCACAACCCTTTGTGAAAATCAGATCTAAATCTGATTGGTTGAAAAAGAGACCCCTGGATTCCTCCTTAGAGGGCGGCCTAAGACCAGTCAAACTGGATTCTTAGTAGAACTCTGATTGGAATCCTAAAGGGGAGATGGAGTCTTGTCCAACAAGGACTCCTAGGGCGCCTCCTACTTGGGCTCACGCCACCTTGGCGTGCGCCCTTTCTCTTGCCTAGGTTCTGGCAGGGGGACAAGCCCCCACCAGCTCTCCAATAGGTGCATGACATGTGGTCACAAGTTCAAAGGGTCAATGGTCAACGTTTGACCAGTCAACGGTAGACTTTTGACCAAAGTCAAAGAACAAGAAATGGCAGGTGACCAAAAATGGTAGGTAATGTCTTACAAATAAGACAATCTATTCTGACTTGGACAACCTCCAGTCAGATCATTATGAAGACCTCTAATTGAGCACCAAACTTCTTTGGCTCAGTCAGGACACACTTATTTGTGATAGTAAAAGAAGAACGTTAGGTTCAATCGAGTGCTAGCACGATTTCCTTTGAACCTAATTGAATCTCATTCAGATCAATTGAACTAGATGAGTTCAATTGATGATCACCAGATTTCAAAACCCTTGTTTGTGTGACCCAGTTAGTTCATGTTCTGTATGGTAATGGGATATGTCGATGATCTCTATCATAGACATCATCAAAACTCCTTTCGATGGATCAGAACTCTTCTGATTCGAACAGCTAGAATGATCGATCATCTAAATCATTTCTAATTGCTCCAAAATCCACCCGTGAACCTAGCAGTATATGGTGGCAACCCATCAGAGCTGAATGCGAACCTCTTGGTGCGCTACCTGTGTGATTCAGTTCTTTCTATCTTGAGCCCCGATCAGATTAGGGTTAAGGTGAACTCGTCAAACCCTAGTCTCTGTCATATATATGTAATCATTTGATTCGAGTCCAATGTGAAATCTAAATAGAAACTCTTTCTATTATTTCACTCTACCATGGCCATGGATTTCTGGACTTGATTCTCATGATCATCATAGGGCTGCTCCTCTACCACCGAGGTAGATAGATCCGTCTTGATGCAATCCAGTTCCTACAATGAACATGCTATAGCCAACATACACCTCAGGGTTCCATATGGCTAGGAGACCGAGTAATGGTGTAGTCAAACTATAACACCCTCAAGGTGAACTGCCGATGCATCTCAGGTCAAAGAACCAGACACACTATTGCAGCATCGAGTCAGTCATTGACGAGAAGGTAGACTTCCTAATGACTACTCGAGGTGGTCACGCTCAGTGCCCTCGTGTCTCCCTAACGAGTATCTGTACTCTCGCTCCGGTGTCTCCACACCGTAGACTCAAGACTCATCTACTAAAGAGAGGCGATCGTACACCAACCTTTCGGATCAATCACCATCCGTCTGTGATGATCCTATGGTCGGGAGCTTTTTTATGAGTTAATAATGATTATTCATGTCTTAAATTTTCAACTCTTGAAAATATGAATTATCATTACCATTTAACTCAAAGGATGTATCAATAGACACTAAATACACATATGTGATAGAAAATAACCCATTTCATTAATTATATATCAAAATTACAATTTTGCCCCTAGAAGTTGTATTTACAAGTGTCAGCCAATTCCTGCTTCTAGGGCACATATATCTAACAGAATGCAATGCACGTGTCCCGATTATTGAGGCCACTTCTAGTAAGGCTCTCTGACTGTTCCACGATGCATTGGCAGTTGGCTCTCTCAGGCTGGCAAGGATCCGTTAGTCACATATAGGATCCATTCATGGCTCAACCAGAACTATTTGTCAACTTTTGGTACCAGCTATCAAATTGTGGTCCCATCCAACTTTTGGCATTCAGATTATCCACGAATTGATGGTAGATGCGATAAGAAAGTGGCCATATCTGCACAAGAAAAACATTAACCTAATTAGTAGATTGATTCCAGATTAAACCTAAAGATTTGGACTTTAATCAAAAGGTTCTCCTACTATTTATTCGAATTGGTAGCCTCTACCTCCAATGTGAGGAATTATCGTAATTTCTTAGTGGATACTAGAATCCACATAGACTATACATGAGCCCAACTTTGGTTGGCCCACCCATGTACATCTAAGGGTAGGTTCATAACCAATTGTTTCTCCAAACAACTTCTAGTAATTAAATTTTGCCCCAGCCCCTAATCTGTTGGCTTTGGCCTTTTGAGAAAAGGGTCTAGTTAGGTCCAACCACTAACATGACTATACTTGGCCCATCTAACCAATGAATGATTAGGCCCAACTTTGGTTGGCCCACCTGACCACCATTTAGAAAGATGTATCCAAGAGATCATATAATGAATGATAATTCCATCAATCGATAAGCACCAAGCCTTTGGGCCTCTAATGATTATCCAACTAATGGACCCATTATCATCCACTTTAATGGGAGGCTATGATCTGGTTATCATATAACTATTCCACTTTAATGGGAGGCTAGGATTGATTTATTTGATTTATTTTAGGGATCCATTAACTAGCTTGTTATGATCCTCCCACTGGCTTCACCAAGTCAGCTTATGGGAGACCACTAATAGGTTGGTCTAGGAGCATCTAAATCAGTCCTAGCTGACATGGGTTAAGTCAAATTATCAAGTGATCTGATCAAAACTTAATCTCACCAAGAAGGCTAGGTAAGTGAGATCGATGGAAGGATCTGCCAAAGCTTGCCTTAGACACCATTGAAAATGGCCAGGTAAGTAGGCTACCAATTAAAAACCACTAGTCATATGTGCCAAACTTACCTTAGACACCAACTGATTTAATTAGTCTTGATTTGATCAACCTAACAGTTCGAGCTAAACCTCTTAGCTAAGAATCAAGTTCATTTAGTTTTTGTTAAAGACATGGACTTGACCAACTGCAACTATTGTAATTGACTTAGAGAATCCTTGACCTAATCTAAGACAACAATTGATTAGATTTAGTCAATTCTTTAATTAAGTCCATTCTTTAATCTAACCTTAGGTCTAACCCAATTAATGGACCTAATCTCCACTAACCCATTAACCCAATGTGTTATGATTCGTGTCATAGGATGTTCAATTTATAATCCTAGAACCTAATCAAACAACTTCTTAATTCTTAATTAAGTTTTAGGCTGAGGGTTGGGGTTTGGCTTTTTAAAAATAATTTTCATATTTATAAAATATTTTTATAATATGGTTCTATCAACCAAGTTGCATGTTTGATTCATAATCAATATGCAAGTAAAATGAATATGAAATTACTTTAGATCTAATCTAAATAGGTTCATGTAATTGAAACAGTTTCAATAATAATCAATCATAAATCTCCTTAAATCAAATATAACATATTTATAATGATTAAAATTAGATTAAAATATTTTTAATCAGATCATAAATTTTTTTAGATCTAATCTAAAATTTTATGATCAATATTTTAGATCAACACGTACTAGGACAATCTTTCCACTGTAAGGGATAAACCTCATAGTAGGACAACCTTATGGCAGTCCATGCAATCTAAAATATTTTATTTTTAGATTTAAAACTATTTTAAATCTATTAAATTAAAAATAAAATTAGATCAAATCTAATAAATTTATGATTAGAGTTAGATCATCATGAACTAGGACAACCTTTTCACTGTAAGGGGTAAATCATATAGTAGGACAATCTTATGGCAGTTCGTGAAATCTAAATTTTTAATTTTAGATTTAATAATTAAATTATAAATTAGATCTAATCTAAAAAATAATCTAAACATGCACAATCATGTAATAAGAATTTAGACTCTGATATCAATTGAAGAAACCAGATCTAGGATTTTACGGATAGATCTTGAAACTTTTTCAAGATCAGGCAGCGAAAGACTTAAATAAATTAAATATTTATTTAAATAAATATATAAATACCTAGATCTTAGATCTATTACATGACTAAGGCAAGATATTAAATCAAAAATTAAAAATATAAAGGAAAGGAAAGGTTGATCACATCAACCTAGATCTACACTATATCTAATGCAGGTATGAAATCAATAGATCAAATCTATTACCTATGCAAGTTAGATGTTCTAACTTATTGATCCAAGCTTGAGGATGAAGTCATGAGCTACACATGCATCCGGCCTCTAGGAGTCATCCACACGAGCCTACGAACTTTGATCTGAAGTCTGATGCAGGAAATCAGCACAGCATGCTAGTACTATGCTGATCCTTCTTCGACGATCGATCCGATGCTCTCTTCTTCGAAACTTGGACTCTCCAAAATATGATAAGGAAGAGGAGAGTTTTTTAATATGAGAATATCTCATAAAAAACTCAAAAGAAGGAGGAGAGATGAAGAATAAAATAGCCCTAGAAGAAGACTCTCTTCTTCTTCTTTTTTCTCTCATTGAGACACCTAGTTTGGTGCCCATGGAAGCCCCATGCCCAAGGACCCTCTTCCTCTGATTTTTGCACACTCCAAACCTCTCCCAAAGTTCTATATTTTATAAAAAAATTAGACTAAAATTCATCCAAAATTTATATAAAAAGAGGAGTCCTTGTCTAGGTCAAAAACTAGAAAGGCAGGACTAGATTTGGCAAGTGGTTGGAGCGCGCAAGAGGACTAGATTTGGCAAGTGCTTGGGGCACCCAACTCTTGGGTGCCCCCACCTTTTTTTCTACCATGGACCAGCAAGGGGGGGCACACAAAAAGTCCTTCTTTTACCATGGAAATCAGAGAAAATAAAGAAGGATGGGTCGGCACACTATGGGAAGAGTTTTGAGTTATTAGGATTCTATCATATAGAATTCAAACTCAAAACAACTTTCCAGCAAAAAGGATATGTCCATAACTTATTCCAAATAAATGGGAGAGGGAGATAAAGAAGGGGTGTGAGAAGCCTTGGGCATGAAGAATTTTCATGTAAAAAAAATAAAACAAAAGGGCGTGGGGCGTGAGGATTAAGTGGCGCAAGTGATAGGGAGTCCTAGTCACACTAGGATTCCTATTTTGGTTTGGTCAAACAAGGTCTTTTAACCAAATAAAATCAAGAGCAAACCAGCCCAATTAAATTAGGCCCTAACCCATTTAAGAACTTAATTAAATCAGATTAAATCAGATTTAATTCTAATTTAATTTTCTAATCAAATTAGAAAATCGGGTTGACCCAAGTCCTAGTTGAACTAGGACTAGTTTTTTCTTACACTTGGCTTATCCAATAAACTAATTGGACTTGATCCAATCAAGCACAAACTAAATTTAATTAAATCATATTTAATTAGACTTAATCTCAGTCCTTTAGCTTAATCAAATTAAGTCAATTAGCAATCTAATTGCTAATCGATCCTCCTGCAATACTTGCACTAGGTTAAACACCAATCGTATTGATTGTTTAATCCTAGAACGATTCTTAATTATTGATTAACCATTCGATCAGATCATGAGCTCTAATGTGTGTGACCTTATAGGTCCGAACTGAAGAAAATCGAGCAAAATTTTTAGCATGCATTTTCAAAATATTTTTGAAACTAAAGTAGTGAAAACTAAAATTAATCAAATATTAATCTACTAAATGCATTGATCTAATCAATTTAAATCCTACTTAGGACTAGATGTGCTAATATATAATTTAAAATTTAAATATGATTAATTATCAAATCAAATCTGTTGATCGATATGAGTTCAGAACTTGATACCTATGTGCGGGTAGCTGATTACCGTAATCTGAATCCATCAGATAATGCTTTGGTGTTGCACCACAGCCGCATACATGTTTGGCTTCTATGGTTGGTCCACATAGAGCTCCTGATTTTGATCAGCCCCATTGGAGTGCTAGCTTTTCATTAGGGTCTTTAATGGCTGATTGTGATCAATCTAATTGATTGCCTTCTTTTTGATCTCCTAGATACTCTAGAAAATCAAAATGTGTTCTTCAAAGGATGATGAAGTGGTGTTTCAAATTTGGTGGCAATCCGATCCTCACAGCACTCGATCTCTCCATCCGAACCCAGAATCACAAGTCTTGGGTTTCACTCGGCCCAAAAACTTTGATGCATTGAAAACCCTCTCACACCCTCTCTATGTGGAGTTTATTCATGAAACAAGTTTTTATGAAAAATGACTTTTGAATCTATAAACTTTATTTAGATCATATCTAAAAATTAGATGTTCTTAGATATGAAAATTAGAAGAGAATAGAGGCATGAAGGAAAAATAAAGTGCTATAGGACTCTACTTATCTTCACTCCAGGATTTTTTTTCACCCAAAACCAATCTTTAATTGCTTTCAAATTTTTACCACAAAATGATAACCCCTTGTGCTTCACACACAAAAATTCTCATAATTTATTGCATAAAAAATAAATGGAAATTTTGTATGGAGTGGATAGGTTAAGATTGGTTGAACTAGTTTCAACCAACTTCTAGTATTTGAATTCAAATGGGGTCTTATCCTTTTCCAATGCCTATCCCAGAGGATGACGAGCAGAAGGACTCTACTTCTGCTTGCCCTCAATCTGAAATTTCCCAAAAAAACATGCAACAAATGATAGGTAGGCATGGAGAATAGATAAGGAAGAGATTAGGTTTTTCAAATTTCAAACCAACCAAGTTGAATTCAAAATTCAACTTAGTTTGAACTGATCCAACCCTTGGACCAGATCAAAGGCAGAAGAGAGTAAGGGCGCACATTCATTTCTACATGAGAAATCTCATGCAAAATTTAGAGGAGGGCGTGGGTCATGGTGGAAAAGTCAAATATGGTGGACGCTAGGGAGAATTTAGATTCAAATCTCATTTGAATTAGTCCTAATTGATTTCAACCATACCAATTAATTTGGATCTAGTTAAATTAGGTTAAACTAACCAAATTAGGCTTAACCCAAATCAATAAATTTTTAATCAAATTAGAAATTAATTAGGTCCAGCCCTTGATTAAATTAGGGTCAAATCATTCATAGCGATTAGGTCATCTCATGACCAGATCTGGTCAAACCCAATTGAATCAAATTCAATCGAACTTAATTGAATTCTCATCGCTCAATCAAATTAAGCTAATTAGAAATCAGATTGCTAATTAATCCTTTAATAAATATAGAATCCTAATCGAATGGATGTTTGGACAACAAAATTTCATCAACATTAAATTCCTAAAGAGTCCCAAACCAGTGAGACTCTTGAACCCAGCATCCCAAATGAATCGAACTCATGATCATAGAGTTCTAGATTAGTGGGACTCTTGATTAGAGAGTTCCAATTAAGTAGGACTCAAATTCCAGTCTACTAGAACTCTTGGTCACAGTGCCCCAGTCTAGTGGGACTCTTGACCATAGAGTCCCAGGTCATCTGGACTCTCGATCAGAGAGTTCCAGACATGAAGGACTCAGAGTCTAAGTCCAGTGGGACTATTGATCATAGAGTCCCAGTCTAGTGAAACTCTTGACCATAGAGTCTTAGATCATCGAGACTTAATATCAGCCATTAGATTAGGTAGAAACCCTTATTGTGTGTGACCCCATAGGTTCGAATCCTAAGCCGATAGCATAGAAACTAATTTTTTGTACCAATCATTATGACCATCTAGCAATGGTATCCGATGTTCGAATAGATCAAATAATTGCAATGCAACCTCGATGAACTTGTGGCATATAGTTATCGTATAATTCATTCACTTGACCTCGACGCTTAAAGGACGATCTTGGGTTTACTGTCAACTCTAAAATTCATCCATAGTGTCTTTCAAAACTTAGTATCCATCACATGGACCACCCTGACCGAGGGTTTGCTAAATTGAAATACAGTGATGCACTTGCTCCAACACTTGGAGGGGTCAATCCTATTTTGACTCACACACTGACAAGCTAAGTACTTGACTACACCCAGTAGCCTTCTATCACTAAATTAAAAATTTAGGTAGTCCGGTACCTAAGTGCAGTGAGTTGTTTGCAGGTCATCATGGTGATCTTAGGTCTAAGGGACACTTATACTTATATCTTTCGTGAGCAACTCTTGACAGTAGAGAGCTCCGCAATTGGATCATATTCAGTAAAATATACCATTATACTTCACCTACATGCCATAATAGTATCTCCATACTTCTTGGTTAAGAGGACAATCAATACTTATGGCACACAATGACCTACTCTCGATACATTGTCATCCTGGGTAACAACGAATCATTTGATCGTGAACACATTTTAAGGACTAAACGACAAATCCTCCTTTATCGAGTCTAAATAGTCCTAAGAACTTCATCATAGAAGAGCTCATTACAGAAAGATGCACAAAGTGATAAAAAAGCCAAAATAATAATTTTATTTATTAATAATTTAAGTATAATTATATTTAGCTCAATAATCTACAATTTAGATGATTGACTTTAGAATACAATTTCCAACAACTCCTACTTAGACTAAAGCCACTCAAAATAGTATTGAATACCCATCTTCCATTTGTGATTATCGAACTCTTTGATTTCTAAAGCTTTAGTAAAGGGGTTGGCCACGTTCTCCTTTCCATCGATCTTCTGAAGCTCGATGTCACCTTGCTCCATGATTTTTTGTATAAGATGGTAGCGACGCAGAATATGTTTGGTGCGCTGATGTGCCTTCAGCTCCTTCGTTTGAGCTATGGCTCTAGTGCTATCATAATATAACAGAATCGAACCATCCAAGGAGGATGCTACTTCCAGCTCGCTGATGAACTTTCGTAGCCACATAGGTTCTTTCGCGGCATCAGATGCCGCAACATACTCTACCTCATATATAGAATCGGCTATAGTGTACTACTTGGAACTCTTCCAGTAGATCACTCCATAATTTAGGATAAACACAAAACCTGACACACTTTTGCTATCATCATGATCTGATTGAAAATTGAATTAGTATATTCCATAAGTTTCAAGTCAGTATCTCCATAGATAAGCCACTGATCCTTGGTATTTCTTAAATACTTCAGGATTATCTTCATAACCTTTTAGTGATTCTCACTTGGGTCAGACTGGTATCTGCTCACTACCCCTAGTGAGTATGCCACGTCTGATCTCGTACACATCATGACGTATATAATAGAACCCACTGTCGAAGCATATGGTATTCTACTCATACGCTCTCTCTCTTGAGGAGTTGTTAGACAATTCCTCTTGGAGAGTGAAATTCAATGGCCTATCAGGACATAGCCCTTCTTAGAATTCTCCATGTTGAACCTCTTTAGCACGGTATCAATGTATGTGGACTAGAATAATCCTAGCAATCTTTTAGATCTATCCCTATAGATCCTCATTACTAGGATGTAGAAAGCTTCTTCCAAGTCCTTCATGGAGAATTAAGATGATAGCCAAACCTTTATTTCCTGTAATGCAGGGATATCATTTCCGATTTAGAGAATATCATCAACATACAGTATAAGGAATGCAACAATAGAATCGTTGGCCCATTTATACACACAGGGTTCTTCTCTATTCTTAACAAAGCCATATGTTCTAATTACTTTATCAAAATGCATGTTCGAACTCCGTGATGCCTATTTCAATCCATAGATGGATCTTGGAAGACTGCACACCTTAGACTCATCTGTGGATGTGAAACCCTCAGACTATATCATATACACCTCTTCATCCAGCTCTCCATTTAGAAAAGCTATTTTCACATCCATTTGCCAGATCTCATAGTCTAGGTATGCCGCTATCGCAAGCATGATCCAAATAGATTTGAGCATTACCACTGAAGGAAATGTCTCATCATAGTCAATACTATAATGCTGACGATATCCCTTGGCAAGCAGATGGGCTTTATAGATCTCCACCTTTCCATCTATGCCCCATTTTCTTTTGAAAAATTACTTACACCCAATGGATTTTACCCTTTCAGGTGGATCAACTAGTGTCCATACACTGTTGACCTTCATAGTCTCCATTTTGAACTTCATGGCTTCCAGCCATTTATCAGAGTTAGACCTCTACATTGCATCCATGTAGGTGATTGGATCCTCATCGTTCTCATCGAGTTTGATAGGATCATCTTTTCGGACCAAGAAACCATAGTATCTATCCGATTAATGCGGTACTCTACTGGATCTTATTGGTGCCATTTCAATAGGCTCTGGATTTGATCTTATCAAATCTAGTTCTGTAGGTTCACTAGAATGTGTTGGTTCTTCCACTTATCGAACTTCATTAAGTTCAACATTAGAGACAACTGTTCCTTCACTAAGAAACTTCTTTTCCAAAAAGACTACTCTATTGCTGATGAACACCTTTTGTCTTCAGCAAGGTAGAAGTAATAACCGCTAGTTTTCTTGGGATATCCTATGAACATGCATTTATCGGATCTAGATCCAAGCTTTTCCAGCTGCAAATGTTTAACATAAGTCGGACATCTCCAAACCCTAATGTGAGAGAGTGTCGGCTTACGCCCAGTCCATATCTCATATGGAGTCTTTGCAACAGACTTGCTCGGAACATTATTCAAAATAAAATAGATAGTTTCTAGTGCATGACCCCAAGATGAAATCGGCAGACTTGTAAATCCCATCATGGACCAAATCATATCCAATAGGATTCGATTCCTCCTTTCAGATACACCATTATGTTGTGTTGTTCCAGAAGGAGTCTATTGTGAGAGAATCTCATTCTCTCCTAGATATGCAAAAACTCATTGAAAAGATATTCACCTCCTCGGTCAGACCAAAGAATTTTAATACTCTTTCTAAGTTATTTTTCTACCTCATTTCGATATCGTTTGTACATCTCAAACGAATCGAATTTACTCTTCATAATATAGACGTACCCAAACCTAGATAGGTCATCAATAAATGTAATGAAGTAGTAAAATCCACCTCTAGCTCATGTGTTCATAGGTCCACATACATCAATATGTACTAGACCTACAAGCTCAGTGGCTTGCTCACCCTTTTCAATAAAAGGTGATTTGGTCATCTTACCAAGAAGATAGGACTCACAAGTATTCAATGATTCATGATCATCAATATCAAGGATATGCTCCTTGACTAACCTGTTAATCCTATTCTTATTTATATGATCGATCCTACAGTGCCAAAGATAAGCATTAGCGACATTATCTAGTTTTGGTTGTTTATTCGACGTGTATATTACACTAATAGACTGTGATAAAATATAAATGCCATTTCTTAATTATCCTTGCATTATTGTGACATCATTCATAATGATATCACAATAATGTCTCTTTATTGATAAACTATAACCATCTTGGGCCAAAAGCCTAACGGATATTATGTTCATCATAAAAGATGGACAATAGTGATAGTCACTTAAAATGATAATATTTTTCTTGAAAAATAGTTCAAGAGTTTTCAATGCTAAGACTGGAACTTGACTTCTATCTCTAACATTAAAAAATCAATCACCATTCTCAAATTTTCTATCAATTTGAAGTCCATGCAATGACTTGCATATATAAATCAGACTCCCGGTATCTAATACCCAGGTAGATGTATTATATACGAAAAAATTGTAAGGTGTTATCATATAACAGTCTTGACCAACAATTACTTGCTGATTTCTCCTGTTCAGTCTATTTGAGTTTAGAGGATAATTCCTCTTTGGGTCTGCCTTATTAGGGTCAACACTAGACTCCTTGTTCTTAGATCCTAAATACTTGCCACTATCCAACAGTGAACGGAGTAGACTAACTCTAGCCATTCTAATTATCTGAAAGAAAAATATGAAACCTTATTAGTACTTGGATTAATTAATCCTAAAGACTTGAACTTTAGTCTAAAGATTCTTCCATTATTTTTAATGAATTGGTAGCCTCTACCTCCAATTTGAGGAATTACACTAACTCCTTAATGGATATTGGAATCCATATAGACTACATACGGGCTCGAAAAAAGCTCTGGCTAATCCATGTGCATCTATAGGTAGGTTCACAATCAATTATTTCTTCAAATAATTTTTAGTATTTATATTTTGCCCCAGATGCCAAATTAGTAGGCTATGGCCTCCACTGAAAAGTTCTGGTTAGGTCCAACCATTAACATGATTGACGTCGGTGTATCATACTAATGATAACCAGATTCGAGGAAAGCTCTGGCTAACCTGATCATCATTAAGAGAGTGTGACCTAATCATCATATGATGTATAGTAATTTCAATATCCAAATAAATACCAGGTGTAAGGCACCTCCAATGTTCATCCAAAAAATTGGACTTATTACTATTCACCTTAATGGGAGGCTATGATTCGGTTATCCCCATAATTTAGTCATTTTAAGGATCTAATAATTTAGTGGATTTAGTTTCTATGTGATTTAAGGATAGAAAGGACATGGACCAAATTTTTTCTACTGACTTCATCAAGTCAAATTCTTCCATTAACTTCATCAAGTTAATAGGCTAGGACTAGGATCAATTTAAGTCCATGGGCACCTAATTCAGTCTTACTGATTGAAATCAGTCAAACTGATTCCAACTGACATGGGTTAGTCTAAATCACCAAGTGATCTAATCAAATTTCAATAGATCATGTCGGCCAGGTAAGTGAGATCGGTGGAAGGGATATACCATTAACTCATCAAAGATCGAATCAATGCGAGTAGCTCCTAATTAAAAATCACTAGTCTAGACTGCCAAACTTACCTTAGACACCAATTGATTAATTAGGTTTAATCTGATCAACCTAGTAATTTTGGGCTTAACCACGTAGCCATGAATCAAGTCCATCTTAGTCTAGTTAAAAACATGAACTTGTCAAACTACAACTATTGGAGTTGATTCTAGAGTGTCCCTGATCTAATCTAATTCAACATTTGGTTCAATTTGATCAATTACTTTAGATTAATCCATTCTTTAACTAGTCTTAGGTTTAACCCAATTAATAGATCTAATTCATCTAATCCTTTAACCCACAGTCTTATGATTTTGTTTTAGGATCTTAATTCACCATTATAGATCCTATGAACAATACTTAATTGTTTTAATTAAATTTTTGGACTGATGGATCAGGGTTTGGCATTTTGAAAATAATTTTTAAATTTTAAAAAGTTTTTACTTTCTATTTTCTAAATGGGTCGACTCATTTCAGAAATGAGTCGGCTCATTTCTCAAACAACAACCTATTGCTAGTTTTAAATAGAAAATAAAATATAATAAAAATTAAACTATGAATCAACCTTTTAGATTTAATCTAAAATACATTCATATTTAATTTTTTAATTAAAATAATTTCAATCATTAAAATTTTTTTACTGTTCATCTTAATGAATGAGTTCACGGTGGCACCCCTACCACCAAAAGGGATCTCCACTGAATGGGAGGACAAGGCCTTTAAACCATAATTGTCCCTTATGATCGGATGGCTTGGTGGTTCATTCATTTTCGATTACTAAGTTATCTAAATTAAGCATATCAAATATACTAATATTTAATTTTTAATTATATATTAGACATATCAAGCAACCTTGTTGGTCTGATACCATTGAAGGAAATCGAGCAGATTTTTACCATGCATTTTCAAAATATTTTTGAAATTAAAGTAGAAAAAATTAAAATTAATCAAATATTAATTTATTGCATATATTGATCTAATCAATTTAAATCCTACTCAGGATCTAGACATGCTAATATATAATTAAAAATTTAAATATGATCGATCAGCAAATCGAATTTGCTGATCGATATGAGTTCAGAACTCGATACCTGTGCATAGATAGCTCATCACCATAATCTAAATCCTCCAGATAATGCTCTAGTATCACACCATAGCTGCACACATGTTCATCCTCTATGGTTGGTCCACACGGAGCTTTTGGTCCCAATCAGCCCCATTGGAGTGCTAGCTCCTCGCTGGGGCCTTTAATGGTTGATCACAATCGATCCAATTGATTGCCTTCTTTCTGATCTCCAAGATATTTTAGAAAATCAAAACATGTGCTTCAGAGGATGATGACATGGTGTTTCAAATTTGGTGATGATTTGATGCTCACAGCACTTGATCTCTCTACCCAAACCTAGATTCCCAAGTCTTGGGTTTCACTCGGCCCAAAAATGCTGATGCACTGAAAACCCTCTCACACCCTCTCTATGTGGAGTTTTTCTATGAAATAAGTTTTAATGAAAAGATGACTTTCTATAAACCCTATTTATGTTATATCTAAAGATTGGATGTCCTTAGATACAAAAATTAGAAGAGAACAGAGGCATGAAGGAAAAATAAAGTGCTATAGGACTCTGCTCACCTTTACTCCAAGATTTGTTTTGCCCAAAACCAATCCCCAATTGCTTTCAAATTTTTACCACAAAAGTATAACCCCTTAGGCATCATGCAAAAAAATTCTCATAATTTATTGCATGAAAAATAAGTGAAAATTTTGTGTGGAGTAGATAGGTTAAGATTGGTTGAACTAGTTTTAACCAACTTCTAGTATTTGAATTCAAATGGGGTGTTATCCTTTTCCAACGCCTATCCCAGAGGATGACAAATAGAAGGACTCTCCTTCTGCTCACCCTCAATCTAAAATTGGCCAAAAAAATGTGCGATAAAAGATAGGTAGGTATGGAGAATAGATATAGAAGAGATTAGATTTTTCAAATTTTAAACCAATCAAGTTGAATTCAAAATTCAACTTAGTTTGAACTGGTCTAACCCTTGGACTAGGTCAAAGGCAGAAGAGAGAAAGGGCACACATTCATTTCTGCATGAGAAATCTCATGCAAAAATTAGAGGAGGGCATGGGTCAAGATGGAAAAGTCAAATATGGTGGGAGCTAGGGAGAATTTAAATTCAAATCTCATTTGACTTGGTCCTAATTAGTTTAAACCAAACCAATTAATTTGAATCTAATTAGCTTAGGTTAAACCAACCAAATTAGGCTTAATCTAAACCAATAAATTTTTAATCAAATTAGAAATTAATTAGGTCTAGTTCCTAATCAAATCAGGATCAAATCTCCCATAGCGATTAGGTCATCTCATGACCAGATCGAGTCAAATCCAATCGAATCAAATTCAATTGGACTTAATCGAATCCTCATTGCTCAATCAAATTAAGCTAATTAGCAATCAAATTGCTAATTAATTATCTAATAAACATAGAGTCCCAATCGGATGGATGTCTGGGCATTAGAGTTTCATCAACATGAAACTTCTGAAGAGTTTCAAACCAGTGGAACTCTTGAACCCAGTATTCCAAATAAATCAAACTTGTGATCATATAGTCTCAGACTAGTGGGACTCTTGATCAGAGAGTCCCAAATGCGTAGGACTCAGAGTCTCAGTCCACTAGGACTATTGGTCACAGTGTTCCAATCCAATGAAACTCTTGACCACAGAGTCCCAGGTCATCAGGACTCTCGATCAGAGAGTCTCGGATATGAAGGACTTAGAGTCCCAGTCTAGTGGGACTCTTGGTCATAGACTCCCAGTCTAGTGGGACTCTTGACCACAGAGTCTTAAATCAATGAGACTCAATATCAGCCATTAGATCAGGTAGAAACTCCTATTGTGTGTGACCCTATAGGTTCGAATCCTAAGCTGGTAGCAAAGAAACTAATTTTCTATACCAATCGATGTGACCATTTAGCAATGGTACCCAATGTTCGGATATATCAAATAATTGCAACACAACATCGATGAACCTGTGGCATATGGTTACCAAATAATTCATCCCCTTGACCTCAATGCTCAAAGGATGATCTAGAATTTACTGTCAATTCTAAAATTCATCCATAATGTATTTCAATGCTCAGTGTCCATCACATGGACCACTCCGATCGAGAATTTGCTAAATTGAAATACAATGATGCACTTGCTCCAACACATGGAGGGGTCAATCCCATCTTGACTCACACACCGACAAGCTAAGTACTTGACTCCACCCAGTAGCCTTCCATCACTGAATTAAAAATTCAGGTAGTTCGGTACTTAAGTGCAGTGAGTTGCTTGTAGGTCACCATGATGATCTCAGGTCTAAGAGACACTTACATCCATATCCTTCGTGAGCAAATCTTGATAATAGAGAGCTCCATAGTTGGATCACATTTAATAAAATATTTTCCAACAATTCACCTACATGCCATAACAGTATCTCCATACTTTTTAGTTAAGAGGACAACCAACACTTATGGCACACAACAACCTACTCTCGATATGTTGTCATCCTAGGTAACAATAAATCATTTGATCACAAACACGTTTTAAGGACTAAATGATAAATCCTCCTTTGTCGAGTCTAAATAGTCCTAAGAACTTCATTACAGAAGAGTTCATTACAGAAAGATGCACAAAGTGATAAAAAAGTCAAAATAATAATTTTATTTATTAATAATTCAAGTATAATTAAATTTAGCTCAACTATCTATAATCTAGATGATTGGCTTTAGAATATAATTTTCAACACGAACCTAAGTTGGTAGCACAGAAATAAATTTCTGTACCAATCGAAGTGACCATCTAGCAATGGTACCCGATGGTAGGAAAGATTAAATGTGTAGAACAACATCCTTAGAGCCCATGTGGATATAGTTTTCATATAATTCATCTCCTTGATCAAAATGCTCGTAGGACATCTCAGAGTTCAACTATCAACTCTGATCAGGTTGTTCACATTGTATTTTAAAATATCAAATCCATTTAATAGATCATCCTAGCCAAGGTTTTGCTATATTGAAATACAGTGATAAATTCTTCTCCAACTCTTAGAGTGGTCAATCCCATCTTGATCACACTCTGACTTTGCAGGTATTTGACTATGCCCAGAAGTCTTCCATTACTGAATTAGAAATTCAATTAGTTCAGTACTAAAGCATAGTGAGTTGCTTGTAGGTCACTGAGATGATCTCAGATCAAAGGAATACTTATACCTATATCCCATTAGAGACATTCTCGATATTAGAATGCTCTAGAGTTGATCATATTCAATGATGATGTACCTATATATCTCACCTATATGCCATGCCAGTATCTCCACACTCCTTGGTTAAGAGGACAACCAACCTATATGGCATACAATGACCTATGCTTGATAGATGCTGTTGTCTTTATTAACAGCCTATCATTTGGTCATGAATAAATGTAAGGACTAATCGATAAATCATCTCTTTATCAAAGTAAAATAGTCCTAAGGACTTCATCACAATAATGGAGTTCATTAGAAAATGAATACTTATGATGAAAAAAAATGCCAAAAATATATTTTATTTATTAATGAATCAATTATAAATATAAAGTAGCTCAACCATCAATAGGTTGATGATTGGCTTTGGAACACATTTTTCAACAATGAAAGCATGAAAATATTCTAGAGAAGAAGGTCTCCTCTTGTCTAGGTATGAGGATCCATTTAGGACATCAACGATTAATGTCTTGAAAAGAGAAGATGTGTCTTCTCTTAGGATCTTTCTTAACTATTTAATTTTCGATTTTTAGAAGATCTAAAGGTTGAATTTCTTTCTTAATTCTTCCCATATTCTTCATCTCTTGGAGTATCCAAGAGATCCAAAGAATAAATTTTAGATTAACCATCCGGAGGGATCTACGAGAAGCTAGCACTTCGAACGGATCTTCGTTTGACGAACCTTCAATTTTGTTGCAGCCTCGTGTGGATCATCTGTAGAGATGGGATGCATGTGTATCTCCAAAGAAAACAATGAGAATTAACCACGAAGTTCTCAACCCATGCAATGGTAAGAGATTTGATCTCTTCTCTCACCTAGATTAGATCTAGGGTTTAGATCTAGAACTATTTTAGATATAGGGTATTGATTTGATCAATACCAAAATCTTTTATTTTCATATTTAATAATATATTATGACATGTTATAGATCCTATATCTAGGGTTTAGTAATTAGATTATATGCATTTATAAATTAAATGATTTAATTTATAACTTTCATTGCATTATATTTTAAAAAAATTTTAAAATTCATGCATGAAATCCTGCATATTTTCTATCAGTGGTATCAGAACATCTAGGTTCATTTATTACATGATCATATTTGCATTAAATTAAATTTAAAAATTAAAATTTTATAGATCGTACATACTGATTATAAGGTTGTCCTACTGTAAGGTTTATCTTTTATAGTGGAAAGGTTGTACTAGTATGTGTTGATCTATTCTTCAATCATGAATAAGGTAGATATGATCTAAATAATTTTATGATTTATTTTTTAATTTTAAATCTAAAATTAAATAGATATTAGATCTATTTTAGATAGTTTAGATTAGATTTAAATAATATCGGATCGAACATACTGATTAATGAAAGGAATATTCCCCCAAGCCAATCAAAATTTATTTATTTTTTAGGCTATTTTTTATCTTCCAAACTCATGTAATGATATTTTAAAATAAATAAAGGCATTTATTTCATCATATGCAGTGTCTTATTGTTTATTTAATATTATGATGAAACCCATAAATTAGGGCTATGGTTTTAGGATTATGATAAGATCATACCAGTGAGATCTAAAACCTTAAAACCCTAATTTAAAACATTCATAGTTAATAGGACATTGAGTTGGGGATCAATGTTTTTCGGTAAGACTAGCACATTCTTTGTATGCTCAATTAAGAGGATGATTGATCTCACAATAACTTATGTATGATACTAATATAAGAATGTGGGTGCTCATTAGAGAATGAGTTCATTGAATTGATCCAAGTCGAGAATATCTAATAGAGTCTTATCTACATGTCAATAGATGGTTCTCATAGTGGAATTGTGCATGTAATCCTTTGACCTAAAACTACCATAGAACCTTATATATATGAATCCATATTTTGGTTCATACTCATTCATGACTCAATCATGTATGGAATGATCTGGATATGGTGAATTATATATATGAAGGTTGTGAGTAGGTTAACATGGAATCGATCACTGTTGGTAAGAGAAAATTGCATCCTGCCTGCTTCAAACAAATGATGATTCAGGAAGACTTTGATCAAAGCATGATGAAAATTAAAAATAGTTTTTAATATTTTATTAATTAAATCATCATCATAAGATTGAAAGAGAAATGAATATGATATTGGGATTGACATATTTTCATACCCAAAGTCATATTCAGGATGTAGGGTGATTGAAGGATCTAGTTGCATGGTAACTTTTCACTAAAGAATATTTTTAGTATTTCCATCAAAATTTCACATCTTTTGGAAAGTCATGATACGTTGCTAGACGTAAATCATGTCTCATGGGTTTGATCAAATTAAAATTTTTAATTTGATTATTAAATTAGAAAGTGTTCTAATTAAGTCAAATTGGGTAGGCTAGTTTTGACCTAAATCGGTTTGATTGAGTTCTAACCAGATTAGGTCAAATCACACCCAGACCCACTACTGCTTAGATGTGAATCCAATGGGTCACACACAAAGAAAATTGATTAAGGATCTAATTGGATTAGACCATGTTTGCAAGATAAACATGCTAGCACATGTAGCAAACCCTAGCACCTAGATTCGAATTAGATTTGAATTGGCTTCCAATTTGGGCTAATTAAGGTCCAATTTGAGCCAAATTGGATCTGGTCTTGAATTGGATTAACCTAGATTGATTGGACTTTAGATGAGGCATCACATACCAGAATTTAATGTGCCAGAGAGTCTCTCTCTTGCATGTAGGAAGTCATTCATGCGCAAGAGTTTTTTGGCGCATGGGATTATGTTGGCGCCTACCTTCTTTGACTTTTCCTCTTTCTCCATATTGCGTAAATTTTCATATGGGCATGGACATCGGTTATGAGGCGTAGAAGAGTCCTTCTGCAGGTTAAATACTCCATTATCTATTTAATATTTGCATGAGAAGGGACTCCTTATCACCCAGGACTCCTTACCGCCCAGGACTCCTTGCCATCCACTCTTCCTTGGCGCCTCTTGGACCACGTCAAAGTCCCTTGGGACTTTGACTATTCAAAGATTATCTCCATGCCATTTTTGTTGAATGGGCATCCCACATCTAGGCCATTGGATGGCCTACTTATCTGATCTAATGGTTGTATATGTTGGCACCAAAAATGAAAGCTCACAACTCTTTGTAAATAACTTACGTACAATTAGTCCGAGAGTCCTTCTGCTTTAAGGCACCTCTTGGACAAAGTCTACATGTCGTTATTATCTGATGAGGCATGAGATAGGCTGAAGAGACATGAGATAATAATTTGAAAGGGTGCGAGAAAATGTGTTTGCACCCCTACGTACATTATAAATAAGGATGCGCACCAAGAGTCCGATGATTGAGAATAATTATCTTTCTTTCTTGCAAGTGTTTCCTCATTGTCCAATTTTCTTTCTTTCCTCCTCTTATCTAGACCTTGTCCTTATAAGAATTAGAAGTCATCTTAAGATAAGGATATTAGGAAGAAAAATTAAGAAGACAAAGAAAAAGAAAGATAGGTAAGGAGAGGCAAGGAAGGTCACATAAAGGCTAAGGATAGTCTTGTCCATTTAATTAAAGTTCTTATTACTAGAATTTTAATTATATAAGTCAGGGATGCTGGTGTCTTGATTAAGTCTCCATGTGGATCAATGTTGGAGAGTGAACACGTGGGCACTTGGTGGAACCCTTGACGGATTGTTGCCAGCAACTAGGGATAATTCAGGGTTTAGCGATAAGAGGTATGTTCTGATACTTTCTTTTATATTACAAATGCATGCTATATGATTTAATTGCTAATAAGGTGGTCCTAGGGTTCGGATTTGGTTTGTATAATTTCATAATTTTACTTTGAAATATGTGCTTCCATCTTGAACACCAATCCTATCAGTAGTATCAGAGCAAGCTTTATTAGATTAAATCATATAATGCTTTGCTTATAATATAATAGCATAAATAAAAAAATGATATAATTTTTTTTTATTAGCCTGTTATTTATATGATGAGATCATATTTCTTTTTATCATAATAAGATTATGATGTATATATTATTCTGTAAAGGTTGCCCTGACATAGTGGAAAATATTCACTATGTAATGATGGTTGTCCTAGAATAATTATACATGTTAATATATATATATATATATAAATTTTATCATAATTGATGCTTTTAAGCATTTAGTTTGATTTAAATCAGAATGTGCATTGAGACTATTTAAATCTTTCTTTAAAAAATTATATTAAGTTGTAGTGTAATTAACCTATAGCTAAATCAGTTGGGATGTCTAATTAATCAATTAGTGTCTAGGAAAAATGGTTCATGATTGATAAAATGAACGTGATTTTTTAATTGGTTTCATTGTCTGACCTGACCAATTTATTGGTGTCTAGGGGGGGCTCCCACTTCTCTTCTACTTACCTGGCCGATTCGATTAATTTAATTCTAGATTGAAATGCTTAGTATTATATTCACTATATTAAGGCCTTCCTTCATACTAGGTTCTTATTTATGTCCAGAACCATATTAGTTTTGTTGTGTAACTACAAGATCTATCATGGGGAATGATGTAATATTAATCTAGTGCATTGAGATGCTTACAGTATTTTGAATATATTGCTTTGTTGTGTAACCACAAAAGTAGTTATATTTCATTTTAACTGTATAGAAATGAAGGGTTCTACTTAAACTAAAATATTAAAGTTTGTTGTACTAACACAAGGCTATTAATATTTTAGAGGCAAAATTTTTTTTTGAGAGTTACATAAAATGCAATTGGAAAGAGTTTCCTACCTTTGAACTTATAACAGGTTTGTTATGCAACCACAAGACTTTTTATAAAGAATTAAGATCTTATTCTCACTAAGAAAATCAATTAGAGGGTTATGATTTTTGATTAAATAGTGGGAGACATAATTAAATTAAAATTCTAATTTAATTATGTTTGTCATCATGAGTTATTTGCTTATGTATTGTTCTTTATTATGTAGATTAAATGGCTTCTTCACTTTCATTGCATTCAATTTTGGATTCAAATAAATTGACTGATCAAAATTATGTGGACTGACTGAGAAACCTAAAAATAGTACTCAGACAAGAAAAACTCTCTTATATTCCTGATGTCCCTGATCCTAAGCCTTTAGAGGAAGATGCCACAGATGAAGATAAGTTCACACACAAGATGTGACAAAATAATTTTCTTACTATCAAATGCATCATACTTGCCTCTATGAGTAATGATTTATAGAGGCAGCATGATGGCATGGACACTCAGTCCATATTGCTCAATCTAAAAGAGCTTTATGGAGAGCATAGTAGAACTGCTAGATATGAGATATCTAAGCAATTATTCCATACAAGAATGATAGAAGGAATATCCATACAAAATCATGTTTTAATGGTAATTGATCTAATCACTTGATTAAGTCAATTAGGTTTTGTTATGGATGGAGAGTTAAGTCAGAATTTGATCTTGCAATCACTTCCAAAATTATTTTCTCATTTTATTGTGAACTATCACATGAACAAATTGAATTCTTCCTTGCCTGAGCTATTAAATATGCTCAAGATAGCAAAAAGCCATATCAAGAAGGATAAGGCTCCCTCTTCTTCATATGGATTAGATCTTCAAGAAGAAGGCAGGCAAAAAGGGTTCAAAAAAAAGGTTGAACCCTAAAGGTGGTATGAATAAGAAGAAAAAGGGGAAGAAGGTCTCCGGACAGATGACCTATTTTCACTGCGACAAAATAGGTCATTGAAAGAGGAATTGCAAGGCTTACCTCACAACCGTGAAGTCTGGTGTAAATAATGCACCAAAAGGTATGTATGAGATACATACTATATTATCATTAAATTCTTCTATTTCAAACTCTTGGGTATTAGATACTGACTGTGGTTTTCATATCTGCAAATCTTTGCAGGGGTTGTAGAAAATTAAGAGTTTGAAGAAAGGTGACTTCAAGCTTTATGGCGCTGGAGGAGAGTCTATCCAAGCAGAAGCTATAGGAACAAATATATTAAAGTTACCTTCTGGAAAGATCTTAGAGCTTACAAATTATTATTATACGCCTAAGATCATTAGAAATATTATATCTATACCCTTGTTATTAAAATAAAGTTATAGTCTTAATGTAACGAGCGAAGGTTGCTTGATTAAATATTCTAATGAAAATATTTATTTTGGCATATTTAGCAATGGTTTGTTGACTCTATGTTTGGATGACAATATATTTCATATTGATGAAAATAGAAAATGTAAGAGAGATGACATAAATAATACTTTACTTTGGCATTATCGATTAAGTCATATTAGTGAGGCTAGGATTAACAAGTTATACAAAGACAAGTTCTTTGATCTTTCTGATTATGAATCATTAGGAACTTATGAATCATGTCTCATGGGTAAAATGGCTAAGACTCCATTTAGAGGACATGGAGAAAGGATAAAAGAGTTATTAGGACTTGTACATATGGATGTATATAATCCTATGACAACTCAAGCCAGAGGAGGATACTCTTATTTTATAACATTCACTGATGATTTATTTAGGTTTGGATATGTGTATCTTATGAAACACAAATCAGAAGCCTTTGATAAATTTAAAGAGTATCAAAGTATGGTCGAAAAACAAACTAGATAATGTATAAAAATCCTTCGATCTGATCAAGGAGGAGAATACTTATCTAGTGAGTTTCTAGACTATCTTAAAGTTAAAGGGATTCTCTCTGAATGGATACCTCCTTATACACCGTAATTAAACGGTGTAGCCAAAAAAAAAATCATATCTTATTAGATATGGTACGGTCCATGATGTGCTTCACTGAATTACCTATTTTCTTTTGGAGCCATGCCCTGGAGACTGTAATTTATTTCTTGAATAGAGTACTTTCTAAATCTATATCTAGTACTCTATATAAGATATGGAGAAGTAAGAACCTAATCTTAAGTATCTTAAGATATGGGGTTGTTCGGCATATGTCAAAAAAAATTTTGGACATAAGCTTGATGCTAGATAAGACAGATGTCTATTTATAGGATATCCCAGAAATAGTATAGGATATTTATTCTACCACCCTACTGAATAAAAGATATTTGTAACTAGGCATGCCACTTTTATGAAAAAAAATTTATCCTAGAAAAGGGCAGTAGCAGAAATATTGAACTTAGTAAAGTTCAAGAAAAACAAATAGAAATTTCTTAACCAAATAATCATATAAAAGAATTAGAACACATAACTCTTATCCGTAGGTCTGAAAGAGTACGACATACACCTATGAGGTATGGGTTCATTATTGAGAACAATGAAGCCCAAGTCATTGAGAATGACGAACCTCTGACCTATACGGAAGCAGTCAAAAGTGAGGACTCTTACAAATGGCTGGCTGCCATGCAATCCAAAATGAAATCCATGCACACCAACAAAGTATGGACTTTGGTGGATGCACCAGAGGATATAAATCCTATTGGATGCAAATGGATTTTTAAGAAAAAGATTGGAGCAGATAGTCAAATTGAAACCTATAAGGCCAGATTGGTGGCTAAGGGTTTTAGGCAAAAACAGGGGATTGATTATGATGAAACATTTTCACCTATTGCCATGCTCAAATCTATTCAGATTATGCTTGCCATAGCAGCATACTACGACTATGAAATATGGCATATGGATGTGAAGACTGCCTTTCTTAACGATTTCCTTGAGGAGGAGGTCTATATGTCATAGCTAGAGGGATTTGAGTCAAATGAGAGATCAAATTAGGTATGCAAGCTTAAGAGATCCATTTATGGATTAAAGTAAGCATCAAGGGGTTGGAACATCCGCTTTGATATAACAATCAAAGAGTTTGGTTTCATCAAGAATGTGGATGAACCTGTGTGTATAAGAAGACTAATGGGAGTACCATAGTTTTCTTGGTTCTGTATGTAGATGACATACTCCTCATTGAAAATGATATCCCAATGTTGCAATCAGTCAAATTATGGCTATCAAATAAGTTTTTCATGAAAGATTTGGGAGAAGCATTTATATACTAGGAATAAAGATCTATAGAGATAGATCTAAGAGGATGCTAGGCTTATCCCAATCTAAGTACATTGACTTAATATTGAAAAGATTCAGTATGGATGGGAGTAAAAGAGGTTACTTACCCATGAGTCAAGACATACATCTCTCTAAAAAGATGTATCCAAAGACACCTGAAGAGAGAATAGAATGAGTTCTATTCCTTATGCTTCAGCTGTTGGATCAATAATGTATGCCATGTTATGTACAAGGCCTGATGTTGCTTATGCCTTAGGCATTGCAAGTAGATTTCAAGCTGATCCAGGAGAGGATCATTGAAAAGCTATGAAAAATATTCTTAAGTACTTAAGAAGGACTAAAGATATTTTTCTAGTATATGGTGGTTCTAATCTTAAACTAGAAGCATATTCTGACTCTAGTTTTCAATCAGACCCAGATGATAGCAAATCCATTTCAGGGTATATCTGTACTCTAAATGATGGAACAGTGAGTTAGAAGAGTACTAAGTAGCCAACTGTAGTTGACTCAACTATTAAGGCCGAATACATAGCTGTAAGTGAAGCAGCCAAGGAAGCTGTCTGGATGAAGAAGTTCATCACTGAATTAGGTGTTATTCCTAAAATTAAGAATCCAGTACCACTTTACCATGATAATACTAAAGCTATTGCTCAAGCAAAGGAACCAAGATCTCATCATAAATCCAAACACATTCTGAGATGCTTCCATCTCAATCGTGAAATTATTGAAAGACAAGATATAGTCATAGAACGAGTTGACACAAAGAACAACATAGCAGACCCATTCACTAAGGCTTTACCATTGTAACTGTTTGATCACCACCTTGATTGTATGGGATTAAAATATAAGGGCGATTGGCTTTATTGCAAGTGGGAGATTGAAAGGAATATGCCCCCAAGCCAATCAAAATTTATTTATTTTTTGGGCTATTTTTTGTCATCCAAACTCATGTAATGACATTTTAAAATAAATAAAGGCATTTATTTCATCATATATAGTGTCTTATTATTTATTTAAGATTATGTCGAAACCCATAAATTAGGGCTATGGTTTTAGGATTATGATGAGATCATACCAGTGAGATCTAAAATCTTAAAATCCTAATTTAAAATATTCCTAGTCGATGGGACATTGAGTTGGGGATCAATGTTTTCTGGTAAGACTAGCACATTCTATGCATGCTCAATTGAGAGGATGATTGATCTCACAATAACTTATGTATGACACTAATACAAGAATATGGGTGCTCATTAGAGAATGAGTTTACTAAATTGATCCAAGTCGAGAATATCTAATGGAATCTTATCTACATGTCAATAGATGGTTCTCATAGTGAAATTGTGCATGTAATCCTTTGATCTGAAATTACCATAGAACCTTATATATATGAATCCATATTTTGGTTCATACTCATTCATGACTCAGTCATGTATGGAATGATCTGGATATGGTGAATTATATATATGAAGGTTGTGAGTAGGTTAATATGGAATCGATCACTCTTGGTAAGAGGAAATTGCATCCTGCCTGCTTCAAACAAATGATGATTCAGGAAGACTTTGATCAAAGCACGATGAAAATTAGAAATAGTTTCTAATATTTTATTAAATAAATCATCATCATAAGATTGAAAGAGAAATGAATATGATATTGGGATTGACATATTTCTATACCCAGAGTCATATTCAGGATGTAGGGTGATCGAAGGATCTAGTTGCATGGTAACTTTTCACTGAAGGATATTTTTGATATTTTTATCAAAATTTCACATCTTTCAGGAAGTCATGATACATTGCTAGACATAAATCATGTCTTGTGGGTTTGATCAAATTAAAATTTTTAATTTGATCATTAAATTAGAAAGTGTTCTAATTAAGTCAAATTGGGTAGGCTAGTTTTGACCTAAATCGGTTTGGTTGAGTTCTAACCAGATTAGGTCAAATCACACCCAGACCCACTACTGGTTAGATGTGGAACCTAATGGGTCACACACAAAGAGAATTAATTAAGGATCTAATTAGATTAGACCATGTTTGCAAGATGAACATGCTAGCACATGTAGGAAACCCTAGCACCTAGATTCGAATTGGATTCAAATCGACTTCTAATTTGGGCTAATTAAGGTCCAATTTGAGCCAAATTGGATTTGGTCTTGAATTGGATTAACCTAAATTGATTGGGCTTCAGATGAGGCATCACATACTAGAATCCCATATGCCAGAAAGTCTCTCTCTTGCGCATGGAAAGTCTTTCATGCACAAGAGTTTTTTGGCGCATGGGATTATATTGGTGCCTACCTTCTTTGACTTTTCCTCTTTCTTCATGTCGCATAAATTTTCAAATGGCCGTGGACATCAGATATGGTGCATAGAAGAGTCCTTCTATAGGTTAAATACTCTGTTATCTATTTAATATTTACATGAGAAGGGACTCCTTGTCACCCAGGACTCCTTGCTGCCCAGGACTCCTTGCCGCCCACTCTTCCTTGGCGCCTCTTGGACAAAGTCAAAGTCCCTTGGGACTTTGACTATTCAAAGATTATCTCTTTGCCATTTTTGTTGAATGGGCATCCCACATCTAGGCCATTGGATAGCCTACTTATCTAATCTAATGGTTGTATATGTTGGCGCCAAAAATGAAAGCTCGCGACTCTTCGTAAATAACTTACGTACAATTAGTCCGAGAGTCCTTCTGCTTTAAGGCACCTCTTGGACTAAGTCTACATATCGTTATTATTTGATGAGGCATGAGATAGGCTGAAGAGACATGAGATAATAATTTGAAAGGGTGCGAGAAAATGTGTTTGCACCCCTACGTACATTATAAATAAGGATGCTCACCAAGAGTCTGATGATTGAGAATAATTATCTTTCTTTCTTGCAAGTGTTTCCTCATTATCCAATTTTCTTTCTTTCCTTCTCTTGTCTAGACCTTGTCCTTATAAGAATAAGAAGTCATCTTAAGACAAAGATATTAGGAAGAAAAATTAAGAAGACAAAGAAAAAGAAAAATAGGTAAGGAGAGGCAAGGAAGGTGACGTAAAGGCTAAGGAAGGTCTTGCCTATTTAATTAATGTTCTTATTACTAAAATTTTAATTATATAAGTCAGAGATGCTATTGTCTTGATCAAGTCTCCGTATGGATCAACGTTGGAGGATGAACACGTGGGCACCTGGCGGAACCCTTGACGGACTGCTGCCAGCAATTAGGGACAATTTAGGGTTTAGCGATAAGAGGTATGTTTTGATACTTTCTTTTATATTACAAATGCATGCTATATGATTTAATTGCTAATAAGGTCATCGTAGGGTTTGGATTTGGTTTGTATGATTTCATAATTTTGCTTTGAAATCTGTGCTTCCACCCTGAACACCAATCCTATCAATTATAAGGTTATCCTACTGTAAGGTTTATCCCTAACAGTGGAGAGATTGTCCTAGTATATACTAACCTGAATAACCTAAATCATAATTATATTAGATAAGATCTAAAGTGATTTATGATTTATTTTTAAATTTTAAATGATTTATGATCTGATCCATATGATGTATTTTATGTTTAGATCTAGATTCTATTGTTGCGTATGTGGATATGTATCTTTTATTTTGAATCTAGAATATATATGGTATATTTATTTTATAGAATTTAAATTAAAAATTTTCTTTCTACAAAATTCTAGATTCAAAATTATAGAACATTATTGAAATATTAAAATAAATTAGATCTAAAACCATATATTGAATATGATTCAATGTAAATTATTTACCAATTTGAAAATATTTCAAATGATCAAATCAAAAATTAGTTCTGAGGTTCCATAAATCTAAACCCATAAGCTTTGAACTTAATTAAGAATTAAGTGATTATTTAGGATCTAGATTTATGATTCAAAAATTCTAAGATAATTTCATAAAACATGGGTTAAAGAAAAATGGGTTCGCTTTGATCAGGTCCTTAACTAGATTAGACCAGGGTTAGATTAAATATGGACTTAGTTAAGAAATTGATCAAACCTAATTAATAGTTAATTAGGATTAGGTCATTTCTATAGATCACTTCAATAGTTGTAGTTGATCAAAGTCCATACATCTAACAAGTGGATACTGATCATAGCTCAGTGGTCGAGCCCGAGTCTTTAGGTAGACCAAATCAAAACTGATAAATCAATTGATGTCTAACATAAGTCTGGCATCCCAGATCGATAGTTTTTAATTGGTAGCCTATTTACCTAGCCATTTTTTATGGTATCTAAGGCAAGCCTTGGCAGACCCTTCCATCGATCTCACTTACCTGACCAATATGGTTAATTAGGTCTTGATTAGGTTGCTCATTGATTCATGCTGATCTAGGTGCTCATAGATCGATATTAATCCTAGTCCTTATCAATGACTTGAGAAGTAAATGGGAGGACTTGACTTGGTGAAGTCAGTGAGAGTAAACTGTTCAATGTTCTTTCTATCCTTAAATCATAAATAATTTTAAATCTTCTAAAATTATTAGATCCTTAAAATGATAAAGTTATAGAGATAACTGAATCATAGCCTTCCATTAAGTTGGATGATAATGGATCCATTAACTCAATAATCATTGGAGGTCTAAAGGCCTGGTGCTTATTGACTAATGAAATTATCATTCATAATATGATAACTTGGAAGTGTCTCTCTAATGGTGGTTAGGTTAGCTAACCAAAGTTGGGCTTAATCATTCGTTGGTTGGATGCACCAAGTAGGGTCATGTTAATGGTTGGACCTAATCGGATCCTTATAATGAGGCTAAAGTCAACTGATTAGGTTTCTGAGGCAAAATTAAATTACTAAAAATTATTTGAAGAAATAATTGATTATAAACCTATCCTTAGATGTACCTGGGTTGGCCAACACAAGTTGGGCTCATGTGCAGTCTATATGGATTTTAGTACCTACTAAAAAATTAAAGTAATTTTTCGAATTGGAGGTAGAGGCTACCAATTCAAATGAAATAGTGGAAGAATCTTAAGACTAAAGTCTAAGTCTTTAGACTTAAAATAATTCATATACATTAGGTCTATGTTCTCTTTTCTCATAGAATAAGGCTAAATCCTAACTACTCCAATCATTATTAGACAATGATGACTTATGGGATCCAACTTTGATAATTAGTATCGAAAGTTGAATTTGGTTCAGCATACCAATAGGTTCGTATTGGGGCTTCTAAGCTCAGTCAAAACAAATAGTCCAATATTGATCCAAATCAGGCATAGTGCTTCTACTATTAGAAGCAGGGTCATAAGAAGAAGAATTGTCATGCTTTTCTTGATCATAACAGGCTGAGCAGGAGATAGGAGTAAGAGTTGCTTATCAAGGATGTTATATGATAATATCTTAAAATTTTTCTGTATGTAATTCTACTATTTGGGTATTAGATACCGATGGTCTTACGCAATTTATTGTAAGGACTACAGAAAAGTGGAATGTTTGAAAATGGTGAGAAATACCTGAACGGTGGGGATGGAAGTCTTGTTCCAATCCTAGCTTTAGAAATTATCAAGCTTATTTTCAAAAGATGTCATTTTGAGTGATTGTCACTATTATTCATCATTTATGATAAATATGATCTCTATTGGTCTTTAGGTCAGAGATGGTTATCATTTTTTAATAAAGAAGATTATTGTGACATTATTATGAATAATATTATAGTAATACATGGATAATAAAGAAATGATATTTAACATGTATACAGCCTATTAAGTATAATGAATACATTTAAATACTCAAGTTAGATTATGTCATGGATGTCTATCTTTGGCATTATAGACAGAATCATCTTAACAAGAATAGGATAAATGGGTTAGCTTGAGAGGAAAACCTTGACATCAATGATTGTGAATCATTGATAGCCTATGAGTCTTATCTTCTTGGAAAGATGACAAAATCACCTTTTAATGAAAAAGATGGAGACAATAAAGTTCTAAGTCTCATACATAGTGATGTATGTGGATCTATGAATTTAACTACCAAAGGAAAATATTAATATTTCATTATAGACAACCTATCTGGGCATGGGTGCGTCTGGCTTGAATCATTTGAAATATTCAAATGATTCAATAATGAAATAAAAAAATAAATTAAAAATAATATTGAAACTCTTCGATCAGATCGAAGAGACAAATACTTATCTAGTAAGTTTGTGACATATCTGGGAGAAAATTGGATTTTCTCTTAGTGGATTTTGTTTTGGAACATAGTGTATCTAAAAAGAGAAATTAAACTTTGTTAGATAGGGTTCAATCCATGATAGAGTTTACTTATCTGCCTGTTTCAGGATGGTGACTACTTGTTTCACTCTAAAAGTATATCGAGTAAATCTGTTGTATGGATTTCATAAGAGATATGGATTGGACGTAGATCTAGACTCCCTCATCTTTGGGTTTGGATTGATCAGCCTATGTCATAGGTCTACACATAGGTAAACTTGGATCCTAGTCTAATAGGTATTTAAGGATTATTAATTCTACCATGCCGAAGAACATAAGATGCTCATCAGTAGAATGGCATTCCTTTTGGAAAGAAGTTCTTTAGAAAAGGAACTGATGCCTATCAAGTTGAACTTAAGAAAGTTTGACTGATAGAAAATGAATCGACATAATCTAGTAAACCTATAGAACCAGATTGATCAGGGGAGTTGGCTTCGATAGGAGACTATACTTGAAATATGGAAATATCACCACATAGATTTCATAGAAGAAAAATTTATTCTTAAAATTGATTTCATTGATCAAAATGTTTTTAGTACAAGAGAGAAAAATGAAAAAAAATATAAAATTAGGAGGTCTCAGACCTCCAGGGGAATGGTGGAAGAGTCTGATGTAGCCTCAGTTAGCGTAGGCCCTTCAATAGTGGCAAGAGTAGATAAGGTTGGAGGTATGGCTAAAGCTGGCTCAACAGGTGGGGCATCGGTTACAATGGTAGATGGATCCACTGCCTCTTCAGAAGCCCCTTCATACAAGAAGTCGAGGATGAGCTCCAAAAATTTACTGGCGACCCGATCTTCATAGAGCCCAAACCCCTTTTGGAAGGCCTCTCGACTGAACTCAACATTCAAGTATCTTATTTCAGAGGAGATCTTGAACTCCTCTATTGCTTGGGCCTTCACTTCCAAGATCTACCTTGAAACCTGCCCCTTTAGTTTGGTGACCTCAGCTTCGATCTTCTTCCTCTTCTCCTCTTTAGAGGCCAAAGTGGCCCTCAACCCTGTCGATGTTTGCTTTTCCTTCTTTAGCACCTCTTGAAGACTCCCGACCTTGGCAGCCTTCTCCTCCATGAGGTGATTAATTTTGGTAGCTTTCTTCTCTTGAAGGTGACAAACTTTGGCCTGATGATCTTCTTGGGCCTTCACCAGCTCTGACCTCAAGCGGTTCAGTGATCTAATGTAGCCAAGCTATTGATGGCCCATCTATTTAACAAATATATATATGATGATTAAATGGATTGTGCGGACAAGTAAATGTTGAGAAATTTAGAAAGAAAAAAAGGACGAAATGACTATCTCAAGGAAGGATCCAAGTGAGTCCCATGCATGTTGATTGACGTCGGTGTCAGTGATTCTATCTATGACCTCAGGTATGGTGAACCCGTCAACCAAACCCCTAACGACTTTGTGATTGTTGAAGAGGTTCTCCCCCAACTCCTCGTCCGAATCACCATTACAATGGGTCTTCTGTTGAGACTTTCTTGAGGCCTTTCTTGTCTTCTTCTTCTCCACCACCTTTTCCTTTTCAGGAGGAGGCTCTAGAGCTTGGACCTCAGCAGGAGAGTTAGGAGGCATTGAAGGCCTTGCAACTTTGGCAGTGGCATCAACCCCGACAGTAGGGGCAACCTCGATGATAGTGGCAGCCTTGGTAGCAGGGGTGGCATCAGCAGGTGCTGTAGAGCTGGGTGTACCCACCTTTGTTCTCTTGGAAGGCTCATTGGATGTGGTACCCTTTCTCTTGCAGGCTTGGAGCCCCTTCGAGAGCATCTCAACCGCCTTAGCATCCATTTCTATAATGAAGAAAAGAGTATAGTTAAAAAAGAGAGAGAGAGAGAGAGAATAAGTGGAGGATAACCTACAAACTTTGGGCATATACCTACTGGGTTCATAGGACTGAGGCTGAGGTTGAAAAGAGTTTGTTCTTTTACTAGCTTAGATACAGGAGGAGTTCGGTAACCCTTAATTTTGTTAACTGACTCCTGGCCCTCTCTCTCTAACCCCGAGGCTCGGTGGATGGAATTCCTTAAATTTTTCTAAGGAGGAAGTCCTAGGTATAAGGTCAGGTAAGAAACAAAAATGAATTTCTCTTTTCAATTATGAATGGAGGAGGGGGTACCCTTGAGCAACTCCTTGCCGGACTGGGGTGAAACTGATGGAAAATATTTAGGATTTCATGCATGAATTTCAAAACTTTTTTAAAATATAACATAGCGAAAGTTGTAAATTAAATCATTTAATTTATAAATGCATGTAATCTAATTACTAAATCCTATATCTAGGACCTATTAACATGTCATAATATATTGTTAAATCTGAAAATAAAAAGTTTTGGTATTGATCAAATCAATATCCTAGATCTAGAATAGTTCTAGATCTAAATCCTAGATCTAATCTAGATGAGAGATGAGATCAAATCTTTTATCTTTGCATGAGTCGAGAACTTCATGATTGATTCTTGTTATTTCCTTTGGAGCTGCACACATATCTGATCTTTACAGGTAATCCACACGAGGCTGCAATAAAATCGAAGGTTCGTCAAATGAAAATCCGCTCGAAGTGCTAGCTTCTCGCAGATCGCTCCAGATGGTTAATCTAAAATTTATTCTTCAAATCTCTTGGACACTCCAGGAGATGAAGAATATGAGGAGGATTAAGAAAGAAATCCAATCTTTGGATCTCCCAAAAATCAAAAATTAAATAGTTAAGAAAGATCCTAAGAGAAGATACATCTTTTCTTTTTAGGACATCAATCGTTGATGTCCTAAATGGATCCTCATACCTGGACAAGAGGAGACCTTCACCTCTAGAATATTTTCATGCTTTCAGATCTCTTTCTCTCTAATTTTTCTCATAGAAAAATCTCACATAATATGGAGAAGAAGGGTTTTCAAATAAATCCTAAGAGAAGACCTTCTTCTCTTCTTCTTCTCTCATCAGGACATGATCAGATCATGTCCAAAGATGATCACCATGACCAAATATTTTGGAGCATAGATATTCATGCCATCTTCCTCTCTCTCTCTTAGATTTTTATCATATAAAAATTATAAAAAAAATTAAGAAAGTAAACCATGAAAGAAAACTATGAGAGAAGACATTCTCTCTTACCTTTGTCTTCATCAAGATATGAACCTTTCATGTCTTAATGAAGACTTTTCCTCCAAGGATGTAGGCACCCATAACCCCCATTTCAAGACCTCTCTTTTTATTCTTCTTGCCATGGAAAATCTAGAGTTTTTGATGCCTTCCTCCTATCTAATAGGAGGCACCACAAAATAAGGGAGACTAGGTCAAATGACCTAGTCAAACTTGGAAACAAAGAGGAGATTGGGGGCGTCCAACTCTTGGATGCCTCCCCACAATTTTTGTGCATGGAGAGAACAAAAATCATGTAAGGGAGAAGAAGAAATCCATGCAAAAATCAGAGGAGAGATTGCCACAAAAATAGGGGGCATGGGATGCTTTCCATAGGAAAAAAAGAAGAATTTTAAGGGATTTAAACTCTATCTAATCTTTCTTAGTTTGACTCATTCAAACTAATTCCCAAAAACACAGATATATGGGTGTGGAGACCACTCATTGGCATGAGAAATCTCATGCCAATAATAGAAAAAAAAATAGCATGGGTTTTCTATCTTGGTGCAAGGGAAGTGAGAGAGTCCCAGTTGACTGGGACTCCTATTTGACTAGATCAAAATAATTTTGAATCTAATTAAAATAAGATTAGTCCATGCCTAATTATGGATGATCCTAGTCCAACTAGGAATCTAATTAAGTCATGTTTAAACCATATTTAAATCTAATTTAAATTCTAACTCAATTAAAAAATAGGTGCACTCAAATCCTAGTCCAACTAGGAATTATTTTTTCCTTGCAATTGGCTTATCCAATAAATCAATTAAAGTTAATCTAATTAAGTCTAAACTAATTCTAATTGAATCTAATTCAATTACACTTTATCTCAACCCAATTACTCAATCAAATTATTCTAATTAGCAATCCAATTGCTAATCGATCCTCCTACAACACTTGCATTAGGTCAAACATCAATCGCATTAAATGTTTGACCTTAGAATGATTCTCAATCATCGATTAACCATCTGATTAGGTTATAACCTCTAATATGTGTGATCCTATAGGTTTGAACCTAAGTCGGTAGCACATGAACCAATTCTTGTACCAGTCGAAATAACCATCTAGCAATGATTTCCAACATCCAGATAGGTTGAATATATGCAAAGCAACATTCTTAAAATCCTGACCCATGGTTATCATATAATTTATCCCTTTGATCAATAATGCTCAAGATGACTTTGAGTATACTGTCAATCACTCATACAAGTCATCTCTATTGTGTCTTAAAATTTTGCAAATCCCATGAATCCTCATGAGGATTATCTAGGCCTAGGTTTTGCTAAATTGAAACACAACGAGACATTCTCTTCTTGAAGCTAATCAGGAGTAGTCAATCCCATCTCGACTCATACACCGACTTCACAAGTACTTGATTATACCCAAAATTCTTTCAAACCTATATTAGAAATACAGGCAATCCGGCACCAAAGCATAGTGAGTTGCTTGCAAGTCATCATGGTGATCTCAAGTCAGAGGGATACTTATATCCATTAGCCTTAGCTAGCTACTCTTGACAGTAGAGTGCTACATTAATCATATTCAGTGTACTCCTACACCTTATCTAGATGCCATACCAGTGTCTCCACACCATTTGGTTATGAGGACAACCAACGCATATGGCATACAGCGATCTATACTCGATAAGTTATCGTCCTTGTTAGTAACTTATCATTTAATGGTGAACAGTTTAAGAACCATCCGATAAATCCTTCTTTATCGATTGATTATGGTTTTAAAAATTTTTTCATAATTTAGGAGTTTATTTAAGAAAGTTAGAACTTCTATGATGAACCAGTCAAATAACTATTATTATTAGATAATTCATATACTAATTTCAATCATCTATGACTTAGATGATTGGCTTTAGGATACATTTTTCAACAACTTTTACTTAGACTAAAGCCAATCAGAATGATATCAAATATCCTATCTTCCACTTGAGTTCATAGAACTCCTTAGTTTCGAGGTCTTAGCAAATGAATTGGTCAAGTTCTCCATTTTCATCGATCTTCCAAAAATCAACGTCACCTTGATCTAAAATCAAAGGTGGTAGCGATGTAGAATATGCTGGTCCTTCAGTTCTTTAGCCTGAGCTATGGTTCTAGTGCTAAGATAGGACTGAACCATCGATGAAAGGTGCCGCTCCCAACCTGCTAATGAACCTCAGCAACTACACAGCTTACATGACAGCATTATATGCCATGATGTACTCTACATCACTAACTGAATAGGCTATAGTATCCTGCTTGGAATCTTTCCAGCAGATTACTTTGACAATTAGAGTATGACTCGACATTCTCTTGTTGTCATCTTGTTCTGACTGAAATTAAAACATCCATATGTTTTAAATCATTATTTCCATATTTGAGTCACTGAACCTTAGTATTTTCCAAATACTTAGGGATTGTCTATACAATCTTTCAGTGATTCTCACTTAGATCAGATCGGTATCTACTCACTACCACTAGTGAGTATACCATATCTGATTTTGGACATGGAGAAATTAGATGACAGCCAAACTTTTATTACTTACAATACTGGAATGCCATTTTCGATTAAGAGAACTTCATCCACAAACAATACAAGAAATAACACTACAAAATATTTTACCCACTTACAAATGTCGGGTTTGTCATTGTTCATAACATAAACATACATTCAAAACGTATATTCCAAGACTATGATAATAGCCAAATGGGCTTTATAGGTCTTCACCTTCCTGGACTATTCTGATTCTTTTGAAAATCCATTCATACCTAATGGGTTTTATCCATTCAGGTGAATCTTCTAGTGTCCACACATTATTGATTTTCATGAAATTCAATTTGGATTATGTGGCTCTAAGCTACTTCTCAGAGTCAGACCACTACGTTGCATCCCTATAGGTGATCAGATCCTTGTTGTTCTTATCGGGCTCAACAAGATCGCCATTCCTGACCTAGATACTGAAGTATCTATTTGGCTAATGTGGTACTTTACCGAATCTTCTTAAAGGTGCAACTTTAATGGGCTTTGAATTTGATCTTCCTCAAGGTGTCCCCTTGAAGTTCCACATAAAGAGCCTAAGGAGGGAGGTTCATCAAGCTAAGAAGAAATTAAATAAAGGAGAGGATGAGCTTCAGAAGTTGAAGAAACATTATTCTGAGGCTACAATTGAAGTTACTCATCTTCGCCAAGTCCATAAAAAGGATGCTATGGACTATACCAATAAAAATTGCCATCTGACAAAGGAATTGAAATAGGTGAAGAAGCTTGATAGTGATAAGATGTGGGTGCTAACGGCCAAGGCAAGTTCTCTAGAAGTCGAGTTGAAAGCCACGCAAGAAAAGATTCGGTTACTTGAAGATAACTTGGCATGGTCAACAAGTTAGGAGGAGTATGGCTGGGGTTGGACAAAGAAGTTCTCCAAACTCCAAAATCAATTACAGATAGTTAAGGATTTTAATAACAAATACAGACATGACTGGTGTGTATTATCATCCACAACAATCCATGCATCACCTAGCTCTGAGCCAAATTGTAGACCCATGATATTGCTCGAACGTCAATCATCCTTGACATCACAATCACCGATATCATGTTGCAAAAGTTTTTGATCTTTAGCACAGACCTGAAGGAACCTGTGACGTTCTCTATGGGCAGCATACCACCAATCCTCCACCTGGATCTATGATGGGGTGCCTCCCTCCTTGGACTTGAGGAAGATGCCCCCTTCTTTAGGACTTCTTCAGGAACCTTAGGATGGCAACTCTAGAGAGAAGAGAAGAAGAGAGTTGAGGGAGAAAAGGTCTGTATTGATTCCAACCTTTTAAAATCCTAATACAATCTATGTATTTATACATAGCCATTAAGTCCGACCAAAAAACTTCCCAGCTAACCCAATATATGAAAGCACTCATTGAGCCCATGTACACTCATGTCTCCCATGCTCTCATCCTCTGGATTTAGATCCGATCCATACATAAATTAGCCCCCTTAAGACCTCTCAAATCAGGCCTTAAGACCTCTAGGATCATCCCAGATCCTAGCCCAAAAAATACCCTCATGTAACTCTGCCCGCGCACTAAGCTGGCTCAGTCTCAGCACTGAGCTGGCTAAGTTTCACTGGGTTGGCTCAGTCTAAAACTGAGCTGGCCCAGTCCTATGCCGTGCCAGTAGTCCCGAACGCATAGCTCTCTATTTTGTCTTTGCTCTAAGACTTAGTCGATCCAGTTTTGGACTGAGCCAGCTAACCTATAGAAAATCTTCTTTCTATAGTCTTGATTTTTCGGCTTTGATTTCTTGCTTCACCTTGTGTCCCAGATCTTCGAAGCACCAACCAAGTTCCTGAAATCTTCGGAGCCAACCCTCTGACTTCTTCTATGGCCTTTCAAGGCTTGGAAGCACCATAAATCCATGCAATCTCCAACTTGGTGCCCCAAGCCTTGGCAAAACCCTCGACAATGACCTTCTGCATGTTCCTACTGTCCCTGCACACTCGATAGCACCTGTGCAAGCATCACCTCCACCAATCCTCTTTAGCTATTGTGCACCCTTGAGGCCTTTGGGATGACTGCCTCCATCACTGAAGACCGATGCTTGCTTCTTAGCACCATCCTGAAATTGTAGGATTTCTTTTGCTTAGCAACTGCATCACCTTCTCTAGACTTTCCTGGAGAACCTACGGCATTCTTGCACTAGCACATGCTGTACTATCTGACATGATCTTCTTAGAGCTATGCCTATCTACATGCACACGCCACTCCATCTGAAACTATGCATCACCGACGCTCTGAACTAATGCCAAATTTTTTCTCCACTTGTGAAGCCACCATTGTGGAGCTGCACCAATATCTGAAGTCTATCTAATGCCATAGAAGCCAACTCTATCATCGAGTCCCTCAAGACCAACCACTCAATATTACACTACTGAGCCTGTCACTGCACCTCAAACACCGTTGCTGCCCTTCGAACCCTTCGTGCTCTGCAAACCGCTTCAAAGCTATCTTGGATACCTCCACAACCCATGGGCACCTTCGAAACTCAAGAGCTCATCCAACTTTTCTGAAACTAGCGACTGAATCCTAGAAAATTTCATCCTAGTCCTTCTCTTCTAGCCCTATACCAGCCATCACTTCAGTTGCGCCTGGAGAACCATCCTCCACCTGAACTGTGACTCTTCATGGTGCTCCTGTAGAAGAAATTTGATCCATGATACTCCTAGCTGCTAGAGACCTCCTAGCGCTCCTTAAGATCCCCTAGCTCTTCCTGAGACCTGCATCCGATCTTTCTAAGATATCACTGATAGTCTTTACTAAGATACACTACTCGACTGCTGCACCATCGAGCCTCTCTCAGCCTCATGCCTTCAGGGAAGCGCTCTTGCAGCACTCCAGTGCTCCCTGACTCATCTCTGCACCGCTCTATAGCCGCCTAATCCTAACCTACTGGACCTCCATGGATCATCCATCTCCATCACTTCCAAGGCTTTGCAAATTCATGCTCTAGTCGAACAACTGAGTACATCTCTGACTATTTTTCCATCTTTCAGGCACCGAAGGACGTATAATCGCTTCTTCAGCCTTCCTTCGACCATTACCCCTTAGAAAATCTCTCTTCAATAGTTCTACACTATCCATCTTCCTAGAGAATCCTAATGCTCTCTACTAAGATATCTTTCTCGACTGCTGCATCATCGAGCCTCTCTCAGTCCTGTATCTTCAGAAAAATGCTACTGCAACACTCCTGCGCTCCCTACCTATCACATAATTGTCATACACCCTGGCTTTTCCACAAAGACCGATCAACAAATCATACACCAAATCCTTCCACCCTAAGAAAATCCCTTTCTGTTAATCCTCTCAACCTCCACCTTCAACTCGCTGCTGTCGGTTGGCCAAACCATAGCAATAACAAAGATAGATTTGAGACATACCATGGAATCCTTATGCAAATTTTTAATTTTACCTTGTACAACTTCTCCTTTCCTTTTATGCACTATCAATCTCTGAAACTTGGCTCTGATACCATATTATCATCCACAACATTCCTGGCATCACCTAGCTCTGATGCCAAATTATAGACTCATGATATCGCTCGAACGTCAATCATCCTTGACATCACAAGCACCGATATCATATTATGGAAGTTCCTGATCTTTAGCATGGACTTGAAGGAACCTTTGACATTCTCTATGGGTAGCACATTACCGATCCTCTACCTGGATCTATGATGGGGCACCTCCCTCCTTGGGCTTGAGGGAGATGCCCTCCTTCTTTAGGGCTTCTTTAGGAACCCTAGGGCAGCAACTCTAGAGAGAAGAGAAAAAAAGAGTTGAGGAAAAAAAGGTCTGTATTGATTTCAATTTTTTAAAATCCTAATACAACCTATGTATTTATACATAGCCATTAGGCCCGACTAAAAAATTCCCTGGCTAACCCAATACATGAAAGCACTCATCGAGCCCATGTACACCCATATCTCCCATGCTCTCATCCTCTGGATCTAGACCCGACCCATACATGAATTAGCCCTCTTAAGACCTCTCAAACCAAGCCTTAAGATTTCTAGGATCATTCCAGATCCTAGCTTAAAATAGACCCTTAGGTAACTCTGCCCGTGCACTGAGCTGGCTCAGTGCGCGCCAACTCAATCTCAGCATTGAGCCGGCTAGGTTCCAACTCAATCTCAAATTTCATGTCTGATGTAGATGATCGAAAATCGACATCTGGCAGACTATTTGTGTGCAATGGTGGTACTGTCAGCTGGAAGAGTTCCAAGCAAATGGTGATACCACCCCATCCACGATTACCTCAAAAAGGGTTACGTCGAGGTCAAGAGAGTCAACTCCGCAGATAATGTGGCAGACCCACTAACAAAGCCGTTGGGCCAGCAGAAGATCGAAGCACACCTTGAGAAGATGGAACTTAGACTTATAGCCAATTGGCTTTAGGACAAGTGGAAGATTGTTAGATATATGTGCCCTAGAAGCCAGAATTGGCTGACACTTGTAATACACTTCTAGGGGCAAAATTATAATTTTGACTAAAATCAATAAATGGGTTATTTTCTATCACATATGTGTATTTAGTGTCTGTGATACATCCTTTGAGTTAATGGTAATGATAATTCATATTTTCAAGAGTTGAAAATTTAAGACATGAATAATCATTATTAACTCATAAATTGCTCCTGACCATAGGATCATCACGAGGATGGTGATTGATCCGGAAGGTTGGTGTACAATCGCTTCTCTTTAGTAGATGAGTCTTGAGTCTACGGTGTGGAGACACCGGAGCGAGAGTACAGGTACTCGTTAGAGAACGAGGGCACTGAGCGTGACCACCTCGAGTAGTCATTAGGGAGTCTACCTTCTCGTCAATGACTGACTCGATGCTGCAGTAGTGTGTCTGGTTCTTTGACCTGAGGATGCATCGGACAGTTCACCTTGAGGGTGTTATAGTTTGACTACACCATTACTCGGTCTCCTAGCCATATGGAACCCTGAGGTGTATGTTGGCTATAGCATGTTCATTGTAGGAACTGGATTGGCATCAAGATGGAATCTATCTACCTCGGTGGTAGAGGAGCAGCCCTATGATGATCATGAGAATCAAGTCCAGAAAGCCCATGGCCATGGCAGAGTGAAATAATAGAAAGAGTTTCTATTTAGATTTTCACATTGGACTCGAATCGAATGATTACATCATATGACAGAGACTAGGGTTTGACGAGTTTCACCTTAACCCTAATCTGATCGGGGCTCAAGATAGAAGAACTGAATCACACAGGTAGCTGCACCAAGAGGTTCGCATTCAGCTCTGATGGGTTGCCACCATATACTGCTAGGTGTCACTGGTGGATTTTGGGAGCAATTAGAATGATTTAGATGATCGATCATTCTAGCTGTTCGAATCAGAAGAGTTCTGATCCATCGAAAGGAGTTTCGATGATGTCGATGATAGAGATCATGACATATCCCATTACCATACAGAACTGAACCTAACTGGGTCACACAAACAAGGGTTTGAATCTGGTGATCATCAATTGAACTGATCTAGTTCAATTGATCTGAATGAGATTCAATTAGGTTCAAGGAAAATCGTGCTAGCACTCGATTGAACCTAACGTTCTTCTTTTGCTATCATAAATAAGTTGTCCTGTCTGAGCCAAAGGAGTTTGTGCTCAATCAGAGGCCTTCATATGGTCTGACTGGAGGTTGTCCAAGTCAGAAAAGGTTGTCTTATTTTGTAAGACATTACCTGCCATTTTTGGTCACCTGCCATTTCTTGTTCTTTGACTTTGGTCAAAAGTCTACCTTTGACTGGTCAAACGTTGACCATTGACACTTTGACTTTTGACCACATGTCATGCACCTATTGGAGAGCTGGTGGGGGCCTGTCCCCCTACCAGAACCTGGCAAGGAGAAGGGCGCACGCCACCCTAGGCGTGTGCCCAAGTTGGAGGCGCCTAGGAGTCCTTGTTGGACAAGGACTCCATCTCCTTTTTGGATTCCAATTAGAGTTCTTCTAAGAACCAACTTTGACTGGTCTTAGGCGCCCTCTAAGGAGGAATCCAGGGGACTCTATTCCCACCAATCAGATTTAGATCTGATTTCACAAAGGGTTGTGATTGGTTGGGAAGAAGAGGAGTTGGATCACAGCTAGTCTATAAATAAGACCCTGTACCCAACTCAGATTGTATGAGATAGAGATATGATGAGATCATAGTTTCTCCACACCCCAAGGCTGCCTCTCCCCTCCCTCTCCATGCCAAACCACCTTCTCCCCTTGCTCTCCACGTCCAAAAGGAGTTTTGGACCTTGGTTGGTGCGATTCAGATCAAAGAAAGGCGATCAAAAGCAAGAAGGCTGCGCTGCTGCAAAGGACGACTGCTGATCTTCAAAAGGAGTTTTGAAGATCCTCCAGATCAGATCCAGATCTGATTTTTGGAGGTGTGATAGAGAAGAAGAGGATCTCTAGATCCAACCCAAGTGGATACCGGTAGAGGCCAGGCACTTGCATGGCTAAGATCCAGAACCTTCCGCTGCAAACAGGATCATCAACAGGGTAATAGGATTACCCAGGTAAATTAAATTTGATTTAATTTATCTTTTAATTTTATTTTATTAAAATAATAAGAATCAGATCTGAAACATATCAAGATCTGATTGGAATCAAGAGAAAAATTTTTGAAATATATCTTTTGATCTGATCAGATCTGAATGAACCTGGACCGAGAAATCAGGATTTCCCTTCACTAGTTTTGGACTGAACCAGCTAACCTACAAAAAATCTCCTTTCTATAGTCTTGATTCTCTGACTTTGGTTCCTTGCTTCACCTTATATTTCAAATCTTTGAAGCACCAACCAAGCTTCTGAAATCTTCGGAGCAACCCCTTGACTCCTCCCGTGGCCTCCTAAGGCTTGGAAGCACCACCAATCCTCATAGTGTGGCCAAGTCACCAACCTCAAAGGAAAGCTCTGAAAGGCAGATGACGAGATTGCTCATCTTCGGTGATAATTGTCTGTAGGGATCTGAGCCAGCTCTAGCAAGGACTTGGTAGTGGTCCTATCTCTATGGAGTTCTTTGGAGAACTTGTCCACCTTATTCGAGAATAGCCAAATGAAAGAGCAGGAGTTGAAGATGCAAATGATCTATCAACAGGATGCTATGAAGGATGCAGAGGTCGAGTCGGCTATGCTAAGAAAGAAGTTAAGAAAAGTTGAGGATGACTCGCAGAGGCATAAAAAGTTGTTGGGTGAAAGCCTGGTGGTTCTATGAAAACTCGAAGAGAAGATCAATGGCTTGAAATTATCTTTGGTATTGGCTGATGCTAGCAGTCCAAAATCTGATTTCGAACAGGACTTCGGCATCTTTTTTTTCTTTCTCCCTTTTTTTTTGTAATTGGCCTTATGGACTTCCTCATGTATTGAACTTTTTGTTTTAATGAAAATATTATTTTGATAACTTCATCTCAATTGTGTGCTCGCATAGCATTTCGCTCTTTCCTCTTCTTATCTTAAGTAATTGGAGGTTTTCATCCATGCCAGGACGAGTTTCTCCTCCTGTTCCTGACATGGTTGATCTTTTTCTTATCCTTCTATTAGGACGAGATCCTTCTCTTATTTTTGATGGGGTTGGCCTTCCTTTGTTAGGGTGAGGTCATCCTTCTGCTCCTAACAAAGCTATAGGGGTACAAAAGGATCGTTGAAAGAACCTCTCCCCTTCTCCTATCTTAAATAACCAGAGGTCTTCATTCATGCTAGGATAAGGTTCTTCTCCTATTTCTAACATGATTGGTCTTTACTTTATCCTTCTGTTAGGATGAGGTTCTCCTCCTATTCCTGATGGGGTTGGCCTTTATCTTTATTAGGATGAGGTCCTCCTTCTATCCCTAAAAAGATTTGAGGGGCACAAAAGGACCATTGTAAGGGCTTCTTCCCTCCTCCTATCTTAAATAATCGAAGATCTTTATCCATGCCAGGATAAGGTTTTTCTTCTGTTCCTGACATGGTTGGCCTTTACTTTGTCCTCCTATCAAGATGAGTTCTCCTCCTGTTCCTAATGGGGTTGGCCTTTATTTTTGTTAGGATGAGGTCCTCTTCCTATCCCTAACATGGCTATAGGATATAAAAGGGCTGTTGAAAGGACCTCTCTCCTTCTTCTATCTTAAATAATCGAAGGCTTTCATCTATACCAGGATGAGATTCTTCTCCTATTCTTGATGCGATTGGTCTTTACTTTATCCTCCTGTCAGGACGAAGTTCTTCTCTTATTCTTGACGGAATTGACCTTTACCTTTGTTAGGATGAGATCCTCCTTCTATCCCTAACATGATCCTAGGAACACAAAAGGGCCATTGAAAGGGCTTCTTTCCTCATCCTATCTTAAATAACCAAAGGTCATCATCCATGTCAGGATGAGATTTTTCTCCTATTCCTGATATGGTTGGCCTTTACTTTGTCCCCTTGTCAGGACAAGGTTCTTCTATTTTTAATGGAATTGATCTTTACCTTTATTAGGACGAAGTCCTCCTCCTATCGCTAACAAGATCATAGGGGCACAAAAAGACCATTGAAAGGATCTCTCCTCTCCTCTCATCTTAAATAACTAGAGGTCTTCATCCATGCCAGGATGAAGTTTTCCTCCTATTCCTGACACGGTTGGCCTTTACTTTATCTTCCTATTGGGATGAGGTTTCCTCCTATTCTTGATGGAGTTGGCCTTTATCTTTGTTAGGACGAGATCCTCCTCCTATCTCTAATAAGATCATAGAGGCACAAAAGGATTGCTAAAAAGGCCTCTCCCCTTCTCTTGTCTTAAATAATCAGAGGTATTCTGCTTCATTTATTGGTGAAGTTTGATTGAGTCATTCCTTGTCATCATGCGATTTTGCGCTAAGAAATGAAAATATTAAAGTAAAGAAGTTTTATTAATGTAGAATTATCGGTAGTACATTCTTAGATTTTTTGAATTTCAAGATCATGGGAGCATTGATCTATTAAGAAATGTATCTAAAAGTCAATCATCTAGGTTATAGATGGTTGAGCTAAATATAATTTAACTTAAATTTTAATTAAATAAAATTATTATTCTAGCAATTTCATCACTTTGTGCATCTTCCTATAATGAACTCTTTGTGATGAAGTCCTTAGGACTATTTAGACTCAACAAGGAAGGATTTATCATTTAGTTTTTAAACTGATTGCGACAAAATGATTTGTTGTTACCTAGGATGACAACATTAATCAAGAGTAGGTTATTGTGTGCCATAAGTATTGGTTGTTCTCTTAATCAAGAAGCATGGTGATGCTGTTATGGCATGCAGGTGAAATATAGCGGTACATTTCACTGATCGTGATCCAACTATGGAGCTATCTTCTACCAAGATTGCTCATAAAGGATATGTGTATATGTGTCCCTTAGACCTGAGATCACCATGATGACTTGCAAGCAACTCACTATAGTTGGATACCAAACTACCTAAATTTTTAATTCAGTGATGAAAGACTACTGGGTGCAGTTAAGTACTTGGCTTGTCAGTGCGTGAGTCGAGATGGGATTGACTCCTCCAATTATTGGAGCAAGTGCATTGCTATATTTCAACTTAGTAAATTCTCGATCGGGGTAGTCGATATGATGAATACTGAATTTTGAAATACAATATGGATGAATTTTTATGATTGGCAGTTAACCCTAAATCATCCTATGAGCATCATGGTCAAGGAGATGAATTATACGATAACCATATGCCACAAGTTCATCATTATTGCATTGTGACTTTTTGATCTATCCGAACATCGGGTACCATTGTTAGATGGTCATATAAATTAGTATAGAAAATTAGTTCCTGTGTTATCGGCTTAGGATTCGAACCTATGGGATCACACATAATAGGAGTTCTTACTAGATCTGATGGCTGATCGAGAGTTCCACTGAATTGGAACTCATATATTTATTAAAGGATTAATTAGTAATTAGATTACTGATTAGCTCAATTTGATTGAGTGATAAAAAATTGATCAAGTCAAATTGAATTTGATTCAATTTAGTTGACTTGATTTGATCATGTGATGATCTAATCGCTTAGGGAGATGGATCCTGATTTGATCAAAGGTTGGACTTGATTAATTTCTTATTTGATTAGAAACTAATTAAGTTAGGTTAAGCCTAATCTGATTGAATTTATCCTAATTTTAATTGATCAAGTCAAATTGGTTTGGATGAAACCAATTTGATCAAAATTCGAAGCTTGTTTGAATTTCCTTCTCCCTGTGCATTGAACTTTGACCCATGTTCCTTCTCCATGCACATTGGAAATGTGCATGGGATTTCTCCATGCCAAAAGTATTAGATGTGTCCTAGAAGCCAGATTGACTGACACTTGTAATACACTTCTAAGGATAATTTTATAATTTTAACTATAAATTAATAAAAAGATTATTTTCTATCATAGTGTGTATTTAAAGTGTCTGTGATATATCCTTTGAGTTAGCGATAATAATGATTCATATTTTCAAGAGTTGAAAATTTGAAACATGAATTTCATAATTAACTCATAAACTGCTCCTGACCGTAGGATCATCATGAGGATGGTGATAGATTTAGAAGGTTGGTGTATGATCGCTTTCTTAGAATAGATGTGTCTTAATTCTATGGTGTGGAGACACCAAAGTAAGAGTATAGATACTCATTAGAGAATGAGGGCACTGAGTGTGACCACCTCGAGCAGTCATAAGAAAGTCTACTTTCTTGTTGATAATTGGCTTGATGCTACAGTGGTGTATCTGGTTCTTTGATCTGAGGTGCATCAATAGTTCACCTTGAGGGTGTTATAGTTTGACTACACCATAACTCAGTCTCCTAGTCATTCAGAATCTTGAGGTGTATATTGGCTATAGCATGTTCATTGTAGGAATTGGATTACACCAATAGGAGATCTATCAACCTTGGTAGATGAGGAGTAGCCCTATGATAACATGAGGTTGAGTCCTTAAGCCCATGGTCATGGTAGAGTAAAGATGATAGAAAGAATTTCTATTAGGATTTCATATCGGACTCAAATCAAATGATTAATTCATATGATGGATGTTGGGTTTGATGAGTTCACCTTAATCCTAATCCTGTCGGAGCTCAAGATAGAAGAATCCAATCACACAGGTAGCTGCATTCAGAGGTTCGCTTTTAGTTTTGATGGGTTATCACCATATACTACTAGGTGTCATTGGTAGATTTTGAAAGTAATTAGAATAATTTTGATGATCAGTCATTCTAATTGTATGAATTAGAAAAGTTCTGATCCATCAAAAGATGTTTTGATGATGTCGATGATAGAGATCGCGACATATCTCATTACCATACAGAATTAAATCTAACTGGGTCATTCAAATAAGGGTTTGAGTCTGGATGTCATCAATTGAGCTAACCCAGTTTGATTGATTTGGATTAGATCTAATCAAGTTTAAGGTAATCATGCTAGCACACGATTGAGCCTGGCTTTTTTCTTCTGTAATCTTTCTGATTCATTACAACTAAGTCAAATTTGATTTGACTCATTTCTGTATTTGAATGAATTTATTTTCATCTGACTGGAATAATTCTAGGTCAGATAAATTATAAAAATTAAATCCATTCCTAGTGCAATTGGACTAGGATCAAAAATATTGATCTAATTGAGAGAATTGAGGGTCACCTGATCAAATGCTTTTAAAAATATTTTAGAAATTCTTTTGATTTAATTTTTGGATATATGATAGGGCTTAAGTCATGCTATGTGTGTGCCAAATTTCATGATTTATGGTGGTGGTTTGATTAGGGTTTGATAAAGTTTGTTTTGGATCAAACTTATTGGTGCAGAATCTGGTTGATGCCAGAATTGGCTAGAGCTGGAGAAGCCGAGGTCGTCATTGGGACCTACAAAAGAAGTCCAAATTGGAGGAGGGGTGGCTTCGACAGGACCCTCTGATGGTTAAGTCAGTTTTTTTAGCCAATTCTGTGGTGTAGAATCTGGTTGACGCTGGAACTGGCTAGAGCTGGAGAAGTCGAGGTCGCCATCGAAACCTATAAAAGAAGTCCAAACTAGAGGAGGGGTGGCACCGACAAGACTCTCTGATGGTCAAGTCAGCTCTTCTAGCCAATTAAAATGAAATGCTTAGCAGAGAAAGTAGCAGAGTTTCAAGATGGAGGAGAGAGCTTGGAGAAAACGTATCTAGAGGATCCTTTTTATAGACAGAACTTGTAACAAACTGATGATGATAATTGCAACTACTGAGTAGTGGGCCGTTCAGGCCACATCGTGTTTATTACAGAGGATAGTATCTGTTGTCGTGATGCGTCCATTGTCATGACATGCAGGTGGTTGAGATTTAATTATTAAAGTTTGGACTGAACCGCTATCAGTAGCAAGAAAAGTTTGATTGGGAGAAGCCCTTCAGACGACTGAAAGAAATTCAGAGGAAGTTCAACTGATGAAAAAATCCATCTAAAGAGAGAGTTTGTCTGAAGGAGAAGTTCGAAGAAAATTCGGCTGAAGGAGAAGTTCATTTGGAGGAGAAGTTCGGAGGAAGTTCATCTGATGGAGAAGTTTGGAGGAAGTTTGTTTGGTGGAGAAGTCCGAAGGAAGTTCGTCCAAGCAGTCATAAAGATCGATAGGCAGATTAAAGGTCGGTCAACCCAAGGACAAGCAAAGCCACGGTTGAAGCTCTTCTGCTATCAGGAATCCTTCTCGACCAAGCATCGATCCAAAGTTTGGTAGGAGCAGGATTTATCTCCAACAAAACTCTTGAGGGAAGAGTCCTAGGCATAATGGACTCTTCCTTATCTACTCATTTTGTCCCATTTTTAAATCGATTTTGGTGACATAAACTAGATGGGATCTGGGGTTTCATGTGGAGAATAAGTCCTAGAGTCCAATGATCAAATAAGTATGTTATGTTGTCAAAAAGGGACTCTATGTGGCATTGGTTTTTAAACCTTCTCATGCCAAATAGCTATGATTGCATGATTTTATTTTCCATGCAGAGGTGTTGTCGTCCATACCATATCCCACACCCCCTCTATCCTCTCTCTCCCTCTCTTCTACATGCCTAAAAAGTTAGGCACAAATCTGAGAAGGTCCAAGCTTTTTGGCACAAGATTCAGGATCTATGCAACGGCATTCGTGAGATGGATGGGCTGCCTTCAGAAATAGTTTTGAAGAAACTATAGATCAGATTTAGATCTAATCTTTGGAAGAGAGATTTGTGAGGAGAAGAAATTTAGATTCTACCCAAGTGGATACTGGTAAAGGTCAGGTGCATGTGTGGCTCCTTCTAGAACCTCAGAAATCAATAGGATCATCGTAGGATAATCAAATTACCCAATCAGATAATTAAAATTGAATCTAATTTAATTTTATTTTTAATTTTAATATTAGATCACCACAATCAGATCTAAGAACTCTTAGATCTGATTAGATCGTAGGGATTTTTGTAGAAAAATTCACCTCAGATCTAATCATATCTGGATGATCCTGCTGTGGAAAATCAATTTTTTCTTCAAGAAGAGTGTTTGTGCCTCCCCTATTCCTGCATTTGACTTGGTCCAAGAAGTTGGATTAGGATGAATCACTTAAATTTTGAATTCAAGTGTGTTGGAGGTTGAAGTTAGTTCAAGCTCCCATACTCCATGCCATTCTCCTTTTGTCGCCAATATTTTGATGTGTGCATGCAAAAAGAGAGTCCTTCTGCATGTTAAACATTATGATGGGTGAAAGAGATAAGAAGTCCTCTTAAATTTTGAATTCAAGAGAATTGGTTGAAACAAATTCAACCAAACCTATCCTTATCCTCCCATACATTGACGCCTATTAAAAATAAGATTTTTTTGGATGTGCGCAAGAGAGATGCCTGGGGAATGCATGGGGGTATGTGAGGTTTCATTAGGGCTTTCTGTAGGATAGAAATCAGAGAAGGTGCATCTCTTTTGGCATGAGAGAGAAGAGTGTCAAGGTCCTCATGGGTGTGTGCTGAAACCTTAGAGTTGGGACTCTAGATTTTGGATGGAGAGTTTGAGTGCTAGATCTCCACCAGCTTTCACCACCATCTCATCTTCCTCATTGCATCTTCTGATTTCTGGAGCGTCTGGAAGATCAGGAGAAGTTCATCGATTGGATCAATGAAGATTGGCCGTCGAAGGCTCCGAAGAGGAGCTAGCACTCTGGAGGGGTTGATCAGGACTAGGGCTCCGTGTGGACTCACCATAGAGGCCAGACATGTGTGTGGCTATAGCACGATGGGAGAGCATCTTTCAGTGGATTCGGATTATGGAGTTCATCTATCCACACATAGGTACTATATTCTAAACATAGTCTGGTCAGCAAATATGATTTGCCGATCGAAAGCATTTTATTTTTTTAATGCATATTAACATGTCAAAGATCCTGAGTCAGATTTTATGATTAGGTCATTGCATGCATAGAATTAACTTTAGATTAATTTTGCTTCCATTGTAGTTAATTTTCAAAAATGTTTTGAAAGGCATGCCCTAAACCCTGTTAGGTTTTCTTCAGATGGTATCAGAGCACCAGGTTGCTTGACATATTTTTATGTAAATTAGAAAAAATTAATGTTTGCATATATGAGAAGCTTTAGATCTAGATTGTTATAGATTAGATCTAAATAAAACTGTGATCGCATGGACTGTAGGTTGCCCCGCTATAAGGTTTATCCCTGATAGTGGAGAGGTTGTCCTAGTATGTTGCGATCTATAACATTGATCATAAAAATTTTAGATATGATCTAATAAATTTTTATGATATGTTTTAAATTGGATTTAATATAAATTTCAGTCATGAATAAATATTTAGATTAATCTAAATGTATTCATGATTTTTATATAATATACATAGGTTTTGATTAAATTTGAATAGGATCTTATGAATGTTATGTTTGCTAGTCGAGCCGGCTCTCTCAAAAATTGAGCCAGCTCAATCAGCATGCCAGTTTGAAATGGCTCTGCAGCCTTCTGTTTGGGCCGGCTTGGATCGGTTCCGAGCCAGCTTAACAAAAAGTTGGCCTTCTGGGCTTTTGCTCAAGTTGGCTATCTCAGGAACCGAGCCAGCTCGACTCCTACTCAAGCCAGCTCGGATAGAATCTAAGCCAGCTCGATTGAGAAGTAGGCTGAAACATTTTGTTGGCTATTTTTAATTGAATAAACCTACAACTAGTGCTTGTTTGTGAAATAAGTCGATCCATTTTTGAAATAAGTTAACCAATTTAGTGAAACAGTGCTAGGTTGTAAAGAATCTTTCAAGAATTAAAAATTATTTTTCAAATGCCGAACCCCAACCCATAAGTCCAAAACTTAATTAAAAGAATTAAGTATTGTCTAGTAGGATCTAGAATTGTGAATTAAAGATCCTAAGACATAAGCATAAATATGTGGGTTAAAGGGTTAGATGAATTAGGTCCATTAATTGGGTTAGACCTAAGGTTAGTTAAAGAATGGATTAATCTAGAGTAGTTGATCAAATCTAAGACATTAGCATAAATATGTGGGTTAAAGGGTTAGATGAATTAGGTCAATTAATTGGGTTAGACCTAAGGTTAGTTAAAGAATGGATTAATCTAGAGTAGTTGATCAAATCTAACCAAGTGTTGACTTAAATTAGGTTAAGAACACTCTAGAATCAACTTCAATAGTTGTAGTTGGATGGGTTCATGTCTTTAATGAGACCAACATGGACTTAATTTATAGCTAAGTGGTCTAGTCCGAAATTACTAGGTTAATCGAATTAGACCTAATTAACCAGTTGGTGTCTAAGGTAAGCCTGGTAGTTTAAATCAATGGTTTTTAATTGGGAGCTACTCGCACTGATTCGATCTTTGATGAGTTAATGGCATATCCCTTCCACTGATCTCACTTACCTGACCAACATGGTCAATTATGATTTGATTAGATCATTTAGTAATTCAAGCTTATCCATGTCAATAGGAATCAGTTTGATTGATTTTAATTCAGTAAGACTGAATTAAGTACCCATGGACCTAAATTGATCATAGTCCTAACCTATTGACTTGGTGAAATTAGTGGGAGGACTTGACTTGGTGAAGTCAATGAGATAAATTGGTCCATGTCATTTCTATCTATAAAATCATAAGTAACCTAAATTTTCTAAATTATTAGGTCCTTAAAATGACTAAGTTATGGGGATAACCGAGTCATAGCCTCCCATTAAGGTGAACAATAATAAGTCCAATTTTTTTGGGTGGACATTGGAGGTGCCTAACACCTGATGTTCATTTGGATGTTAGAATTACTATACATCATATGATGATTAGGTCACACTCTCTTAATGGTGATCAGGTTAGCTAGAGCTTTCCTTGAGCTGGATTATCATTGGTTTGATGCACCAAAGTTAATCATGTAAATGGTTGGACCTAACCAAATCTTTTCAGTGGAGGCCAAAGCCTGCTAATTTGGCATCTGAGGTAAAATCTAAATACTAAAAATTATTTAAGAAAATAATTGATTATGAACCTACCTATAGATGCACATAGATTAGCCAGAGCCAATCTTGGGTCCATCTGTAGTCTATGTGGATTTCAGTATCCACTAAAAAATTAGTGTAATTCTTCGAATTAGAGGTGGAAGCTACCAATTCATTTAAAAATAGTGGATGCACCTTTAGACTAAAGTCCAAGTCCTTAGGGTTAATTAATTCAAGTACTAATTTGATCTTATGTTTTTCTTTCAAATAAATAGAATGGCTAGTGTAAGTCCGCTCCATTCACTGTTGGATAGTGATAAGCATTTAGGACCTGGATACAAGGAGTCTAATGTTGATCCTAATTAGGTAGACCCAAAGAGGAATGGTTCTCTTGATTTGAATAGGTTGAATAGCAAAAATCAGCAAAGAGTTGCTGGGCAAGGATGTTATATGATAATATTTTGTAATTTTACTGTTTGTGATATATCTACCTAGGTATTAGATACCGGAAGTTCGATTCATATATGCAATTTGTTGTATGAACTTCAAATTGATAGAAAGTTTGAGAATGATGATAGATTCCTTAACGTTGGGAATGGAAGTAAAGTTTCAGTCCTAGCATTGGAAACTCTTGAGCTATTTTTCAAAAATAATAATGTTGTTTTAAGTGATTATCACTATTGTCTATCTTTTGTGATGAATATAATATCTATTAGGCTTTTGGTCTAGGATGGTTATTGTTTGTCAATAAAAGAAAATTATTGCAATGTCATTATGAATGGTGTTATAGTAATACAAGGATAATTAAGAAATGACATTTATATTTTGTCATAGCCTATTAGTATAATATACATGTCAAACAAATGTACAAAATTAGATTATATCTCTGATGTAGGCTCTATCATATAAATAAGAATAGGATCAACAGGTTAGTCAACTAGCATATCCTTGACATCGATGATTGTGAATCATTAAATACCTATAAGTCCTGTCTTCTTGGTAAGATGACCAAATCACCTTTTACTGGGAAAGGTGAATGGGCCATTGAGCTTCTGGGTTTAGTACATACTGATGTATGTGGACCTATGAGCACATGTGCTAGAGGTGGGTTCTACTACTGCATTATATTTATTAATGATCTATTTAGATATGGATATGTCTATCTTATGAAGAGTAAATCTGATTCATTTGAAATATTCAAATAATATCGAAATGAGGTAGGAAAACTTGGAAAGAGTATTAAAACTCTTCGATCTGATCGAGGCGGTAAATACCTTTTTAATAAGTTTTTGACATATCTAGAAAAGAATAGGATTCTCTCTCAATGGACTCCTCCTAGAATACCACAGCATAATCACGAGTTTGAAAGAAGCAATCGAATCCTATTGGATATGGTTCGATCCATGATGGGGTGATGCGTGCTAATCTATAGCTATGGCAAGTACATGAGTCGATCAAATAATAAAGTAAGTGAGTGGAGTATCATTCCTAGAGGATTGAAAAACAAGTACTAAAATACTCTTTCCTAAGCTTTATTTAGATAATCGATTTATAAGAATTAAGAAAAATAAGAAAAAATAAATTAATAAATTATAAGAAAATAGAGAGTGTATAATTTTTAGGGTTTTAACTCAAGAGCAATAGATTACTAAGGTAATTGATTCACCAACTCAATCAATATAATATTCAGGTAATTAAGTAAATTTTGTTTCATATGACGGTGGAGTTTCCTAGGTTATTCACTATCCTTTGGTCTAGGCATAGCAAAACTATTAATATTTATTAACTATCCTTTGGTCTAGGTGTAATTTAAATAAATACTGATGCTTTAAGTTTTGTGAAACCCTCTAATTAAAATACACTGCATCCAAAATGTACTAAAATTTTTACAGCATATGAATTCTAATTTGATTCATGATACAAGGTATATAAATCAAGAAGTATTGACATAGACATACTTGGTTCATATCATCTATGCCCATCAAATCAATTAGAAGATGGCTAGTAATCTAAAAGCATTAAGAATAGATTTATATACTCCTCATGATCAAAATAAAAATTAAAAGCAAATTATACTGAATATTGTATCAAAAAAGTGGCTACACCTTAGCCTTAGTAAAAGAAAATTTAGTTCATAGTAAAAGATTCAAAAACAATAATTGAAATAAAAAGCATGTAAAAATCCAAATAGAAATTTATTTGTTACTGAAATTGATTGTCCGTTACTCTTGGTGTAGAGAACTTGATGAAGAAGAGCCACTTGATCAATATGCTGGATGTCGAAGATGAACTGCGAAGAAGGAAGAAAGAAAGAAGAATAAAGAAAGAAAATAAATAACTCTCAACCTCCCTCTCTATTCTTTCCTCTAACTCTCTATCTCTCTCCCAGGTTCTCTCTAAAATCTCCTCTCAAACCCTCTCTCCTCTTCCTCTTCTCTACTGTTCCCAGGCTCTCTATTCTCTCCCCCACCAACAGTAGGCAACAGGCCTTTAAATAGGCTAACAAGGTGGTCTTGGGTCGAAACCCCATTAAAATTGGGTTTAAAACTCTCAAAACAACTTAAAAAGAGCCTTGGATCGATTCTGACCGTTGGATGTCGATCAAACGAACCAAAATCTGCTTAAAAATCCCTTTTAAAACCCAATTCTAGTCGGATTGAACCACAGCCATCGGATCTTCTTGATGGAATGAATCTGGGCCATTCGATCATGTTGAAGAAAGGCTCCTATAGCTTGTTTAAAATCGAAATCCATCCCGACCATTAGATCAGCACCGAGAGGGAGATCAACCATCCATCAGCGCCTCCTTTACAGTCGTTGGATCAAAAACCAAGCGATAGCATCCATCGATCTCATCCTGGGCCTGGGTAGACCATACTCGAGCCTAGTCTTGCATAGACCGCATCAATTAGCAGCCAATCTGCATGCGGGCGCTCTTGTGAATTTCCATATATGCCCTTATTGTGTTACTATTTCGGTCCACCATACATCATGAAAAATCATGACATCAGCGATGCATCAGTGGGATGTCAGCGGTTGATTTAGCGGGCGGTCGGGCTAGTTTGCTAAGCCAATTTGAACCGAGCCAACCGGCTAATTATTATTATTATTATTTATTTCTTTTAAAAATTGATTCTGGGCTCGTTTGGACTCCATTTTGCTTGAAATTTATTTTATTTAAATCAGAAAAATAAGCTTTTCATATTGGTGGCATTCTTTCCTACATAAGATCAATAAAAATATCAATTTCTTAAGAATAAGTTAATTTATTTTATAATTTAATACTTTTATTAATGTATTTTTATCACTTATCATGAGGTTTGTGAGTCTATCGATTTTTTTTTGGGGTTATGCATTAGAGACCATTTATTTTATTTTGAATAACATTCTAAGCAAGTCTATTATAAAAATTTCATATGAGATATGGACTGGACGTAAGCTGATATTCTCTTATTTTAGAGTTTGGGGATGTCTAGCCTATGTAAAATGTATACAGCCAGAAAAGCTGGACCTAGGTTCAAAAAGTGTTTGTTGATAGGATGCCCCAAAGAAACTAGGGGTTATTACTTCTACCTTACTGAGGAGCAAAAGGTGTTCGTCAGCAATAGGGCAATCTTTTTTTAGAAAAGGAGTTTCTTATGAAAGAAACTACTGCCTCTAATGTTGAGATTGGTGAAGTTCGATAGGTGAAAGAATCGACACATTCTACTGAACTTGCAGAATTGAATTTGATAAGATCAAACCTAGAGCCCATTGTAGATGCATCCTTGAGGAGATCCGATAGAGTACCACTCAACTAGATAGATACTATAGTTTTTTGATTTGGGACGGTGATCCTGTTGAACTCGATGAGAATGATGAGGATCCGATCACCTACATGGATGCCATGTAGAGGTCTAACTTCGATCAATGGCTTGAAGCTACGAAGTTCAAAATGGAGTCCATGAAGGTCAACAGTGTATGGATACTAGTTGATCCATCTGAAGGGATAAAACTCATCGGGTGTAAGTGAATTTTTAAAAGAAAATGAGATACAGATAGGAAGGTGGAGATCTATAAAGCCCATTTGGTTGCCAACGGATATCGTCAACATTATGGTATTGACTATGATGAGATATTTTTTTCAATGGCAACGCTCAAGTCCATTCAGATTATGCTTGTGATAGCAGTATACCTAGACTATGAGATCTGGCAAATGGATTTGAAGATAGCTTTCCTTAATGGAGAGCTAGATAAAAAGGTGTATATGATACAGCCTAAGGATTTCACATCCACAGATGAGTCCAAGGTGTGCAAGCTTCATAGATCTATCTATGGATTGAAGCAGGCATCTCGGAGTTAGAACATACATTTTAGTAAGGTGATCAAAATGTATAGCTTCATTAAGAATGGAGAGACATGCTACGTATACAAATAGGCTAATAGTTTTTGTATTCATATTTCTTATTTTTTGTATTGTGGAATTGATATTTTCTTAATCAAGAATGACATTCCCACAACATTTACAGAAAATAAAGTTTTGGCTGTCATCTAATTCTCTACTGGAAGAACTTAGGAGAAGCAATCCTACATACCTTAGGGATGAACACGAATATATAGGTATAGACTAAAAGAATTGCTTGGATTTATCCAGTCCACGTACATTAGCTATAATTGTTGAAGACGGTTTCAGCAATGGAGAATTTCCCAAAGAAGGGCTATTCTTCCGAAGGCCTATGAAATCTCTCTCAAAGAGGAAGTCCGACAACTCTCAAGAGAGAGAGTGTATGGAGTAGAATACCATATGCTTCGATAGTGGGATTCTATTATGTTATGCCATGACATGTAATGAGATCAAGATGTGGCATGCTCACTAAGGGATAGTGGGTAGATTACTAGGTCTGATTCGAATGAGAATCATTTGGAAGGTTGTAAAGATAATCCCTAAAGTATTGAGAAATATTAAAAATCATGGCTCATCTATGGAGATACTGATTGAATCTTGTAAGGATAAATTGATTCAATTTTTTAGTCAGATCATGATGACAGCAAGAGTGTGTCAAATTATGTGGTTTAACCCTAAACAGAAGGAGTGGGTCTATTGGAAGAGTTTCCAGTAGCAACCTATGGCCGATTTCTGTAATGTGAGGTAAGAGTATGTCAGTGTATTTTAGATGCTGGCGAAGCAAGCTGTGTGGCTACGGAAAGTTCAATTAGCAAGCTAGGAGTGGCCACCCTCCTTGAATGGTCTAAGTTCTGCCTATATTATGATAGCACTGGAGCATAGCTCAAGCGGAAGAGCAAAGGCACATTAGTTGCCCAACAACATTCTGGCATCCACTATCAACCTATACGAGAGATCGTAGAGCGAGGTGACGTCGACCTTCAGAAATGCAGGAAACGAAGAAATGTGGCCGGACCATTTACTAAAGCTCTCGAAATCAAAGAGTTGATAATCACAAATGATCAAGATGGATATTTGTAACTGTTTCTTGATGGCTTTTAGTCTAAGTGGGAGTTGTTTGGAAATATATCATAAAGTCAATCATCTAGGGTTGAGATAGTTGACCTAAATGTAATTTATACTTAAATTTTAATTAAATAAAATTATTATTCTAGCAATTTCAATCAACTTTGTGCATCTTTCCTGTAATAAACTCTCTATGATAAAGTCCCTTGGCACTATTTAGACTCGACAAAGAAGGATTTATCGTTTAGTCCATAAACTGATCATGACCAAATGATTCATTATTACCTAGGATGATAATGTTAATCAAGAGTAGGTCGTTGTGTGCCATAAGTATTGGTTGTCCTCTTAACCAAGAAGCATGGTGATGCTATTATGGCATGTAGGTGAAATATAGGATATATTTACTAATCGTGATCCAATTGTGGAGCTCTCTTCTATCAAGATTGCTCGTGAAGAATATGGATATATGCATCCCTTAGATCTGAGATCACCATGAATGACTATACAAGCAACTCACTGTACTTACGTATCGAACTATCTGAATTTCTAATTCAGTGATGGAAGGTAATTGGGTGCAGTCAAGTACTTGGCATCGATGCATTGAGTCGAGATAGGCATTGACCCTTCCAGTGTTGGAGCAAGTGCATCGTTGTATTTCAATTTACCAATCTTCTCT
>QRFJ01004038.1:61343-110061 GCA_006176705.1 Cocos nucifera | reverse complement strand
TGTCCAACCCACTAAATCCAATTCAATTGGACTTTGAAATCTAATTAAACTTAATCAAATTGAATTAATTTAGCAAATCAAATTATTAATTAAATCTCTCATAAATACAGAGCTCCAAATTCGTGCGATGAACCTGATAAAAAGTCCCATTCAATACGAAAACCTTGATCAAGAGTTCCAAACTAATGAAACTCTTGGACCCTTGATGCCCAAAATGAGTGGAACTCATGATCACAGAGTCCAGACTCTCGATCATAGAGTTTTATACATGTAGGACTCAAAGTTTAATGCAGTAGGATTCTCGATCGAAGAGTCTCAGTCCAGTGGAAATCTTGATTATAGAGTTCCAATTTGGTGGGACTCTTTACCAGCCATCAGATCAGATAGAAACCTCCAATACGTGTGACTTTGCATGTTCGAACCTAAGTCGGTAGCATAAAAATTACTTTCTGTATCAATCAAAGTAACCATCTAGCAATGGTATCCGACGTCTGGATAGATCGAATAGTTACAGTCATAATATTCAGAACCTACATAAATATGGTTATCGTATAATTCATCCTTGACTCTCATGTATAGGAATGATTTAGAGTTTAAAAACTGTAACTCATAAACAAAAATATACCCAATCATTATCCTAAAAGAAATTAATCTCGTGACTCTCACCTAGGACTATCCTGATCAAGAATTTGCTAAATTAAAATATAATTGAATACAGCTCCTAAACCAGAGTGGTCAATTCCATCTTGATTTACACACCAATTCCTTAAGTACTTGACTGTGCCCAAAAATCTTCCATCACTGAATTAAAAATTTAGATAATTTAGCACCAAAGCATAGTGAGTTATTTGAAAGTCACCATGGTGATCTCAAATCGAAGGGACACTTATTTCCATATTCCATCGGAGCAAATCTTGATAGTAGAAAAGCTCCAGAGTTGGTCACGTTCAGTGTAGATGTACCTCTATATCTCACTTGCATGTCATATCAGTATCTCCACACTTTCTTCGTTAAGACGACGAACTAATCCATATGGCACACAATGATCTATACTCAATAAACATTGTCGTCCTTGTTAACAACGTATCATTTGGTAGTAAACAGATTTAAGGACTAAATAACAAATCCTTCTTTGTTGATTCTGAATAGTCCTAAGGACTTCACCATAATACATGAGTTTATTAGAAGATGAAAAAATTTATGATGAAAATACAAAAAAAATGTATTTATTTATAATTTATAATACAATACAAGAATTCAGGCACAACATCAATAGACATGACAATTAAGCTTGGGTACTAATTGCCTAAGCATGGCACCATTATTGCTCGGCAATACAGAGGGATGGCAAACCGACTGCATAATCACTCTTAGCTCTATACGCAAACTTTTTGTTTTTTTTTGAACCAGAATGCCTCCTTCATAACTTTTGATGCGTGTATATATCTAACTGTTCATTGTTGAGATTGCAATCACTGTTTGCTCAGAACTTTTCTAGCTTATAGTACCACTATTACATACAAACAAACTTTCAGATGTCGACTTTCGATCATCTATATCAGACATAAAGTCTGAGTCTTTATATCCTTGTACCTAGAGTTCTTCCATTCTCTAAGATAGAAACATATCGTTAGTTCTTCTCAAGTACTTAATGATATATTTCATCGAAAGTCTAGTGCTCTTCGCACTGAATTTTTAACTGATATCTGCTCGTGACATTCCAGCATGCACAATATCAGATCGTATACATAACATGACATACATGAGACTCCCTATTACTGAAGTAGAAGGGATCTAGCTCATTCATTTAATCTCCTCGGTGTGTTGAGAGACATCTTCTTGGAGAGATGAATGCCATGTTTGAACGGGTAACCAATCTTCTCTTGAGTTTTTCATGTGAACTTCTTCAGCACCTCCTCATGTACATCTTCTATGATAGACCCAGGCATCCTATTCGGTTTGTCCTACTATCCTTATTTTTTAATATAAATGATGCTCTCCTAGGCTTCATAGAGAACTCTTTCCTGAATAACCAATTTTGTATTGAATGTCAACAATGAAAGTATCATTTCAATCAGTGGAGGATGTCATTCCACGTACAGTACGAGAAAGACAACAGTGCTCTCCATAACTTTTTGGAATATACATGGCTTTTTCTCAATTTTGATAAAACTAAATGATTTGATTACATCATTAAAATGAGCATTCCAACTTTGAGATGCTTGCTTAAGTCCATATATGGACCTTTGTAGCTACAGACCTTGTGATCACTATCATTAGATGTGAAACCAAGTGATTGTTCCATATAAATACTTTCTCAAGATATCTATTTAAGAATGTCATTTTCATGTCCATCCGCCATATTTCATAATCAAAATAGGCTACAATAGCAAGTAGTGTGCAGATGGATTTTAGCATGGCTACTAGCGAAAAGGTCTTCTGATGGTCAATGCCTTTGCGCTGATTATATCCTTTCGCTATGAGCCTAGATTTGAATGTCTCTATATTTCCATCTGCATCTATCTTTTTCTTGAAGATCCATCCACACCCAATAGGTACAATATCTTTAGGTGGATCTTGAAGGGAAATCCTAATTTTCTAGATCAGGTTTGTTCGGATCTGATCGGATCAAGAGATATATTTCAAAATTTTTTTCTTTGATCCTAATCAAATCTAGGATATTTTAGATCTGATCTTTATTATTCTTAATAATAAAAATAAATCTAAATTAAAATTCAAATTTATATTTACCTTGATGTAGGGTAATCCTATTACCCGTTGATCGATCTGTAGCAGCATAAACGGTTTCTGAATCTAGCCATGCAAGTGCCTAGCTCTACCGTATCCACTTGACTAGATCTGAAGAATCCTCTTCTTCGCTATCAACATCTCAAAAATTAAATATGGATCTGATCTGGAGGAATTTCAAAATACCACTTTGAAGATCAGCAGTTGGTCTTTTTTGCAGGCAGTTGCAGCCCTTCTAGCTTCCGTCATCTTTCTCCTCGTCTGGATTAGCCCAATAAGATCCAAATTCCTTTTGGACGTGGAGAGGAAGGGAGAAGTAGAACTTGGCATGGAGGAAGGAAGAGAAAGAAAGCCCTTGGGCATGGGAAACTCTTTTCTCAGATTTTAGATACACTTGGTTGGCATAGGGTTTATTATAGACTAAGCGTGATCCAACTCACTTCTTTCGCAACAATGAACAACCCTTTATGAAATTAGATCTAAATCTGACTGGTGGGAATAGAGTCCCTTGGATTCCTCCTTAGATGGCGCCTAAGACCAGTCAACTTGATTCTTAGAGAACTCTAATCGGAATCCAAAAAGAAGATGGAGTCCCTATCCATAGGGACTCCTGGGCCCCAGCTTTGGGCACACTGCCAAAGGTGGCTGTGCGCCTCTCCTCCTTATCGGTCTAAGGGGATAGCCCCACCAGCTCTCCAATGGTGCACTGCACATGGACAAAAGTCAAAGGTACAATGGTCAACATTTGACCCAGTCAAAGGTCAACTTTTTGGACCAAAGTCAAAGGATGAGAAATGGCAGGTGATAAAAAATGGCACGGTATTATCCTTACAAAATAAGACCAATCTTTTCTGACCTAAGATAGGCTTTAGTCAATCAGGTGAAGGCCCTTTGAATGAGCACAAACCCTTTGGCTCAGTCAGGACAACTATTTATGATGTTAAAAGAAGACGTTAAGTTCAAAGAGTGCTGGCACGATTTCTTGAACCTAATCGGAATCTTCATTCAGATCAATTGGGAACTAGATTAGTTCATGATATCACCAAATTCAAACCCTTGTTTGTGTGAACCCAGTTAGATTCAGTTCTATATGGTAATGATATACGTTATGATCTCTATTCATCGACATAATTCGAAACCTTCTTTGCGATGGACTCAGAACTCTCTTGATTCGAACAGCTAGAATGATCGATCATCTAAATTCATTCTAATTGCTCCCAAAATCAACCATGACATCAGCAGTATATGGTGAACCATCAGAGCTGATGCGAACTTTGGTGCAGCTTACTTGTGTAATTAAGTTCTTTCTATCTGAAGCCTCGATCAGATTAGGGTTAAGGTGCACTCGTCAAATCCTGATCTCTGTCACTACATGAGTAATCATTCGATTCAAGTCCGATGTGAAAATCTAAATTAGAAACTCTTTCTATTATTTCACTTCGTGCCATGCGTCATGGCTTCTAGACTTGATTCTCATGTCATCATAGTTTGTTTTTTTTTGCGTGCTCTCTATCACTAGGGTAGATAGATTTCCATCTTGATGCAATCCGTTCCTATAATGAACATGCTATAGCACACCATAATCCTCAAGGTTTCGAATGCTTAGGGAGACCGAGGTTATGGTGTAGTCAAACTATACACCTCAAGGTAAACTGCAGATGCATCTCAGGTCAAGAATTCAGACACAATCACTACAGATCGATCATTCATGACGAGAAGGTAGGCTTCCTAATGACTACCGAGGGTTTTGGGTTATGCTCAAGGTACCCTCGTTCTCTAACGAGTATCTAATACCTCGCTCCCAATATCTCCACACCATAGACTTAAGACTTTATCTACTAAAGAGAAGCGAATTGTACAACAACCTTTCCAGATTAATTACCATCCTCATGATGATCAAGGTCGGAAAGCTTTTATGTTGAGTTAAATAATGATTATTCATATTCTTAAAATTTTGCAACTCCTGAAAATATGAATTATCATTACCATTAACTCAAAAGATGATTATTTGAAGGAAAATCCAGATTTCTCGATCAGGTTCGTTCAGAATCTATATAGATCAGAGATATATTTTAAAAAAAAAATTTCTTTGAATCCTAATTAGATCTATGATGGTTTTGATCTGATCTTATTATTTTTAATATACTAAAATAAAATTAGATAAATAAATCAAATTTAATTTACCTTGAAGTGGATCAATCCTATTATCCGATGATGATCTATGAAAAAAAAGACAAAAAAAAAAGCGGAAGTTCTGGATCTAGCCACGTAAGTGCCTGGCCTCTACGATTCCACTCAGAGTTGGATCTAGAGATCGCTTCTTCTCTACACGTGTCCAAAATTAGATCTGGATCTGATCTGGAGGATTTTCAAAACTTTTTTGAAGATCAAGTAGTTGTGCCTTGTAGAGCGCAGCCTTTCTAGTCTTTTCAGTCATCTTTCTCTCATCTGAATTGCCACAAACAGATCCAAAACCTCTTTTGACATTTGAGACGAGAGGAAGAAGATGCTTTAAGCATAGGAGGGAGGAGAGGAGAGCAACCTTGGGGCATGGAGAATTGTGCAATGCTCTTTGAGTGGCGCAGGGTCTTATTTAAGACTAAGCGTTGATCCAACTCCTCTTTCTTCAACCATCACCTCCCTTTATGAAATCAGGATCTAAATCTGATTGGTGGGAATAAGATCTCCTCAATTTCTCCTTAATGTGCCTAAGCCAGTCAAAGTTGGGTCTTAGGAGCCTTCTAATCGGAATCGCAAAAAGGAGATGGAGTTCTTGCAGGAACTCTTGGCGCTCCAACTTGGGCACACGCCAAGGGTGGCATGCGCCCTGCCTCCTGCCAGGTTCTGGTAGGGGGACAGGCCTCCACCAACTCTCCAAATAGCCGTGGCGTGACACATGGACAGAATCAACAGTATCAAAGGTCAATGTTTGACCAGTCAACAGTTCAACTGTTTGACCAAAAGCCAAAGACGAGAAATGGTAGGGGTGACCAAAAATGGTAGGTAATATCTTACAAAATTAGACAACCTTTCTACTTGGACAAGCTCCAGTAAGATAAACGTGAAGCCTTCTGATCGAGCACAAACTCCTTTGGCTCAGTCAGGATAACTATTTATGCATAGTAAAGGTTAAAAACGTTAGTCAATCGAGTGCTAGCACGATTTTCTAAACCTACATTAATCTCATTCAGATTAATTGAACTAGATCAGTTCCAATTGTGCATCACCATAATTTCAAACCCTTGTTTTGTGTTTGAATTTTTTCTTTAAAGTTAGTTTCAGTTCTGCATGGTAATGGGAGATATGTCATGATCTCTATCACGACATCATCGAAACTCTTTGACTGGATCAGAAACTCTTCCTGATTCCAACAGCTAAAATGATCGATATCTAAATCATTTCTAATTACTTCAAAATCCACCAGTGACACTAGCAGTATATGGTGGCAACCCATCAGAGCTGATGCAAACCTCTTTGATGCAGCTACTATGTATTAAGTTGTCTATATCTTGAGCTCCGATAAGATTAGGGTTAAGGTGAACTCTCAAACCCTAGTCTCTATCATATGATATAATCATCTCAATATTCAGACCAATGTGAAGAACCTAATAAAACTCTTTCTTTATTTCACTTGCTGCCATGGCCATAGATTTTTGGGACTTTGTTCTTATGATAATCATAAGGGCTGCTCCTCTACCACGAGTAGATAGATTCCATCTTGATGCTATTCAGTTCTACAATGAACACATGCTATTAGCCAACATGTACACCTCAGGATGTTCGAATGGCTAAGGAGATCGAGTAATTGTGTAGTCAAACTATACACACCCTCAAGATGAACTGCTGATGCAGTCTCAGGTCAAAGAACCAAACACACTACTGCCAGCATCAGTCAGCATTGACGAGAAGGTAGCTCCCTAATGACTACCCTTCGAGATGGTCACGAGCTCAGTGCCTCTCGTTCTCTAGTGGTTACCTATACTCTCGCTTCGGTGTCTCCACATCGTAGACTCAAGACTTTCATCTTACTAAAGAGAAGTAATTGTACCCAACCTTCCGGGTCAATCACCATCCTCGTAATGATCCTATGCGTCGGAAGCATTTTAATGAGTTAATAATGTGTTATTCATGTCTTAATATTTTCAACTTCTTGAAAATATAAATTATTCATTACCATTACCTCAAAGAGCGATGTATCACAGATACTAAATATATATATGTGATAGAAATAAACCCATTTTATTGATATTAATCAAATTATAAATTTTGCCCTAAAGTGTATTACAATGTCAGCCATTCTGGCTTTCTAGGGCAAATAGTATCTATAATCTCCCACTTTATCAGAAGCCAATTGGCTACAAGCTATGTTCCATCTTCATCAAGTAGGCTTCGATCTTCTGCTGGGGCCCAACGGTTTGTAAGCGGGTCTGCCATATTATCCTGTGAAGTTGACTCTTTTGACCTCCGACATTAACCCTTTCGAGCGTAATTGCGGATTGAGGTGGTATCGCCCGCTCAATGTGACTTGGATTTTGGTGAGACCTGCGCTCCTTAGCAGGGGCAATGGCGCCATTGTGTTCGCGGAGTATGAGGAATGCATCTGAGGCATTAACTCTAATTTTGCATCAAACTTGTGTACCAAATGCTTCTTCGCAGCCTCTGATGCAGCGATATATTCTGCTTCCATGGTGGAATCTACGATCACGGTTTGCTTGGAATTCTTCCAGCTAACAGCACCACCATTGCAGCAAAAACAGACTCCCAGATGTCGACTTTCGATCATCTATCATTGGACATAAAAATCCGAGTCTGTGTATGCGCTGGACTTGGAGTCTCCGTTACCAAAAGACCAACATCATATCCTTAGTTCTTCTTAAGGTCTTAAGGATATATTTCAATAGAAAGTCCATGTGTTCTTTCATTCTGGATTTGACTGATATCTGCTTGTGACCTCACAGTCATGGGCTATATCTGGTCCTGTACATAGCAGTGGCATACATGAGGCTCCCTATTTACAGAAGCATAAGGGACTTGCTCACTGGTGTTCTATTTCCTCAGGTGGTGTCTGGGCACATCTTCTTGGGAAAGATGAATACCATGTCTAAGGTATTAATCCCTTTAGAGTTTTCCATACTAACTCTTTAGTACTTCCTCTATGTACATCTTCTGTGACAGTCCTAAGCATCCGTATTCGGTCGTATCCATAGACCTTAATTCCTAGAAATAAAGGATGCTTCACCTAAGGTCCTTCATGGAGAATTCCTTGGACCAACCATAAATTTGATGTTGTCATCATGGGAATTCATTCCCAATAAAGGAAGATGTCATCCACGTACGAATACGAGAAAAACAAACAGCGCTCCCAGCTGACCTTTTTGAAAACACTATGATTCCTCTTCATTTTTGATTGAAACCAACACGTTTTTGATCAACACGGGTTTGACCTGATTAGGTTATAAGATGACCTAATTGCCGAGGAGGTTTGATCTCTGATTTGATCAAGAGTTGGATTTGATCAATTTCTGATTTTATTAGGATTTAATTGAGCCTAATTAAGCCTGAATTGGTTGGATTTAATTTAGTCTAATTGGGCCTGACCACTTAGATTGGAATGAGTTCAATTAGACAAGGTTTAAATTCAAACTAGTTTGACTAGTCTTCCTTTCCTATGCCACCTCATGTTTCTACGCCCACTTTTCTCTATGAGAAATTGTTTCTCATAACAATTCTCCTTGAAATGAAAAGGCCCACACCCAAGTTTCTCATGCCCAGTTGGAAAAGGGTTGGTGGTGAAAGAAATATGCCCTCAAGCCAATTTATTCGGATGTTCTTTATCTTCCAGACTCATGTAATGATATTTTTAATAAATAAAGGCATTTATTTCATCATATGCAGTATCTTATTATTTATTTAAGATTATGATAAATCCTATAAATTAGAACTATAATTTTAGAATTATGATGAGATCATACTAGTGAGACCTAAAATCTTAAAATCCTAATTTAAATATTCCTAGTCGATACGATATTGAGTTAGGGATCAATATTTTTTGGTAAGACTAGCACATTCTTTGTATGCTCAATTGAGAGGATGATTGATCTCACAATAACTTGTGTATGACACTAATACAAGAATATGGGTGCTCATTAGAGAATGAGTTCACTGAATTGATCCAAATTAAGAATATCTAATGGAGTCTTATCTACATGTCAATAGATGGTTCTCATAGTAAAATTTGTGCATCTAATCCTTTGACCTAAAACTACCATAGAATCTTATATATATAAATCTATATTTTGGTTCATACTCATTCATGACTTACTTATGTACGGGATGATCTAGATATGGTAGATTATATATATGAAGGTTGTGAGTAGGTTAACATGGCATCGATCTCTCCTGGTAAGAGGAAATAGCATCCTACTTGCTTCAAACAAATGATGATTTAGGAAGACTTTGATCAAAGCATGATGAAAAATAAGAAATGATTTCTAATGTTTCATTAAATGAATCATCATCATGAGATTGAAAGAGAAATGAATATGATATTGGGGTTGACATATTTCCATATCTAAAGTCATATTCAGGATGTAGGGAGATCGAAGGATCTAGTTGCATGGTAATTTTCACCGAAGGATATTTTTGGTATTTCCATCAAAATTTTACATCTTCTGGGTAGTCATGATACATTGCTAGACGTCAATCATGTCTTGTCGGTTTGATTAAATTAAAATTTTAATTTAATTATTAAATTAGAAAGTGTTCTAAATTAAGTCAAATTGGGTTGGCTGGTTTTGACCTAAATCAGTTTGGTTGAGTTCTAACCAGATTAGGTCAAATCACACCCAGACTCACCGCTGGTTAGATGTGAAACCCAATGGATCACACATAAAAAAAATTAATTAAAGGTCTAATTGGATTAGACCATGTTTGCAAGATGAACATGCTAGCACATGTTGCAAATCCTAGCACCTAGTTTCGAATTGGATTTGAATCAGCTTTCGATTTGGGCTAATTAAGATCCGATTTAAGCCAAATAAGATTTGGTCTTGAGTTGGATTAACATAGATTAATTGGGCTTTAGATTGGGTGCCACATACCTACATCCCACGTGTCAGAGAGTCTCTCTCTTATGCGTGGGAAGTCTTTCATGCGCAAAGGACTCTTTGGCACATAGAATAAGTTGGCGCCTACCTTCTTTGACTTTTCCAATATTGTTATGTCACATAAACTTTTATATTGGCATGGATATCAGATATGGGGTGCAGAAGAGTCCTTCTACAAATGAAATTCTGTTTTTTCTTTTCGCCCAAGATGTTTTGTCGCCCAAGAGTCCTTGCCGCCCACTTCTTCATTACGCCTCTTGGGACTTTGACTATTCAAAGTACATCTTCATGCCTTCTTGATGAATGGGCATCCCTTTAAGAGCCATTAGATGGCCATCTAATCTGATCCAAACCTTTGAATTATGGCACCATATATTTAAGCATCATGACTCTTTATAGAAAAACTACGTAGAATTAGTCCGAAGAGTCCTATTTTAAGGCACCTCTTGGACTAAGTCTACGTAATTTTAAATGGTGCAAAATTCAGATAGGTGTGAGATTTGATGATGGGGCATGAGATATTGATATTAAAAGGGTGTGAGATTTTTAGATGGCACCCGTACATACATTATAAATAAGGGTGCACATTAAGAGTCTGTGAGTGTGTGAACATTATCTTTTCTTTCATACAAGAGTTTTTTTTTTATCCAATTTTCTTTCTTCCCTTCTCTTGTCTAGACCTTATCATTATAGGAATAAGAAGTCATCTTAATACTAAGAGATTAGGAAGAAAAATTAAGAAGACAAAAGAAAAAGAAAGATAGATAAGGAGAGGCAAGAAAGGTGACATAAAGGATTAAGAAGGTCTTGGCCGTATAATTAAAGTTCTTATTATTAGAACTTTAATTATATAAATCAGAGATATCAGTGTCTTGATCAAGTCTTTGTGTGCATCAATGTTGGAGGGTGAACACATGGGCACCTAATGGAAACCCTGACGGACTGCTACCAATGATCAGGGTCAATTTAGGGTTTAGCGATAAGAGGTATGTTCTAATACTTTCTCTTATATTATAAATGCATGTTATATGATTTAATTGCTAATGAGGTGGTCCTAGGGTTTAGGTTTGGTTTATTTGATTTCATGTTTTTTGCTTTGAAATCCATGCTTCCGCCCTGTACACCAAATCCATCAGTGGTATCAGAGCAAGCCTTATTAGGTTAAATCATATAATGCTTTGCTTATAGTATAATGGCATAAATGAAAAAAAAAATGATATAATATTTTTAGCATGTTTTAATTTATATGATGAGATCATATTCTTTTTCATATCATAATAAGATTATGTTGTTTATATTATTCTGTAAAGGTTGTCCTGATATAGTGGAAAGTATTCACTATATAATGATGGTTGTCCTAGAATAATTATACATGTTAATTGACATATATTAAGTTATAGTGCAATTAATCTTTAGCTGAATCAGTCTGGATGTCTAATTGATCAATTGGTGTCAAAGAAAATGGTTCTTGATTGGTAAATAGAACATGATTTTTTAATTGATTCAATTGTCTAACCTGACCAATTTATTGGTATCTAAGTAAAGCAATGGGGGGACTCCCATTTCTCTCTCATTTATCTGATCGATTTGATTAATTTAATTTCAAATTGAAATGCTTAATATTATATTCACTACATTAAGGCCTTCCTTCATACTAGTTTCTTATTAAGTCCAGAACCATGTTAGTTTTATTGTGTAACCATAAGATCTATCATGGGGAAAGATGTAATATTAATCTAGTGCATTGAGATGCTTACAGCATTTTGAATATACTACTTTGTTGTGTAACCACAAAAGTAGTTATATTTCAATTTTGACTGTATAGAAATGAAGGGTTCTACTTAAACTAAAATATTAAAGTTTGTTGTGCTAACACAAGGCTATTAATATTTTAGAGGCAAAAGTTTTTGAGAGTTGCATAAAATGCAATTGAAAAGAGTTTCCTACCTTTGAACTTATAATAGGTTTGTTGTGCAACCACAAGACTTTTTATAAGAAATTAGGATCTTATTCTCACTAAGAAAATCAATAAGAGGGTTATGATTTTTAGTGGGAGACATAATTAAATTAAAGTCCTAATTTAATTATGTTTGTCATCATGAATTGTTTGCTTATATATTGTTCTTTATTATGTAGATTAAATGGCTTCTTCACTTTCATTACGTTCAATTTTGGATTCAAATAAATTGAATTGGTCAAAATTATGTTGACTGGTTGAGAAACCTAAAAATAGTACTCAGTCAAGAAAAACTCTCCTATATTCTTGATGCCCTGATCCTAAGCCATTAGAAAATGATGCCATAGATGAAGATAAGTCCACATACAAGATGTGGCAAAATGATTTTCTTACTGTCAAATGCATCATACTTGCCTCTATGAATAATGAATTACAGAGGCAGCATGATAGCATGGACACTCAATCCATATTGCTCAATCTAAAAGAGCTTTATGGAGAGCATAGTAGGACTGCTAGATATGAGATATCTAAGCAATTATTTCGTGCAAGAATGATAGAAGGAACATCCATACAAAATCATGTTTTGATGGTAATTGACCTAATCACTCGATTAAGTCAATTAGATTTTGTAATGGATGGAGAGTTAAGTCAGGATTTGATCCTGCAATCACTCCCAGAATCATTTTCTTAGTTTGTCATGAACTATCACATGAACAAACTGAATTCTTCATTGCCTGAGCTATTAAATATGCTCAAGATAGCAGAAAGCCATATCAAGAAAGATAAGGCTCCTCTTCTTCTTGTGGAAGGGATCTCCAAGAAGAAGGCAGGCAAAAAGGGTTCAAAGAGAAGGTTGAATCCTAAAAGTGGTATAAATAAGAAGAAAAAGGGGAAGAAGGTCTCCAGGACAAATGACCTATTTTCACTATGGCAAAGCAGGCCATTGGAAGAGGAATTGCAAGGCTTACCTTGCAACCATGAAGTCTGGTGCAAATAATGCACCAAAAGGTATGTATGAGATACATACTATATTATCATTAAATTCTTCCATTTCAAATTCTTGGGTATTAGATACCGACTGTGGTTTTCATATCTGCAAATCTTTGCAGGGGCTGCAGAAAATTAAGAGTTTGAAGAAAGGTGACTTCAAGCTCTATGGCGCTGGAGGAGAGTCTATCCAAGCAGAAGCTGTAGGGACAAATATATTGAAGTTACCTTATGAAAAGATCTTAGAGCTTACAAATTATTATTATATGCCTAAGATCATTAGAAATATTATATCTATACCCTTGTTATTAAAACAAGGTTATAGTCTTAATGTAATGAGCGAAGGTTGCTCGATCAAATATTCTAATGAAAATATTTGTTTTGGCATATTTAGCAATGGTTTGTTGACTCTATGTTTGGATGATAATATATTTCATATTGATGAAAATAGAAAATGTAAGAGAGATGACATAAATAATACTTTACTTTGGCATTGTCGATTAGGTCATATTAGTGAGGCTAGGATTAACAAGTTATACAAAGAAAAGTTCTTTGATCCTTTTGATTATGAATCATTGGAAACTTGTGAATCATGCCTCATGGGTAAAATGACCAAGATTCCATTTAATGGACATAGAGAAAGGACAAATGAGTTATTAGGACTTGTACATACGGATGTATGTGGTCCTATGACAACTCAAGCCAGAGGAGGATACTCTTATTTTATTACATTCACTGATGATTTATCTAGGTTTGGATATGTGTATCTTATGAAACACAAATTAGAAGCCTTTGATAAATTTAAAGAGTATCAAAGTATGGTCGAAAAACAAACTAGATAATGTATAAAAATCCTTTCGATCTGATCGGAGAGGAGAATACTTATCTAGTGAGTTTCTAGACTATCTTAAAGTTAAAGAAGATTCTCTCTGAATGGACACCTCCTTATACACCATAATTAAATGGTGTAGTCCGAAAGAAAAAATCGTACCTTATTAGATATGGTACGGTCCATGATGTGCTTCACTGATTTACCTATTTCCTTCTGGGGTCATGCTCTGGAGACTGCAATTTACATCTTGAATAGAGTTTCTTCTAAATCTGTATCTAGTACTCCATATGACATATGGAGAAGTAAGAAACCTAATCTTAAGTATCTTAAGATATGGGGTTGTCCAGCTTATGTCAAAAGAAATTTTGGACATAAACTTGATGCTAGATCAGACAGATGTCTATTTATAGGATATCCTAGAAATAGTATAGGATATATATTCTACCATCCTACTGAACAAAAGGTATTTGTAAGTAGGCATGCCATTTTCATGGAAAAAAAATTTATCCTAGAAAAGGGCAGTGGCAGAAATATTGAACTTAGTGAAGTTCAAGAAAAATAAATAGAAATTTCTCAACCATATAATCATATAAAAGAACCAGAACACATAACTCCTATCCATAGGTCTAAAAGAGTACGAAATACACCTGTGAGGTATGGTTTCATTATTGAGAATAATGAAGCCCAAGTCATTGAAAATGACGAACCTCTGACCTATGCGGAAGCAGTCAAAAGTAAGGACTCTTACAAATGGCTGGCTGCCATGCAATCCGAAAATGGAATCCATGCACACCAACAAAGTATGGACTTTGGTGGATGCACTAGAGGATATAAACCCTATTGGATGCAAATGAATTTTTAAGAAAAAAGATTGGAGCTGATGGTCAAATAGAAACCTATAAGGCTAGATTGGTGGCTAAGGGTTTTAGGCAAAAATAGGGGATTGATTATGATGAAACATTTTCACCTGTTGCCATGCTCAAATCTATTCGGATTATGCTTGCTATAGCAGCATACCACGATTATGAAATATGGCAAATGGATGTAAAGACTTGCCTTCCTTAATGGTTTTCTTGAGGAGGAGGTCTATATGTCACAGCCAGAGGGATTTGAGTCAAATGAGAAATCAAATCAGGTATGCAAGCTTAAGAGATCCATTTATGGATTAAAGCAAGCATCAAGGAGTTGGAACATCCATTTTGATGAAACAGTAAAAGAGTTTGGTTTTATCAAGAATGTTGATGAACCATGTGTGTATAAGAAAACTAGTGGGAGAACCATAGTCTTCTTGGTTCTATATGTAGATGACATACTACTCATTGGGAATGATATCCCAATGTTACAATCAGTCAAATTATGGCTATCAAATAAGTTTTCCATGAAAGATTTGGGAGAAGCATCCTATATACTAGGAATAAAGATCTATAGAGATAGATCTAAGAGGATGCTAGGCTTGTCCTAATCAAGGTACATTGACTTAATACTGAAAAAGTTCAGTATGGATGGGAGTAAAAGAGGTTATTTACCCATGAGTTAAGGCATACATCTCTCTAAAAAAGTATCTCCTAAGACATATGAAGAGAGAAATAGAATGAGTTCTATTCCTTATGCTTCGACTGTTGGATCAATAATGTATGCCATCTTATGTACAAGGCCTGATGTTGCTTATGCTTTAGGCATTGCAAGTAGATTTCAAGCTGATCCAGGAGAGGATCATTGGAAAGCTGTGAAAAATATTCTTAAGTACTTAAGAAGGACTAAAGATATTTTTCTTGTATATGGAGGTTCTGATCTTAAATTAGAAGCATATTCTGATTCTAGTTTTCAATCAGACCTAGATGATAGCAAATCCATTTTAGGATATGTATTTACTCTGATTAGTAGAGCAGTGCATTAAAAAAGTACTAAGCAGCCAACTGTAGCTGACTCAACTACTGAAGCAGAATACATAGCTGTAAGTGAAGCCGCCAAGGAAGCTGTCTGGATGAAGAAGTTCATCACTGAATTGGGAGTTATTCCTAAAATTGAGAATCCAGTACCACTTTACTGTGATAATACTGGAGCTGTAGCTCAAGCAAAGGAACCAAGGTCTCATCATAAATCCAAATACATTCTGAGATGCTTCCATCTCGTTCGAGAAATTATTGAAAGACAAGATGTAGTCATAGAACGAGTGGACACAAAGAACAACATAGCAGACCAATTCACTAAGGCTTTACCACTGCAACTATTTGATCGCCACCTTGATTGTATGGGATTAAAATATAAGGGTGATTGGCTTTAGTGCAAGTGGGAGATTGAAAGGAATATGCCCTCAAGCCAATTTATTTTTGGGATGTTCTTTATCTTCCAGACTCATGTAATGACATTTTTAATAAATAAAGGCATTTATTTCATCATATGCAGTGTCTTATTATTTATTTAAGATTATGATAAATTCTATAAATTAGGGCTATGATTTTAGGATTATGATGAGATCATACTAGTGAGACCTAAAATCTTAAAATCCTAATTTAAATATTCCTAGTCGATGGGACATTGAGTTAGGGATCAATGTTTTTCGGTAAGACTAGCACATTCTTTGTATGCTCGAATTGAGAGAGGTGATTGATCTCACAATAACTTGTGTATGACACTAATACAAGAATGTGGGTGCTCATTAGAGAATGAGTTCACTGAATTGATCCAAATTGAGAATATCTAATGGAGTCTTATCTACATGTCAATAGATGGTTCTCATAGTGAAATTTGTGCATGTAATCCTTTGACCTGAAACTACCATAGAATCTTATATATATAAATCCATATTTTGGTTCATACTCATTCATGACTCAGTTATGTACGGGATGATCTAGATATGGTAGATTATATATATGAAGGTTGTGAGTAGGTTAACATGGAATCGATCTCTCCTGGTAAGAGGAAATAGCATCCTACTTGCTTCAAACAAATGATGATTCAGGAAGACTTTGATCAAAGCATGATGAAAAATTAGAAATGGTTTCTAATATTTTATTAAATGAATCATCATCATGAAGATTGAAAGAGAAATGAATATGATATTGGGGTTGACATATTTTCATACCCAGAGTCATATTCAGGATGCAGGGAGATCGAAGGATCTAGTTGCATGGTAATTTTCACTGAAGGATATTTTTGGTATTTTCATCAAAATTTTACATCTTTCGGATAGTCATGATACATTGCTAGATGTCAATCATGTCTTATGGGTTTGATTAAATTAAAATTTTAATTTAATTATTAAATTAGAAAGTGTTCTAAATTAAGTCAAATTGGGTTGGCTGGTTTTGACCTAAATCGATTTGGTTGAGTTCTAACCAGATTAGGTCAAATCACACCCAGACTCACTGTTGGTTAGATGTGAAACCCAATGGGTCACACATAAAGAGAATTGATTAAGGGTCTAATTGGATTAGACCATGTTTGCAAGATGAATATGCTAGCACATGTTGCAAACCCTAGCACCTGGTTTTGAATTGGATTTGAATCATCTTCCAATTTGGGCTAATTAAGATCCGATTTGAGCCAAATAGGATTTGGTCTTGAGTTAGATTAATCTAGATTGATTGGGCTTTTGATTGGGCACTACATACCTGCATCCCACATGCCAGAGAGTCTCTCTCTTATGCATGGGATGTCTTTCATGCGCAAAGGACTCTTTGGCGCATGGAATAAGTTGGCGCCTACCTTCTTTGACTTTTTCAATATTGTTATATCACGTAAACTTTTATATTGGCATGGACATCAGATATTGGGTGCAGAAGAGTCCTTCTTTAGATGAAATTATTTTTTTTCTTTTCGCCCAAGATGTTTTATCGCCCAAGCATCCTTGCCGCCTTGGACTCCTTGCCGCCCACTTCTTCTTTACGCCTCATAGGACTTTGACTATTCAAAGTACATCTCCATGCCTTCTTGATGAATGGGCATCCCTTTAAGAGCCATTAGATGGCCATGTAATCTAATCCAAACCTTTGAATTATGGCGCCATATATTTATGCATCGCGACTCTTCATAGAAAAACTACATAGAATTAGTCCGAAGAGTCGTTTTATTTTAAGGCACCTCTTGGACTAGGTCTACATAATTTTAAATGATGCAAAATTTAGATGGGTGTGAGATTTGATGATGGGGCATGAGATATTGATATGGGAAGGGTGTGACATTTTTAGATGGCACCCCTACGTACATTATAAATAAGGGTGCGCATCAAGAGTCTGTGAGTGTGTGAACATTACCTTTTCTTTCTTACAAGAGTTTTTTTTTTGTCCAATTTTCTTTCTTCCCATCTCTTGTCTAGATCTTGTCAATGTAGGGACAAGAATTCATCTTAAGACTAAGAGATTAAAAGAAAAATTAAGAAGACAAAAGAAAGAGAAAGATAGATAAGGAGAGGCAAGGAAGGTGACATAAAGGCTTAAGAAGGTCTTGCCCTTATAATTAAAGTTCTTATTATTAGAACTTTAATTATATAAATTAGAGGTACTGGTGTCTTGATCAAGTCTCTATGTAGATCAACGTTGAAGGGTGAACACATGGGCACCTGATGGAAACCCTGACGGACTGCTACCGATGATCAGGGTCAATTTAGGGTTTAGCGATAAGAGATATGTTCTAATACTTTCTCTTATGTTACAAATGCATGTTATATGATTTAATTGCTAATGAAGTGGTCCTAGGGTTTGGGTTTGGTTTATTTGATTTCATGTTTTTTGCTTTGAAATCCATGCTTCTGTCCTGTACACCAAATCCATCAGGTGGTTGGTGATTCAAATTTGAATGAGAATCAAATTTGAACCAATATTCTTATCTCCCCTTGTGCCACACTCTTTTTATGGACCCCATTTCTACACGAGAAAAGGTTTCTCATGGGATTTCTTCATGCTGATGAGAGGGTGCACATTCTTCTTTCCTACGACCATTGGATTCGGATTGATTGGTTATTATTTGAATTCAAAATTAGTTTGAATTCAAATGGATTACAACCACCCTATCTCATCCTCTCATGCGTAGAAGACTCTGTCTTGTGCAAAATAATATGCAAATCCTTTTGGGCATGCACACATCTTTCTAAAAGAGACAAAGTGTGTGTGAGCCATTCTCCCTTGCATGGAAAATTCAAAGTTCCATGAAAAAAATTATAGAGAGAGAAGTGGGCGCAGGGTTTTCTGAGAGCATACCCTAGGATTTTGACCTAGGGTTCGAGAAGGATTTGAGTGAGCTACGAGTGTCATGAGCCCATCAAATTTTAGGGAGAACCTTCTCTACCTCTCTACTACATCTACTAATGATCTAAAATGTCTAAAGAGTCCATAGATGAATATTGAAGCAGTTCGATTGACAAGAGCCATCGAAGCTTCTAGACGTTGAGCTAGCACTCGAGACGAGCCGATTGGGATCATGAACCTCGTATGGACGATCTGGGGAGGTCAGATATACTATGCTACTACATCATGATAAATGAACCTCTCAAATGATGATTAGATTATAGTGATCGACTATCCGCGTAAGGTATCATATTTTGAACACATAGCTGTAGTAGTAAATAGTTTATTGCTATTGATTTATTTTTCAAATTCAAATCATATACATCATATTTAGATTTTATGTGTAGAATTTTTTGATATAATCAATAGCTTATAATAAATTAGATTAATTATATTTTTACTATATTTAATAAATTTTTGAAAAAGTTTTGAAAGTAGGGCTAGAAACCCTGCACTGAAACCTTCAGTGGTATGAGAGCAAGATTCATTAAATATGATATATATGCTTTAGAATTTAAAAAAATTTGCATATTAGATATGTACTTCATTTCAGTAGCCTAGTAATCAAGCTTGAATGAGCCACCAAGTAGTCCGATCATAAGGGATAAGCATGGTTTAAAGACCATCTCCTCTCATTCGATGGGGATCCCTTATAGCGGTTGGGATGCCACCGTGAAATCATTCCTGAAGGTAAATGATGAAAATTTTTTTTAGATTGATTTAATCTAAATTTTAATCATGAATGTGTTAGATTATATCTAAATTTAGATTCATGATTATCTTTTATGTAGTGTACATAAAACCAATAACTAGTACTATTTATGAAATGAGTCGACTCATTTTTTAGATGAGTCAACCCATTTAGTGAATAGTGCTATGTTGTATAGAACCTTTCAAAATTTTGAAAAATATTTTTGAAATACTGAACCCCTACCCTCAGTCCAAAAACTTAATTAAGAATTAAGTAAAAATGAATTAGGATATAGAATTATGAATTAAAGATTCTAAATCATTAATCATAAATCGTGGGTTATTAGGTTAGATAAATTAGGTCCACTAATTGGGTTAGACCTAAGGTTAGTTAAAGAATGAACTAAATTAGAGTAATTGATCAAATCTAATCAAATATTAAATTAGATTAGGTCAAGGACTCTTTAGACTCAATTATAATAGTTGTAGTTGATCAAGTTCATGCCTTTAATGAGGACCAAATGGACTTGATTCATGACTATGCGATCGAATCCAAAATTACTAGGTTGGTCAAATTGAAACTAATGAATTAGATGATATCTAAGATAAGTTTGGCAGTCTGACCAGTGATTTTTAATTGAGAGCTACGCGCACTGATTCGATCTTTGATGAGTTAATGGCATATCCCTTCAACTAATCTCACTTATCTGGCCATCCAGAAAAGTTAGATTTTGATTAGATCACTTGGTGATTCGGGCTCACCCATGTTAATTAGGTAAATCAGTGTGACTAATTTAGATACTCTTAATACTGGCTTAAATTAGGTTTTTTTTTATTTGACTTAGTGAACTCAGTGGAGGGATCAAAATTGGCTTGTTAATTTTTCTCTCCTCATCATAAAATCAATTAATCAAATCCTCTAAAATTATTAGATCCTTAAAAATGATATAGTTATATGATAACTAGGTTAGAGCCTTCCATTAAGTTGAGTGATAATGGGTCCATTAGTTTAATAATCATTGAAGGCCCAAAGGCTTGGTGCTTTTTGACTAATGGAATTATCATTCATAAAATGATGGTTTGGTCATGTCTTTTTGATGGTGGTCAGGTTGGTCAGTCAAAGTCAGACCTGATTATTTGTTGGTTAGATACACCAAATATGATCATGTTAATGATTGGACCTAACTGGATCTTTTCAGTAGAGGCCAAAGCCTACTGATTAGGTTCTGAGATAAAATTAGCTTACTAGAAGTTATTTAGGAAAACAATTAGTTATGAACCTATCCATAGATGCAAATGGGTTGACCAACCAAAGTTAGGCTCGTGTGTAGTCTGTAAGGATTCTAGTATCCACTAAGAAATTAAAGTAATTTCTCGAATTGGAGGTAGAGGCTTTCGGTTCATATAAAATAGTGGGAGAATCTTTAGACTAAAGTTCAAGTCTTTAGGATAAATAATTCATATGCTAATTAGGTTTGATTTTTCTTTTTGTGCATAAATGACCACTATCCTATCGCTCTGATCATTATTAGACAATGACAAACTTATAGGACCTAACTTCGATAGCTGGTATCGAAAGTTAAAAATCATCTTGAAGCATGAGCAGATCCTGTATATTCTGATGGATCCTACACCTGAGGAGCTAGCTCCGAATGCTAGAGGCGTGGTCCGAGATACTTACCAGAAGTGGCTCAACAACCGCATCACCATTCGGTGTATTATGCTGGCGGCAATGAATGATGAGTTTAGTTATAGGTTTGAGTATGCCCAACAATAAGAGATGCTTAAAAAGTTGAACGACTCCTTTAGCACACCTGATGACATTAAGAGGCACAAGACTAGTTGTGCCATTTTCAATGCTCGAATGAGGGATGGGGCATCAGTCACCGATCATGTATTATATATGATCGAGATGATTGAGCACCTGAATAAGCTGGGCTTCCCCCTGCATGAGCAGCTTGACAAGGATGCGATCCTTAATTTTTTGCCCAAGTCCTTCCTTTTCTTTCTTACTCATTTTAGAATGATAAAGCCTGCAGTAAACTACCATGATTTATTGGGATTGCTGCAGAACTTTGAGAGGGATCACCAGCTCCATAAGGAGTTGGTGAATGTAGTGGGAGGATTTTCTTCTGATCATCGACCCTTTAAGAAAGAAAAAAATAATAAGAAGAAGAAAAATAAGAAGGTACAATCGCATGTTGGAACGTCTACATAGAGTCAGACCAAGAAGCGTAAGCACGATTAGAGCTAGATAGAGTACTTCTTTTGCAAGAAGCAGGGGCACTGAAAGAGAAATTATCCTCAGTACATTACCTCCCTGGATCCTAACAGGACAAGAAAGAAGCAAGCAATTGTTGGGCAAGATAATTATATGATAACACCTTACAACTTCTTGATATATGACACTACTGCCTGGGTATTGGACACCAGAAGCCCTTTTCATATCTGTAATTCGATGTAGCATTTGCAGGTCAGTAGGAGATTTGGTGAAGGTAAGAGATTCCTGAATGTTGAAGATGGAAGACAAGTTTTAGTTCTAGCTTTAGGAATCATGAACCTTGTAATCAATTCTAGTAATGTAATTCTTCATGAATGTCATTATTGTCCAAGTTTTTTGTTGAATGTTATTTGTAGGCCTTTTGGCCATGTACAGTTATGAATTTTTAATAAAAAATATTTGTAATGTTATTTTGAATGGTGTTATGATGTCTATTGGGCAATTATATAATGGAATTTACTTACTATCATAGCCTATTAATGTGGTTCAGTTTTTCAGTAAACGTCCTAGAACAGTGTTGTGTCTGAAGTCTACCTTTGGCACTGTAGGCTAGGTCATATCAGCAACAGAATAAGCAGGTTGGCTCAAGAAGAAATTTTAGAAGTCAGTGATTGTGAATCACTTCTAACCTGTGAGTTCTATCTTTTGGGTAAGATGACCAAGTCACCTTTTATTGAAAAAGGTGAGCGAGCTAGTGAACTCCTAAGTCTAGTACATTTAGATGTATGTGGACCTATGAGCTTAAGTACTAGAGGTGGATATTTCTACTTCATAACCTTCATGGATGACCTATTAAGATATGAGTATGTCTATGTAATGAAGCATAAGTCGGAGTCGTTTAAAATATTTAAATTATACTATAATGAAGTAGAAAAATAAACTAAAAAGAGTATTAAAACTTTTTGGTCTAACCGAAGGGGTGAGTACCTTTCTAGTGAGTTTCTAACATATCTTGGGAAGAATGGGATTCTCTTCCAGTGGACTCCTCTAGGAACACCACAACATAATGGTGTATCTGAGAGGAGGAATCAAATCCTATTGGACATGGTCTAATCCATGATGGGATTTACTAGTCTATCGATCTCCTTATGGGGATATGTGCTCGAGTCAGCTTGCTATATTCTGAATAGGATTCCACGTAAGTCTATTTTCAAAATACCATATGAGATACGGACAAGTTATAAGCTAGTACTCTCGCACCTTAGGATTTGGGGGTATCCAGCTTATGTCAAATATTTATTAATGAACAAACTTGGACCTAGGTCTGATAAGTATTATTTTATAGGATACCCAAAAGAGATCAAAGGAAATTACTTTTACCTAGCTGATGAGCAAAAGTTGTTTGTCAGCCTTAAGGTAATCTTTTTGGAAAGAAAGTTCCTTGTTGAAGGAACTAATATCTTTAAGTTCGAACTTGAGGAAGTTTGGTAGGTAGAAAAACTAGCATAAATTACTGAACAGGATTTGATAAGAATAGATCTGGAGCCTATTGAACTTGCATCCTTAAGGCGGTCCAGTAAAGTACCACGTTAGTCGGATAGAAACTATGATTTTTTGATCCAGGATGGTGATCCTATCGAACTCAATGAGAATGATGAGGATCTGATCACCTATATGGATACAATGCAGAGATCTGACTCTGAGAAATAGCTTGAGGCTATAAAATCTGAAATGGAGTCCATGAAAGTCAACGATGTATAGACATTGGTTGATCCACCCAAAGGGTTAAAATCCATAGGATGTAAGCGGGTCTTCAAGAGAAAAAGGGGCACAGATGAAAAGATGGAAATCTATAAAGCCCATCGGTTGCCAAGGGATATCGTCAATATTATGATATAGACTATGATGAGGCATTTTCTTCTATAGCAATGCTCAAGTTCATTCAGATCATGCTTGCGATAGCTGTCCATCTGGACTACAAAATCTAATAGATGGATGTGAAAATAGTTTTTTTGAATGGAGAGCTAGACGAAGAAGTGTATATAATACAATCTGAAGGATTCACATCCATAGATGAGTCTAAGGTATATAGGCTTTAAAGGTTCATTTATGGACTGAAGCAAGCATTTTGGAGTTGGAACATACATTTTGATAGGATGATCAAGACGTATGGCTTCGTTAAGAATGAAGAAGAGCCCTGCATATAGAAGTAGGCTAATGGTCCAGTAGTTGTATTTCTTGTGTTGTATGTGGATGACATTCTCTTAATCGAAAATGATATCCCTATATTATAGGAAATAAAAATCTGACTATCATCATAATTCTCCATGAAAGATCTAGAAGAAGCTTCCTACATTCTAGGGATGAAAATCTATAAGGATAAATGTAATAGATTGCTTGGGTTATCCTAGTCCATGTATATTGATACCATGCTGAAATGGTTCAGCATAGAGAATTCCAAGAAAAGCTATCTACCGATAGATCATGAAATTTTTCTTTTGAAGAGGGATTGTTCGACAACACCTTAAGAGAGAGAGTGTATGAGTAAAATACCATATGCTTCGGCAGTGGGTTATATTATATACACCATGACATGTATGCGACCAGATGTGGCATACTCACTAGGGGTAGTGAGATGATACCAATCCGATTCAAAGGAGAACCACTAGAAGGTTGTTAAACCATCATAAAGTATTTGAGAAATATAAAGAACCAGTGACCTATTTATGTGAGTTAGACTTAAAACTTGTGGGGTTTACGAACTTCAGTTTTCAGTTTAATCACGATGATAGCAAGAGTGTATCGGGGTATGTATTTACTCTTAATGGTGGAGCAGCCAACTGGAAGAGTTCCAAACAACATATTATGGTCGACTCAGTTTGCGAGGTGGAGTATGTTGTTGCATCAGATGCTACTAAAGAAGTGGTGTGGCTGTAAAAATTCATCATCGAGCTTGGAGTAGCACCCTACCTCTAGTTTTGCTCTACTGTGATAGCTCAGAGCCATTGCTCAGGCAAAGGAATCGAAGGCATACCAGTAAACAAAGCATATTCTGCACTACTACCATCTTGTTCGAAAGATCGTGGATCGAGATGACATCAATCTTCAAAAGATCGATGGGAAGAAGAATCTGATTAACCCATTTACTAAAATTATTGTGGTGAAGGAGTTCGACGACTTCAAGTCGAAGATGGATATTAGATACTGCACCGATTAGCTTTAGTCCAAATGAAAGATTGTTGAGAATAGTGTTCTAAAGCCAATCATCAACCTATTGACGGTTGTGCTGGTTCTTGTATTTGTATATGAATTATAAATAAATAATTTTTTTTAGCATTTTTCATCATAAATTCTTTCATCTTCTAATAAACTTCTGTATTGTGGTGAAGTTCTTAGGACTATTTAGAATTGATAAAAGAGGATTTATCATTTAGTTCTTAAATCTGTTCGTGACTAAATGATACGTTATTATCAAGGATGATAATGTTTATCGAGTATAGATCATTGTGTGCCATATGGATTGGTTATCCTCTTAACAAGGAGTGTGAAGACATTGGTATGGCATGCAGGTGAGATATAGGGGTATATCTGTACTAAACGTGATAAACTTCGGAGCTTTTCTACTGTCAAGATTTGCTCTGATAGAATATGGGTATAAGTGTCCCTTCGACTTGAGATCATCATAGTGACTTTCAAACAACTCATTGTGCTTTGGTGCTGGACTACCTGAATTTTTAATTCAGAGATGGAAGATTTTTGGGTATAGTCAAGTACTTGAAGAGTTGGTGCGTGAATCAAGATGGGATTGACCACTTTGATTCATGAGCTATGTTCAATTGTGCTTCAATTTAGCAAATCCTTGGTCAGGATAGTCCTAGTAAGAAGTCATGAGACTAATTATTTTGAGACATAATTTGGGTGTATTTTTCAGAGTTGACAGTTTAACTCTGAATCATTCTATACACAAAGATCAAAGGGATGAATTATATGGTAACTATATTCGCGTAGGTTCTGAATATTGCGATTGCAACTATTCAACCTATCCGAACATCGGGTACCATTGCTAGATGGTCACTTAAATTGATATAAAAAATAGTTTCTATGCTACTGGCTTAGGTTCAAACCTAAGGAGTCACATACATTAGAGGTTTCTACCTGATCTGATGGCTGGTAAAGAGTCTCACCAAACTGGGACTCTGTGGTCAAGAGTCCCACTAGATTGGGACTCTTCAATTGAGAGTCATACTATATTGGAACTTTGAGTCCTACTTGTCTAAAACTTTATGATCAAGAGTTTGGACTCTGTGATTGTGAGTTCCATTTATTTTAGGCTCCGGGGTTAAGAGTCCCATTAGTTTGAGATTTTTCGATCAGGGTTTCATATTGATGGACTTTGTTGCTCAGTTACCCACCAGATTTGGACTCTATGTTTATAAGTGGTTTAATTAGTAATTTGATCACTAATTAACTTAATTTGATTGAGTATTAATTTTGGGTTCAAGTCCAATTGAATTGGATTTAGTTGGGTTCGACTTGGTTAGGTTATGAGATGACGTAATTGCCGAGGAGGTTTGATCTCTGATTTGATCAGAGGTTAGGCTTGATCAATTTTTAATTTTATTAAAATTTAATTGAGCTTAATTAATTCTAAATTTATTGGGTTTAATTTAATCTAATTGGGCTTGACCAATTAGATTGGAATGAGTTCAATTGGATAGGGTTTAAATTCAAACTAGATTGATTGGTCTTCCTTTCCTGCGCCACGTCATGTTTCTGCATGCACTTTTCTCTATGAGAAATTGTTTCTCGTAACAATTCTCCTTGCAATGAAAAGGCCCACACCCAATTGGATAAGGGTTGGTGGTTGGTGATTCAAATTTGAATGAGAATCAAATTTGAACCAACATCCTTATCTCCCCTTGCGCCACACTCTTTTTGTGCACCCCTTTTTTACATGAGAAAAGGTTTCTCATGGGATTTCTTCATGCTGATGAGAGGGTGCACATTCTTCTTTCCCATGCCCATTAGATTAGGATGGATTGGTTACTATTTGAATTCAAAAGTAGTTTGAATTCAAATGGATAACAACCACCGTATCTCATCCTCTCATGTGTAGAAGAATCTATCTTGCGCAAAATAAAATGCAAATCCTTTTGGGCATGCACACATCTTTCTAAGAGAGAGAAAATGTGCGTGTGCCATTCCCCCCTTGCATGGAAAATTCAAAGTTTCATGAAAAAAATTATAGAGAGAGAAGTGGGTGCAGGGTTTCCTGAGATCATACCCTAGGATTTTGACCTAAGGTTTGGGAAGGGTCCACCAAATTTTAGGAAGAACCTCCACTACCTCTCTACTATGTCTACTGATGATCCAAAGTGTTTGAAGAGTCTATAGATGAAGATCAAAGTAGTTCGATCGACAACAACCGTCGAAGCTTCTGGACGTCGAGCTAGCACTTGGGACGAGCCGATTGGGATCAAAAACCTCGTGTGGATGATCCGTGGAGGCCAGACACATTGTGTGGATACATCATGATGAGTGGATCTTCCTAGCAATGATCGAATTATGATGATCGACTATCCATGCAAGATATCGTGTTCTGAATATATAGCTGTAGTAGTAAATAGTTTACTGCTGTTGATTTATTTTTTAAATTCAAAGCATATACATCATATTTAGATCCTATGTGTAGGGTTTTCTGATATGATCAATAGCTTATAATTAATTAGATTAATTATATTTTTTACTATATTTAATGAATTTTTGAAAAAAAATTGAAAGTAGGGCTAGAAATCTTGTACTAAAATCTTCAGCCATAGCCCTAACTAAGGAGCCGAGGTCTTACCAAAAGTCAGAGCATATCGAGTGGCAATATCACTTCATCCATGATTACCTCAAGAAGGGTTACGTTGAGGTGAAGTAAGTCAACATCGTAGATAATGCGGCTGACCCTCTTATGAAGTGGTTGAGCCAACAGAAGATCGAAGCCCACCATGAGAAGATAGGACTTAGATTTGTAGCCAATTGATTTTAGGTTAAATGAGAGTTTGTTAGATATGTGCCCTAGAAGTCAGATTGGCTAACACTTGTAATACACATTATAGGAGCATTTTTATAATTTTGACTATAAATTAATAAAAAGATTATTTTTCTATCACATTATGTATTTAAAGTGTTTATGATACATCCTTTAAGATAACGGGTATGATAAACGCATATTTTTAAGAGTTGAAAATTTAAGGCATGTGTTGTCATAATTAACTCATAAACTACTTTCGATCATAGGATCATCACGAGAATAGTGATCGATCCAGAAGGTTGGTGTATGATCACTTTCTTAGGATAGATGAATCTTGAGTCTACGATGTGGAGACACCAAAGTGAGAATATTGGTTCTTGTTAGAGAATGAGGGCACTGAGCATGATCATCTTAAGCAGTCATAAGAAAGTCTACCTTCTTATCAATAATTGAGCTCGATGCTACAGTTATGTGTCTGATTTTTAAACCTAAGGTGCATCAATAGTTCACCTTGAGTGTGTTATAGTTTGACTACATTATAACTTGGTCTCCTAGCTATTTGGAATCCTAAGATGTATGTTAGCTAAAGCATGTTCATTATAGAGACTGGTTCGCACTAAGATGGGATCTATCAACCTTGGTAGAGGAGCAGTCCTATGATGATCATGAGATTGAGTCCTTAAGCTCATGGCCATGATAGTATGATATAATAGAAAAGAGTTTTCTATTAGAGTTTTACATTAGACTTGAATCGAATGATTCAATCATATAACGGGATGTTGGGTTTGATGAGTTTACTTTAACCCTAATCTTGTCGAGGCTCATGATAGAAGAACCCAATCACATAAATAGTTGCACCGAGAGATTCATTTTCAGTTTTGATGGATTGCCACCATAGACTGCTAGGTGTCACTGATGAATTTTAGGAGCAATTAGAATGATCTTAATGATCGATCATTCTAATTATGTGAATCAAAAAAGTTTTAGTCCATCGAAAGATGTTTCGATGATGTTGATGATAGAGATTGTGACATATCTTATTACCATAGAGAACTAAATCTAACTAGATCACACAATTAAGGGTTTGGATTTGGATGTAATCAATTGGGCTAAGCCAGTTCAATTGATTTGGATTAGATCTAATTAGGTTCAAGAAAATCATACTAGCATATGATTGAGCCTAATATTCTTCTTCTGTAGTCTTTTTGGTTTATCTTGGTTGAGCCAAATTAGTTTGGGCTCCCTAAAAGCCCTATAAGGGTTTGTCCTAGTCTGACTGAAACTTGTCCAGATCAAAAAAGAGTTGTCTTAATCCATCAGATGGAAATAAGACAATACTTGCCAATTCTTGACACAACCTGCTATTTTTGGTTTTGTTGGGACATTGTCCCGATCTTTGCAAGAAAGAAAGAAGGGAGGCATGCACCCCCTATTTTCATCTAGGACACATGTCCTAAGGGGTTTTTCCTGAAGAAAAAAAGTGGGCCTGGCCCCTATGGCGTGTGCATAATGAGAGGAGGCATTGAGGAAGAGTTTGTTATGGAACAAACTCTTGGAGATAATTCTCCACACCACCCTCCTCTTCTTATCTGATTTGTGCAGCATTTATTTCGAAATTTTGGGCAACAAAACCAGGTAGAGACCTGGTGTTTGGCATGGGATATCAGATTAAAATCTAATTAGATCAAGTAATTAGATTGCTTGATCAAATAGGACTCTAGGTTTGTCGTAGGATCTATTTAAAGTCCCTACGCCCTAGGGTTTGTAATCTTTGATCTCCCATGCCCTAAGGCTACCACCCCATCTCTTCTTCATGCCTCCCTCCCTCTGGTCCTCTCTCTTCTCTATACCCAAGAGTTGGGCATGTGTTTCAGCGAAAGATCCAAGTGGTTTGGTGCAAAGATCAAGAAGAAAAATAACTAGTTTGTGAGATGAACGCACAATCTCCAAGATTGTTTTGAAGGACCAACCTATAAATTTCAAAGTTGATTTTTGGAGATCAGATCTAGAAGAAAAGTTCATCTAGATCTAGCATGAGTGGACTCTGGTAGAGGCCAGACATGTGCATGGCTAGATCCAGAATCTCAGAAATTGATAGATCATCGATAGGATAACAATTACTCTGAACTAATGATAAATCTTGTTCCAGATTTAATTCTAATTTTTATTTTTTAATATTAGATCACTAGGATCAAATTTGAGAACTTTCAGATTTGATCAAAATAATATAAAAAATTTTAAAAATTTTTGATATAGATCAGATCGATTATATGGTGGAAAAATAATTTTTTCTTTAATGGAATAAGCTGTATGTAGGAGAAAAAGAAGGATGTGCGGAACGCGATCAAACGGACCTACATGGCATTGAGAGCGACAACCCATGGCAAAGAAATAAAAGAGGACATGCATGGTATTATAATAAAGCAAGAAACTATTTAGGAAACCATCAAGGACTGGTATTTCTAGAAACAGGCTATCTTTCACATAAAAAAGAAGAAGAAACAATGCACGGCTCATGAAGAAAAATGCCGGTTTACTAGAACAGTATCATGGTCCATAGAAAAAGGCATGCACCCGGTCTTCACACTATGCACAAAATAGCAAAATCTGATCTCTTTTGCGGGCGAGCAGGCACGTTAGTGGGTTAGCGGGAGCGCATGTCTTCAAAGGGTTCGGCCTTTTGCGGACGACGTCAGATGCGAGCGTATGCTGGAACAGGTTCGATCACGAGTGGTCTCAGCAGAATTCACCCCTCTTCACGAGTCTTAATCTCTTTCTCTCTCAAACTCTCTCACACACCCTAGCCTCTCCTCTATTTAAATCCTCTACCAGTCCCTTTGAGGATCCATCAGCCTCTCCCTTAGGGGATCAACCCATCAGCCCAACCAACGACCTCCACAATCTCCTCTCCTCGCCCCCCCCCTCTTTCTCTCTTTCTTTCTTCTCACAAGCCATCTGCTCTTCCTTCTCCCCTCTTCTTTCTTCTTTCTTTCTTCCACAACCCTCAATCCTCTTCTCCACAGAAACCTCTCCTCCTAGATCCCTACTCCAAGCCGTTGGAAGGAAGTCCATAGAGTTCCAAGATGAAGGATTCAGCGAGAAGCTTCCCCATGACCGGCTAATCATCACGTCTCAAGAGATCTATGCAATCTTGATTTGACGGTATGCTTTCTTTTTATATTTTTTGTATTTCCCCTTTTTATGCAATAAAAGATTTGATTTTATTTCTTCATCTCTATGAATATATTTTATTTATTATATTCTTAATTTCTAATATGATACGAGTCTTCAAATAGCCAATGACTATGTAGCGATGGGTCCTGATCAAGTGATACAATCCATGATCAGTGAGATAGGATCTACTCGGGAATCGATCATAGATCTATTTATTTCTTCTTTCATTGCATCTAAATAATTTTGACTAGCCTATAACTTTAAGAGATGGACCATGATCTAAGGGTATGAGCCATGCTCTCTAAAATAGATTATATCTTTATTCATTAAATATCAAATCGAAAGCATATTAAAAAGGATACTAACTATCTAATAAGAGAGCAATTGAGATCTCAGAATCTACCTCCATATTTGATTTTAATTTTTATTCAAATTATTTATTTTTTTATTAATATAAATAGTCTTTTAATTAATCTTTATCCTATCTTTAACTTAAATCCAAATCACTCAAATGCAATTAACACCATCCTTATGGATACAATCCTGACTCATCCTATTTATATAGCTTGAGTTAGATTTTATTTTTGACTGCTTACGATAGTGATTAAATTTTAACACCATTGCAGAAAAATATGGTATAGTTACTTTTGAGTCTTAAAATAATAAGAAAACTAAAAAATTAAAAAATTAAAAAAATTAAAAATAAAATTAAAAATAAAAAATCCATAGAAAAAATTTATACTGGCACTACATGAGCTATTTAGGGTATTAGAGACCTAATTACCAAATCTAACAAGTGAAACTAACTAATTTAAATTTGATTATGTCATCTAACTTGAACATCTTGATCTCTTGCATTAAATTTCATAAATCACTTTAAGGGTACTTAACCAAATTAAATAAGATAAGATGGAGATTTCATCATTCTTCCTTGGCCCAAAAATCACAATCCTTCATTCTCATTGACCTAAGCCTTTAATCTAAAATTAGTTAGACATTAACCATTAAGAAACTTGAGCTCACCAAGACAAGGAACCATAAGAGTTAAATTCGGTTAGGGTTAATCAATTGACTGGTGTCCAAGAAAAGTGATTCAGAGATCATGTCTTAAAGGAAAGTGATTATTTAGTTAGTTTTGTTAGCTTATCTAGCTAATTTAATTGATATCTAAGGAAAGCAATAGGGGACCCCCACCAATCTTATACTTACCTGGCCAGTTGAGTTATTGATCTTTTACTTGGATGGCTTGAAGGTGATCTTGGCAGTTAAGAGCTATCTAAATCTAGGATAATCCTTAGCCAGGATTAATTACCTAACTTGATTGCTAACTAACATCAAACCTAATAAAACTCATCTCATCTATTCCTTAGATTTTGGACTCTCTAGGTTCTCATCTTTAGAATTTCTTTCATCATTTTCTATCATTTAAAAAAATAAAAAAATTAAAAAAATTAAAAAAAAATTAAAAAAATTATGAAAAGCTTGAATATGTGTTTGATCCTGAATAGCAATATAGGTGCATCCATTTATTAGATATATATCCTAAAAGTCAGATTGGCCGACACATGTAAAACTTTATAAGGGCATAATTTATAATATTATCTTATTATTAATAAACTTTGGATTATTTATCCATTCATATCTGTGTTTAAATGTGTCTAATAATTATTCATTGAATTAATGGGTATAGTGATACATATTCTCAAGAGTTGAGAATTTAAGACATATATCATTATAATTAATTCATAAAATTACTTCTAATCATGGGATCACCATGGAGATGGTAACTGATCTAGATAGATTGGTATATGATCACTTTCTTAGGATAGATGAGTCTTGAAATTACTGTATGAAAATACTAAAGCGAAAGTGCAAGTGCTTGTTATGATAAGGATACTAAGTGTGATTAATCAAGAGTAGTCATTAGGATATCTATCTTCTCGTCAATGACTAATTTGATACTATGGTAGTATGACTGATTCTCTGACCTAAGGTGCATCAGCCATTTACCTTGAGGATGCTATAGTTTGACTATATCATAACTCGATCTCCTAGCCATATAGAGCCTAATGAAAACCAGCAGACATTCTAAGCATAATTTTAAAATTTTTTAAATAAAAAAAATAAAAAAAATAAATATTTTAATCTTATTTTGTTGCCTAGCTATACAACCCAAGAGGGGGGTGAATTAAATTTTTTTAAAAATTTAAAGTTAAAAATAGAATTGTAAAATGTGCTGTTGATATTTTAAGTAAAGTGGTGAGAGTAAGGCAAGCAATATGCAAGAGCTTAATTTAAAAAGAAAAGAAGCTAACTCAATAGAGCAAATAAAGAAGATAGAAAGAGAGAGAGAGAGAGCAATACAATCAAAAGAATTTATCATGGTTCGGTGCCAACCTTACACCTATATCCACTCCCTAAGTTTTTACTTGTAAATTTCAATCCACTATTTATATTCAACTGAATACAATGTTAGATGCCCCAACCCTAGCTATCCCAAGCTAAACACTTATTTTTTAGGTACAAGCCAATCCAAAATATTTCAATTCAAGGTTCGAATCAACCTTCTTAAGCTTTGGAACCCTCCAAAACTTAAGCCCCAAAATAGTGAATGGAATATAAAAGAAAATATAAGTTCAGCACAGTTAGTTCCTTAATGAGCATAATAAAATCTTAAATATTCTTTACACAGAAAGAAAAAAGCTTTTAGAAATTCTCTCGAAAGGATTGAAGATTTGAATGAGCGTTGGAGAAGTGGTTGAGCATGAAATCAATGCTTATTTTGCTTTATGCTAAGATTTCTTTTGAGTGGAATATTCTATTGATTTTTCTTATATTTTTTCTTCTTTTGAATGCTTTTAAACCTTCAATCAATGCTGGAAGATGAATAGTAGCCATTTTGTAGTTGTTGGAGATAATTTGGATAGCATTAAATACGCCAAAATAGAGAGAAAACTAATTGTTATAGGATTTTCCACCATAGGGGGTGACCCTTGGGTCGACCCCTAGAAAAGGGTCGCCCCATGGGATGCCCCTTTTACAACAGACAACAAAAATTCAATTTCTATTTTTGTGTGCAGGACCTACAGGGGACGACCCATGGGTCGCCTCTTTTCCATAGGACGATCCAAGGGTCACCACTTTTCAGTGTGCTGGTTCCAGCTCTACATGCCAGCGTGCCAAAGGAGAAAGGGTCAACCCAAAGGTCACTCCTTTTTGTCCAAACAACCATTTCTTCATTTTTAAGCTTCCAAAAAATTTGAGAAGCCCTTCAAAAGAATTTATGTCTTCTTGAAAGTTCTTGAGGCTTCTAAAAAACTTTAGTTTTACTCCCAACTTGAGTAAATTATGATTTTGACCATCTCCAATTATTTCTTTCAATACAAAATTCCTTGAAATTTTTGAAATAACTTTTAAAAAACATCTCCAAGAATAGAAATCATTAGTATCCCTCTCAATTATTTTATGCTCATCAAAATTAATCTTAGGAAAAACAATCTCCTCCTTTTTGATGATGATAAAATAATTGAGTATAAAAAAAGATGAAGTAAAATTTAATGTCTAAGAGGAAGATGCCATTTTAAAATGAAGGATCTCAAAACAATTATATATAAGTGATTAGTTCAAAGCATCTAAATTAGGTATTATTTCATGTATATAGTTTAGAGAGTTTCAACATTTAAAATACCCATCATATGACATTTTTCATGGAAGGTTTTGCAATTTGAACACATAGTATCCAAAAATGAAGAGATTTAGCAAATTTTGTATAGACTTTTAATATTATACCCAAAACCTTATATTTCAGTATGAAACTTCAACATTAAGTGTGAATCTTTAATATTTAAGTATGAAACTTCAACATTAAGTGCGAAACTTTAATATTTAAGTATGAAACTTTAACATTAAATGTGAAACTTTAACATTAAGTGTGAAACTTTAATATTTAAGTATGAAACTTTCACATTAAGTGTGAAACTTTAACATTTGCTTATACCAATGCATGCACAGCGTGTTATACTACTCCCCCTTTTTGACATCATCAAGGAGGAAAAAGGAAAGTAGAAAAAATTGATTTAAAATTTAAGCCAAAGACTGTATAAGTAAAACATGTTATACCCCACCACCAAAAGTTTTAAGCTTGTAGAAATTGCAAAAGTAAAAAAAATGATATACAGCCCAAAAAAAAGTATGGGATATAATGAACACCACAATTACAAGCCATAATTATAAGCGATACAGGACAAAATATATTACACAAGATATGATTCATAATTCATAGAATGAACTATCATATGCATATAAGCCAAAGTCACAGAGTTTTTATAAGCCATAACTAGTCATATATATATTACTTAAGTGTCACAAAAATAACTAGTCAAAATACATTATCCATCCAAAATATCAAAGTATCATAAGTCATAGGCTATTAATAAATACAAAAATCATGGATAATCAAGAAATCCAACATCCATGAACAACCAAAAATACATTGGCCTTAAGCTATATCCTAAGTACAAAAGGCTAACTCATCAAGATCTAGTAGATAAGTCGGCTGGATCCACCAGAGTCAAAGTCAGAGGAAGAGTTGGTGATATGGTGTGGAGTATTAGGAGTATAACCACGAGCCTAACTCCAACCATGTTTGCCACAACCTCAGGTAGAAGTACTGGTATGAGCAGGTGGATGAGAGGGCCCAGTAGCCTAGGAAGACTAGGTTAATAGGATGAGTCAGATTGAATCAAGCTATCCTAAAGCTCTCAAAAAGAACTGCATCAAAGAGCGAATCCTAGCTGCAATTGCCTCTCTCGATCCTCTGATCTCCTCTCTCATAGTTGCGATCCCTGACTCCATAAAATCTCGAAGCCTCACAACTTTAGCTGATAGATCTATGATCTAAGTGGGATCTCCCAAATCTCGGCTAGTAGAAAGAGAAAAACTCCTAATCTCTCTCTTCAAATCAGCAATTCTGGAACTGAGTACAGTCACAGTCTAAACTAAGTGCTCAAGTGTCACACTCATATTGAAGACAACTATGGTAATGTGAGGAATGATAGAGTAGTCAGAAGAAGGTGCTGAGAAAGTGCTCTTCCCCTGTGTAGTCCCTCTGGCTGACAAGAGGATGGTGGCAACCTCCTATGCAAGAGAGTGAAGCTGGTCATCAGCTAGTCTAATAGTTGAATGTCGGTGATGATGCTCAGACCATAGCTCAGAAGAGGTGAATCCAACTGCCTCCGAAGGACCTCCCTCATGATCAAAGACAAACTATATGTCTAAAGAAGCTCTAAGATCATGGGGTGGTGAAGACGGTCCTTCCTCCTCAAGTCTATCCTCCTCCTTAGCTATATCTGCACCCTTGGTCCAACGATCACCTACCTTGGTATAACCCATATGACATAAGAAGTTGGCAATGTAGGTGTTTGTGTGGGCAAGGTAGGTAGTAGCCTCTCTCTCAAAATCTATCCCAAGGCTTCTAAAAATTTTAGTGAGTACCATGCTATAGGGTAAAGGTGCTTTCATTCTGTTCACTACCCCTCTCATGGAATCAATCATTAAGGCTGACAAATTCATAGAAATTTCACACACTATATGGTGCATAATACAAAGGTCCCTACTAGACACAAAGTCAAATCTACCAGCTCTAGAAAAAAGATAGTGCAAACAATATAGTGCTCTCATTTCCACACTAAGATCTTTGTTGGCATCTAATTTTTCAATTCCACTGATGTCATCTCTTTGCAAAATTGATTTCAGTCCTTCGTCCTTGTTTGGCAATCTTTCAGATGTAGAACCTTCACATGGTAAGTGGATAAGGAAACCAAGCTACTATGCATTAAACTCCACCTCTACACCTTTTACTAATGATCTCACCCTCCCATCATAAAAAATAAAATTCTGATAAAACTCCCTGACCAAGTCAATATAAATTATTTCTCTCAATGTGCAGAAGGAACCCCATCCTAAAGATTTGATCTTTTCTCTAAATGAAAAATCATCTTTTTCTAGAAATCAAAAATTAATGATTCTGCCAAGGAAGATTTTTCTTCCAGAAAGGGATTTCTTACTAAGTGTCATAGGGGAAGTGGAGGATGCCAAAATCGATGCAAGAGCAGGTACTGGAGTAGCTCTCTTCCTTATCTACTCTTCTTCAAGGTCACAGGTGGATTTGGGTCTTTGAGGAAGTTTCATTCAAGGAGGCATTGACGAGTAGGGGTAGAGGAATTAAAATAATGAAGGAAAGGAATGGAGAAAGTCGAATAATGTTAAGGATTTATCGAAGAAGGTGGATTTTGCCAAGAAAAAAGGGATTCGGTTAGAGATTAGTGCTTGCAGTAGATCCAAGGATAGAGTAGAAAGGATCAAAATAAAAAAGAGATGGGAGAAGGAATTGTTGGGAGATCATTTTTAGGGAGGTTTGAAGCGGTTTGGAAGAAATTTATGGTGGGATTCAAGCATGAAGGAGGTCGGTAGGAGAAGAGAAGAAATCACCTAAGTGAGAGAAAAGAAAATAATCGACCTATGGGAATAAGGAAGGTTGAATAGGGGTCATTTTCTCTTAAGGCTGAAGAAAAAGATGAAAATGCCCAAGGGGTGTCCCTTGGGTCATCTCTTTTTGCATGGGGCGACCTAGGAGTCGTCTTGTTCATTTCAAAAAATCAATTTTACTACTTTTTGAATAGAACAAAGGCTCAAGAGTGAAAATCAAGGAATTTTTGTGAAAGAGAGAAAGAGGATTACTTTTTGCTAAAAATGGTTCACTTCGGGAGTGGAGCAGTCGGTCTTGCATAGGAATGCTGGAGTGACATGCAAAATAAAGTCTGGGCTAGAGGATTTGACTCCGATGAGGATCCTCCGATGCTTAAGTTAGTAGAGAACAATCGAGTAACAATGAGTTCTTTGGAAGAAATTTTTTGCTTACCTGGATCTTTGGGGTTTTGTGATATTTATAGAAGGAGATCTTATGGTTGTTATGTCATTTTGTTAATCATGTCGCTCTAAGATTGTAGCCATTTTTTAGGATAGGAAGGCTATTACTGGCATGATTGAAATTTCCTATTTACCTCCGTCATTTTCGACTTAGTAGAAAATAGCTTGATTATGGTTGGATCACAGCTGTATCACCATTTATCTCGGAATGGAATTATCAGGATTGGCAAAGTACTTCGAATTGCTCAATAGGGTTGGGAGAGAATGCGTGAGGCACTTTGACCTCGGAACATTGATATGTCACTGCTGATTTGAGGCAACCCAGGCATCGGATAGCTTGATCCGAGGCATTCACATCAACACCATAACACTGCCCCCTAGTGCTGAGTCTAAGAATCAGGCGAAAGGACTACTTCTTCAAGATGCCTCGGGTTGAGCAACGTACCTTTTCATTTCTGACGATGTTTTTATAGCCGATGGCATCATTTCATGGTGCTCGAATGATTGTGATTGAGGGATCTATCAGACTGTTTATCTTTATAAAGGAATGGTCCAAAAGGGGGATGTCCTTTTGTCTTCTTCCTCTTCTTAAGCATGTTTGGAGGGCAAAAAGACGATGATTGTGATATTTACCATCTCCTTTGCTTGAAGTTCTTTCTCCCACATCTTTGAGATCAAATGGATTCTAAGTGATCGAAGAGGCTGTGGAGGTTATTGATTCAAAGGAGATAGGCTGGGACTCCTACTCAACCTCAGGTCTCTAGAGGAATTATTACTAGAGATTCAAATACCATTCTCCTAGTCATACCTTTTTCTAGTGTGGTGGACTAAGGGGAAAGGATATTCTCCATGTAGATGATTCATTAGTGGATGTGCCAGAACCTAGGACTAGGCCAATGAATCAGTCAGTGAAAATCACAATCATGCTAGCTGGTTTAAGGATGGAACCTGTGGTAGAAATGACTCTTTCAGCTTCTCCTATCGAAGTTCCTATGAAGGTTACTGTCACAAAGATGGAGGGAACCACAGGAACATTTGGACCTGAGGCATTGGTGGGGTTTGCCGAGGTTTCAAAGATGATTCCCACCATAGGTCATCCTCCAGCTGAAGCCCAAGATGCTGAAATGGTGCTGGTGAATTCCGCCAAGGAGAACTCCCATTTACTAGGGGTGAATGAGGCTCTGACCTTGGAGATGGAGGCATTGAAAGCTTGGCTTGTCGAGGCCAAGGTGTTTGAAGAGGGGGCTTGAGCTATGTTAAAGGATGTAGAAGAGAGGATGGCCTTGCTGCAGGACGACATGGGAGCATAGATTGAGGTCGCTACTATAAGGGTTGTCGAGAAGTTTTGGGCATCAAAAGAATATGAAGATGAGCAAGATAGGTTTGTGGTCGATGCCTATGATGAAGGAAGGCATTCTGTTCGATGTGAGGTAGCTTCACATTATCTAAGGTTGAACTTGGATTTTTTAGATTAAGGTTTAGAGGCCATCGATGTTGATGTGGTAGGGGTACAATCCAATCCAAAGGATGTACCTTGACCCCATCTTTACTTATGTGTTTTCTCAGGTTGTAAGAAATCCTTGTAAAACAAAACTCTTAATGAACAAGGACTTTTCACTTTCGAAGATTTTTTTCTCTTCTTTTTTTCATTTTTTTTAAAAAAATCTCTCTCATTTGTATTACTCTAATCTGAGGAGTTGAAGAGATCTACTTGAGTAGTTGAAGAGGTCTACCTCAATATTTGAATTAATTAATTCTAATCCAAAAGGCATACGAATCAATCTTCTCACTAATCGTGTGCTCATTTTTCCATGCGGCATTGAATGTGCATAGTCTCTAGAGTGATGTAACCATAAGACTTTGATGCATATTTGCATTGCAGCAGGTTGCACCTATCATGGGTTGACATGTAGAATGATTTGACGGAGCCATTATGGTGGATTTTTTTTTTATAAAGGAGAGCCCTCGCGGGCATTGCTTTCCATTAGCGACATTCCAAACATTCTATGGAATGGAGATAGAATTGTGGAACTCCCTAGAAGAAAGAAGTTAGTCTTCCTCTACTATAGCCATAATTGCTTGTTCAAGGAGGTAGTAGGACCACCTTGGTCCCTTGCTGTTTCAGGAATACTCCTGTCAGATATCCCAATTGTGGGGCATCCGCATTTTCAGTCTTGAGATCTTTATCATTTTGCTTCTCCTCATAGAGGCGGTCGCTTCCTCAACCTAGAGAGCTTTGTCACTGTTTCCTTGCTCAGTGAGGGTGAGGGATCGGTGATAGCTCTTTGAGTGCTTGTGTGATGCGCCTCTCCCATCAGAGAGGAGGAAAAGGAGAAGCCACCCCTGGGAGGTGACAGTTAGAGTTGTATCCCCTAGCTTCCAAGCTTCCTCAAATGTAGGATGCTTTGGTCAGTTGTGTCAGTATCAACTTAATCATTTTTCTAGGATGTTTATCATCTAGTTGCATTATCCAAGGGCTTCTTAGTTTGAGGCAGAGTTGGACTCCAAGTGAACGTTGTTTCAACCTCGACAGGATTTTTCTCATCACTTCTGACTTGCGGCTCTCTCAGTGATACTCGAGGTTGTTCTACCTTCATAGAGGGGGGAGGAACCGATGGAAGGTCCCTTGATTTAAGGTCATGAAGAATTGGATTTCAAGCGAACCTAGTTCCAACCTCGGCGGTAACTTCTTCACCTCCAGCTTGCTATCCTCATTAATCTGGGCATCACTTATGGGCTCCTAAAGCCTCGGTGCCATGGAGGAATGAGTTTCAGATGAATGCGATTTCAACTCCATCGAGCTTTTTGGTCACGTTTTCTTGTTTCCAATGAAGAAAAGATGATAAACTTGGTCCCATTGTAACTTTGATGTAGAATTATTATTATTATTTCTTATAAAAGCAATAGCAAAATTGCTCTTATAAGAATTTTTTTAATGAAGAATCATTTTTGTTTTCCCTCGTAACAAATTTGAACTCTTTTGGAACTGAGCTGATGTCCCATCTTTAGCAGTATTGCATTTGAAGGATTTTATGATTTAATGCTATTCCTGTTAGATATGTGTGCCCTAGAAGCTAGATTGACTGACACTTGTAATATACTTCTAAGGAAAAAATTATAATTTTGACTATAAATAATAAAATAGATTATTATCTATCATAGTGTGTATTTGAAAGTATTTGTGATACATCCCTTGAGTTAATGGTAATGATAGTTCATATTTTCAAGAGTTGAAAATTTATGATATGAATTTTCATTATTAACTCATAAAATGCTTCCGATCGTAAGATCATCATGAGGATGGTGATTGATCCAAAAGGTTGGTGTACGATCACTTCTTTAGGATAGATGAGTCTTGAGTCTATGGTGTAGAGACATCGGAGCGTGAGTACAGATATTCATTAGAGGATGAGGGCACTGAGTGTGACCACCTCGAGCAGTCATCAAGAAGTCTACCTTCTCGTCGATGACTGGCTCGAATCTGTAGTAGTGTGTCTGATTCTTTGACTTGATGTGCATCGATAGTTCATCTTGAGGGTGTTATAGTTTGACTACACTATAACTTAGTCTCCTAGCCATTCAAAATCTTGAGGTGTATGTTGACTATAGCATGTTCATTGTAGAAATTGGATTGTACCAATAGGGGATCTATCTACCTCGGTAGATGAGGAACAACCCTATGATGATCATGAGAATCAAGTCCATAAGCCCATGGCCATGGCAAAGTGAAATAATAGAAAGAGTTTCTATTAGGATTTTTACATTGGACTTGAATCGAATGATTAATTTATATGATGGATATTAGGGTATTGATGAGATCACCTTAATCCCTAATCTGGTCGGGGCTCAAGATAGAGGAACTTAATCACACAGGTAACTACATCGAAAGGTTCATTTTTAGTTCTGATGGATTGCCATCATATGCTGCTAGGTGTCACTGATGGATTTTGGGAGTAATTAGAATGATTTGGATGATTGATCATACTAGTTGTCTGAATCAAAAAAGTTTTGATCTATTGGAAGGTGTTTCAATAATGTCAATGATAGAGATCACGATATATCCCATTATCATATGAAATTAAACCTAACTGGATTATACAAATAAGGGTTTGGATCTGAATATAATTAATTGGACTAATCCAATTCAATTGATTTGAATAAGATTCAATTAGGTTCAAGAAAATCGTGCTAGCACGATTGAGCCTAATGTTCTCCTTTAACAATCATTAAAGCTTGTATCGATTGAGCTAAATGTGTTTGGGCTTACTCAGAAATCTTTACTTAATCTGACTAGAGCATGTCCAAGTCAGAAAAGGGTTGTCTTAATTTATGAAATATATTTGAGACAATACCTGCTATTTTCCATCACCTACTAAATCTTGTCCTTGGACTTTGGTCAAATATTGACTTTTGACACTTAGACATCTGCCCATGTGTCATGCACCCATAGGAGAGAACTTCGACCCTTATCCCCCTGCTAAAAGGTAGATATATAAAGGGTACATGTTTAGGGAGGCGTGCGCCTCATGTGGATAAGGATTGGAGTCCCATACAGATGAGACTCCAGTTGCTTTAGGAAATCATCCTAGATGGCCCAAGGAGTCCTGTTTGACCAATCTTGGTGCCATCTAAGAAGAGTTTTGAGGGACTCTAATCTAATTAGAATAGATGATATTATCCCATCAATCAGATTTAGATTTGATTGCACAAAGAGCTATGATTGGCTGGGATGATGTGGCACTGCATAGCGCAGCAGGGTCTATAAAAATCCTATCTGCACCTAGATTGAAAGAGCTTCTGCCTTTGCCCATGCCACATAGCCCCTCTCCCTTCTTCTCCATGCCACCCTCTAGTCCTCTCTCTCCTCTCAATGCCTAAGAGGATTTGGGCATGAGTTAGATGCGATCCAAGCAAGTGAAAGACAATAGGAAAGGAAGAAGGCAGTACTACTGCAAGAGACAATAATGGCTGATCTTCAAAAGCCATTTTTAAGACCATCAAGATCAGATCCAGATCTAATTTTTGGAGGATAGATTGAGAAGAAGAAGATCTCTAGATCCTACCTGAGTGGATACTGGTAGAGGTCAGGCACTTGCATGGCTACATCCAGAACTTCAGGCAAACATCAAAATCATCATAGGATAATAGGATTATCCATAACAAATGTATGATTAAATTAGATTTAATTTAATTTTATTTTTTTATCAAAATAATAAAATCAAATCTGAAGAGTCTCAGATCTAATTAGAATCTTAGAAGAAAATTTTGAAATATCCCTCTTGATCCAAGCAGATCTGAATGAACCTGCATCGGGATAACAGGGTTTTCTCCTTCAATTCCCGCCTAGGAAGTCCACTGAGCCATAATCCTAAATGAAAGGACTTTGTTTTGGAGTAACTCCAATCCGAGGAATTTGCTAAGTCATAGTCCTAAATAAAGAAATTTTATTTTGAAGTGACTTCAATCCAAGAAGTTCATCGAGTCATGGTCCTAAACAAAGGGTCTTTATTTCGAAGTGACTCCGATCCAAAGAGTTTGCTGAGTCATGGTCTTGAACAAAGGGACCTTATTTCAAAGCAACTTTGATTCGAGGAGTTTGTTGAGTCATAGTCTTGAATAAAGGGACTTTATTTTGAAGTGACTCCAATCCGAGGAGTTCGCTGAGTCATGGTCCCAAATAAAGGGTCTTTATTTCGAAGCGACTCCAATCCAAGGAGTTTGCTGAGTCGTAGTCTTGAACAGAGAAACTTTACTTCAAAGCGACTCTGATCTGAGGAGTTTGCTGAGTCATGGTCTTGAACAAAGAGACTTTACTTTAAGGGGGTTCTGGGTTATGCCCGTTTCATCATACAATTGATGATTGATGATTTTGGAAAAAGGAACTCGACGGTTCATTTATTTCATTTGTATTACTGATGGTACATGCAAAGATTGATCGAGTTCCAAGGCCTTGGAAGTAAATTCTCATTTAGTTGTTTTAGATGGTAAGTTTCTGGGTAGATCACCTTGTCAACCTAGTAAGGACCTTTCCAATTTAGTGTAAGCTTTCCTTACTCGACGGGCTTCAAAATTTTGGCTCGTCGAAGGACAAGATCACCAACTTGAAATTCCTTGGCTTTGATTTATGCGTTGTAGTACTTCACCACCCTTTGGCGATAAGCCGCCATTTTCATTATAGCATGCTCTCTACTTTTCTTAATCAAGTTGAGATTGGCCCTTAGCCAGATGGGGTTGGTGTCTTCATCGTATCCTCGACTCTAAAGAAGGAAAGCCCGAACTCCTCTGGTTTTATCACCTCGGTTCCGAATGCCAGATTAAAGGGTGTCTCATTGCTGGGAACCTTTTGAGTAGTTCGGTAGGATCAGAGGACATGGTGAAGTTCATCTACCCATGACTCCCTAGTCTAGTCAAGCCAGGCCTTAAGGCCTTGTAGGAGGATCCTATTCGTGACCTCAACCTCTTCATTTGCTTGTGGGTGACCCACTGAGGTGAAGTGCTACTCTATTCCATGATCCTCACAAAACCCATGAAGTTTTGTGCCACTAAATTATCTACTATTGTCTGAGATTAGTACTTTGGAGAGCCCATATTGGTAGATGATTGACTTCCATATGAAGTCTCTGACCTTCATCTTGAAAATGTGAGCTAAAGCTTGGTATCTATCCATTTTGTGAAATAATCAATGGCCACCATAAGAAATTTTTGTTGACCCAAGGCATGAGGGAATGGACCTAGAATGTCCAGTCTCCATTGGGCGAAAGGCCAGGATGTTTCGATTGGGATTAGGAGTGATGTGGGTTGATGTTGAATCCAGTTGTTTTATTGACATCGATTATACTTTTTGATGAAATCCTATGCATCTTGTTACATTGTCGGCCAATAATATCCTTGATGGAAAATTTTGTATGATAGAATTCGATGCTCCAAGTGGTTTCCATAGGTCCCTTCGTGAACCTTTCATAGGGCATAATCAGCTTCTGATGGGCACAAACACCTTAGAAGTGGGAGAGAGAAGGATCGCTTGTATAATTTATTATCTAGAAGTACATATTTTGCAGCCTTATTTCTAATCTTCGGAGCCTCTTTTCGATCTGGTGGGAGCTCACCCGATCTTAGATATTTTAGGAGAGGGTCCATCCAACTTGGCTCCTCATCGATCTATTGGATGGCAGTGGGTTCTTCTAGACTCGAAGTTCTTAGCACTTTGAAAAAAGTCTCCTTCTTCAGGTCAGCAGGTAATGATGATGCCAATTTTGAGAAGGCATCTGCTTTGATATTCTAAGACCTTGGGACGGACTTGTTGAACATCAAAGTATGGGAAGGAGAGGTTAAGCTTTTTACTTGAGAAGGTATCTTTTCATGTTATCCTCTTTAGCTTTCATACTCGCCTTGACTTGTTCGACCACAGTTGTGGAGTCACTAAAGACTTCTAGATGTTAGGCTCCAAATTCCTTGGCGATCTTGAGTCCAGCAATGAGTGCTTCATATTTGGTCTCATTATTTGTAGTGAAAAATTGAAGCATAAACATATGCCAACTACCTGTCCTTAGGCCTGGATAAGATGAGGCCCAACTTTTCTGATCCAGACAGTCAGATGAGCCATCAACATGTAGGCTCCATAATTCTTTGGTGTTGTCCCAAATTTTCATTTACTCAAACTTGAGGATCCTCTGGCCTCCTCCTGATGTTCCTTTTTAGATTTTTTATACTGGATAAGTGCATTCAAGAATGAAATCGACCAAAATTTGGACCTTGATGAAGGGCCTCAGTCAATAATGTATATCCAATTTCTGAGATCTCCAGAGGCCCATTTTGGTGATCCGACCATGGTGTTTGGTCGTAGTGAAATTATCATTTTTGACTGTTGGGTCAGTGAGCAATACTACGATATAGGTTTGATAAGTTGGGTTGGAGCTTTCTTGCAGTGATGAACTAGTACAAAGATTAGCTTCTCCAATCTTAGTGTATTTGATCTTTGCATTATGAAGGAATTTGCTGGTATAATAAATTGACTTTTATAGTATCCTTCTTCACAAATGGGGAATGCATTGATGGCCACCGAGAGAAACAGCTAAAGTACAAGGGAGCTTTTCTCTCGATTATGGCTTAGTGAGTAGGGATGGAGAACTAAGTACTTCTTCAGCTCTTCAAAGGCTTCTTGGCATTCGGGGTCATTGAAAGTTCTCAGCTATCTGAGGACTTGAAAAAAGGAAGGCACCTCTCGACCGACCTGAAAACAAAATGGTTAAGAGAGGCTAATTTATCATGTTAGGCATTGTACTCTTTGACCATTTTTTGCAAAGTCATTTTTAGGACCGCTTTAATTTTCTCAGGATTAGACTTTGATGCCTCTGCGAGAAATCATGAAGCCAGAAAACTGTCGGCTATGACTCCAAAAGCACACTTCATAGGATTCAATCTCATCTAATATCGACGAAGAGTGCTGAAGGTCGCTCGCGAGCTCTACGACATGGGTCCTAGAGTTTTGCAATTTTATGTCAATATCTCATCCTCGATACACCTCCATATTTTCGTTGATTTGGTCCTTGAAGATTTTATTGATCAGCCTTTGATAAGAGGCATCGATATTTTTCAGACCGAAGGGCATCACCCTGTAACAAAATAATCCTTGGTCCAATTATAAGATCATCTTCTCCTCATCTTCAGGTGCCATCTGAGATCTGATTATAGTTCAAAAATAGCATCCATGAAGTGGAGGAGCTCATGCCGAGAGGTGGCATCAATCAATTGATCGATTTGGAAAAGCAGATAGCTATCCTTTGGCAAGTTTTATTTAGGTTGGTGAAGTCGATACAGATGCACCATTTTCCATTCACCTTTTCTCTAGCATTACGTTTGCTAGCCAGTGGGATACATTGCTCTTTAATGAAGTCGGTGTTGGTGCAATCATCATGGCATTACCTATCTCTGAATCAATTGTAAGGAACCATGGTACAGTTAAACACCAATCCTCTCTTGACATCAGAAGCCCTGATACCATGTTGCGAAAGCCCCTGATCTTCAGCACTGGAATAGAGAGACTTTTGTTCTCTAAGGATAAGCATACATATAGATCATCACCTAGATCTATGCTGGGGTGCCTTCCTCCTTGGACTTGAGGGAGGCATCCCCTCTATCTAGGGCTTCTTTAGAACCTAGGGCAAAACACTAGAGAAAAGAGAGAAAAGTGATTGAGGAAGAAAAGATCGGATTAATTGCTCTCTTGAAAATCCTAATACAATCTACGTATTATACATAGCCATTAGGCCAGACCATAAACCTTCTTTGGCTAACCCAATATATGAAAGTACTCACCGAGCCCATGTACACCCATGTCTTCTCTTGTTCTCATCTCTTGATCTAAATCCGATCCATACATGAGTTAGCCTACTTAAGACCTCTCAAAATCAGGCCTTAAGACTCCTAGGATAAGTTCCTATCCTAGACCCAAATAGACCCTCATATAGCTCTACCCATAGACTAAACTGGCTCAGTCTCACACTGAGCCAGCTAACCTGAGATTTGGTTGGCTCAATTTGAGACTGAGCCAACCTAGTTGCATGCCAGCCTTGTAGTCCCGAATGCACTCCTCTCTATTTGGCCTATGGACTAAACTTAGCCGACCCATCCTGACTGAGTTGGCTAACCTAACAGAAAAGCTTTTTTATAGTCTTCATGCTCCGACTTTGGTTCCTTGCTCTATCTTATATCCCAGAATCTTCGAAGCATCAACCAAATTCCTAAGGCCCTCAACTCCCTGGACTTGAGCCCATGGAGGGCTAAACCACCTTAACCTAGGATAAACTCCTGTCCTAGCTCTAGAACACCTCCTATCTAATCTTTCAGAGTCAACACCCTGATTCCTTCCATGACCTCAAGACTCGGAACACCATAAATCCTCACAATCTCCCACCTTAGTGCTCCCAAGCCTTGGCAAACCCTTGGTATGCTCTCCTGCATGATCCCGCTATCGCTGCACACCCTGACAACCCATTATGCAAACATCACCTTCCACCATTCTTCTATCAGCTGCTGTGCACCCTGGAGGCCTTGGATGACTTCCTCTATTAAATGAAGTCTTGGCTTCTGCTTCTCAGCACCATCTTGAAATTGTAGGATCACCCTCTTTGCTTAGCAGCTGCATCACCTTTCTGAACTTTTCCTGGAGAACTACAACATTCCTATGCCGGCACATGCTATACATCTGACACAATCTTCCTAAAAACTATGTTTATCTATCTGCACGTGCTGCTCCATCTGAACTGTGCATCATCAGTGCTGGTGCTATGATCTCGATGCTCCGCACCCCATTACACTTTGAACTCATGCCAAATTTTTTCTCCACCTATTAGCTACCACTCTAAGCTCCACCTATGAAGCCACCTCTTTGAATGCTCCACCTAAAATCAAAGTCCATTTGATGCAGTAGAAAGCCGACTCTATACTCGATTCTCTTGAGGCCAATCATCCATGCTGCACACTATTAGGCACCGCATCACCTTGAACACCATCGCTATCCCTTCGAACCCTCCCACACTCCACGATTCCCTCTTCAAAGTCATATCGGATACCTCCGCAACCTATGGGCACCTCTAAAACATATAGAAGCTCATCACATATTTCTCTAAATCTAGTGACTGAACCCTAAAAAATTCCACCAAGCCTTTTTTCTTTTGCCCCTGCACTAGCCATCGCTTTAGTTGCATTCGGAGGTAACTGCAGCTCAAATCCTGTCTGAGCTAGACCGGATCTATTCTATCCTAAGGCCCTAA
>QRFJ01004038.1:0-61318 GCA_006176705.1 Cocos nucifera | reverse complement strand
ATGTAAACACCTAGATCTTAGATTTATTACATGATCAAGGAAGATATTAAATCAAAAATTAAATTAAATAAGAAAGAAAAAAGTTGATCAAATCAACCTAGATCTACACTACATCAAATGCAGGTATGAAGTTTATAGATCAGATCTATTATCTGAGCAAGTTTAGATATTCTAACTTGCTAATCCAGGCTTGAAAAAGAAGTCATGAGCTGCACACATGCCCAACCTCTAGGAGTCATCCACACGAGCCTACGATCTCTTGATCTAAAGTCCGATGCAGGAAATCAGCACAGCATGCTAGTACTGTGCTGATCCTTCTTCGACGGTCGATCCGATGCTTCTCTTCTTCAAAATTTAGACTCTTTCAAAATATGAAAAGAAAGATGAGAGTTTGCTAATCTAAGACTCTCTCAAAAAAACTCAAAAGAAAGGAGGAGAGATTGAAAATAAAACAGCCCTAGAAGAAGACCCTCTTCTTCTTCTCTTTTCTCTCATCTAGATATCTAGTTTGGTGCCTATGGAACCCCCATGCCCAAGGACCCTCTTCCTCTGATTTTCACAAGCCTCAAACCTCTCCTAAAGCTCTATATTTCACAAAAAAATTAGAATAAAATTCATCCAACAAATAGGAAAAAGGAAGAGTCCAAGTTAGGTCAAATTCCTAGACTAGGAATATCCAAACATAGGAAGTTGTTGGGGCACCAAAATTTTGGGCGCCTCCTCCATAATTTTTGGTGTGGACCAGCAAGGGAGGGCACACAAAAAAGGATATTATTTTCATAGAATAAGAGAAAAATTAATTAAAAGAGGGGGCAACACTCAAGGAAAGATGTTTTGGTCAACAAGGATTCTATCTCATAGAATCCTAAGCAAAACCAATTTCTCCTTTGACTTGGTCTTCCACCTAACTTCCAAATATGACTTGGAGGGAGAGAGGGGGTGTGAAAATTAGAAAGAAAGAGATTTTCCATGAAAAATACCTAAAAATTTGATATGGGGGGCGTTGGGACCAAGGTGGCATAAGGAGATAGGGAGTCCTAGTCACACTAGGACTCCTATTTTGACTTGGTCAAACAAGATCTTTTAACCAAATAAAATTAAGATTAAACCAATCTAATTAAATAAAACCCTAATTTATTTAAGAACTTAATTAAATTAAATTAAATTAGATTTAATTTTAATTTATTTTTTAATTAAGTTAAAAAATTAGGTTAATTCGAGTCCTAGTTAGACTAGGACTAGTTCTTCCTTGCACTTGGCTTATCCAATAAACTAATTGAACTTGATCCAATCAAGTCCAAACCAAATCTAATTAAATCATATTTAATTAAACTTAATCTTAGCCTATTGGATTAATTAAATTAAATTAGTTAATAATCCAACTGTTAATCGATCATCCTACAACACTTGCACTAGGTTAAACACCAATCGTATTGATTGTTTAACCCTAGAATGATTCTTAATCATTGATCAACCATCCGATCAGATCGTAAGCTCTAATATGTGTGACCTAATAGGTTCGAACCTAATTTGATAGCATAGAAATAAATTTTTATACTAATTAAAGTGACCATCTAGCAATGATACCCGACGGTCAAATAGATCGAAGGTGTAGAACACCATCCTTAGAACCCATGCGGATATAGTTTCCATATAATTCATCCCCTTGACCATAATGCTCATAGGACACATCAGAGTTCAACTGTCAACTCTAATCAGGTTGTCCACATTGTATTTCAAAATACCAAATCCATCTGATGGATTACTCTGGCCAAGATTTTGCTATATTTAAATACAGTGATACATTCTTCTCCAACTCTTGGAGTGGTCAATTCCATCTTGATCACACTCCAACTTCGCAAGTACATGACTATGCCCAAAAGCCTTCCATTATTGAATTAGAAATTCAGTTAGTCCGATACTAAAGCATAGTGAGTTGCTTGTAGATCATTGAGGTGATCTCAGGTCTAAGAGATACTTATACTTATATCCCATCAAAGATATTCTCGATAGTAGAATGCTCTAGAGTTGGTCATGTTTAATGACGATGTACCCATACATCTCACCTGTATGTCATACCAATATCTCCACACACTTTGGTTAAGAGGATAATCAATCTATATGGCATATAGCGACCTATGCTCGATAGATGCTATTGTCCTAATTAACAGACTATCATTTGATCATGAACAAATTTAAGGACTAATTGATAAATCCTCTCTTTTTTGAATCTAAATAGTCCTAAGGACTTCATCACAATAATGGAGTTCATTAGAAGATGTAAACTTATGATGAAAAAATATATCAAAATATTTTTTATTTATTAATAAATTAATTATAATATCTCAACTATCAATAGGCTGACGATTGACTTTGGGACATAATTTTCAATAACTCCCACTTGTTCTAAAGCCACTCGACGTAGTATCTAATACCCATCTTCAGCTTATGGTTGTTGAACTCCTTAATTGCCAAGGCTTTAGTCAAGGGGTCAGCTAGGTTCTCCTTTCTATCAATCTTCTGAAGGTCGACGTCACCATGATCCACGATCTCATGGATCAAATGGAAGTGGCATAGAATATGCTTTGTTCGCTGGTGTTCCTTTGATTTTTTTGCTTGAGCTATAGCGCTAGTGCTGTCATAGTAGAGCAGGACTGGACCATCAATGGAGGATGCTACTCCGAGCTCGATGATGAACTTCCTCAGCCACACAGCTTTCTTTGCTGCATCTGATGCTACCATGTACTTTGCTTCACAAACAGAGTCAGTCACTGTATGCTGCTTGAAATTTTTTCAATAAATGGCTTCACCATTTAGAGTAAAGATATATTCTGATACACTTTTACTATCATCATGATCAGATTGAAAGCTAGAGTCTGTAAATCCCACAAGCTTCAGATCTGACTCACCATAAATCAACCATTGGTTCTTAGTATTTTTCAAATACTTAAGGATGTTTTAACCACCTTTCAGTGATTTTCTTCAAGATCAGACTGGTATCGACTCACTACTCCTAGTGAGTATGTCATGTCTGATCTCGTACATATCCTTGCATACATAATAGACTCCACTACCGAAGCATATGAAATTCTACTCATACGCTCTCTCCCTTTAGGAGTTGTCGGACAATCCTTCTTAAAGAGAGAAATTCTTTGGCCTATCGAAAGATAGCCATTTTTGGAATTCTCTATGCTGAACCTTTTTAGCACAGTTTCTATGTACGTGGATTGGGACATACCAAGTATTCTTTTAGATCTATCCCTATAGATCTTCATCCCTAGGATGTAGGATGCTTCACCCAAGTCTTTCATGAAGAATTATGATGACAATTAGACTTTTATTCCTTATAGTATGGGGATGTCATTTTCAATTAAGAGAATATCGTCCACGTACAAAATAAGGAATACCACTGCTGGACCATTTGCCCATTTGTAAATGCAGGATCTTCTCCATTCTTAATGAAGCCATACAATTTGATCACTTTATCAAAACATATGTTCCAAGTTTGAGATGCTTACTTCAATCCATAAATAGATCTCTGAAGCCTGCACACCTTAGACTCATCTGTGGATGTGAACCCCTTAGGTTGTATCATATGCACCTCTTCGGTCAGCTCTCTAATTAGGAAAGCTATCTTTACATCCATTTGCTAGATCTCATAGTCCAGGTGGGTAGTTATTGTAAGCATTATTCGAATGAATTTGAGCATTACCACTGGAAAGAATGTCTCATCATAGTCAATACCATAACGTTGATGATACCCCTTGGTAACCAGATGAGCTTTATAGGTCTCCACCTTTCCATCTACGTCCCTCTTCCTTTTGAAGATCCATTTACACCCAATGAGTTTAACCCCTTTAGGTAGGTCAACTAATGTCCATACATCATTGACCTTCATGGAATCTATTTTGGATCTCATGGCTTCTAGCCATTTCTCAAAGTCGGATCTCTGCATCGCATCCATATAAGTGATCGGATCCTCATCGTTCTCATCGAGTTTGATGGGATCACCATCCTGGACCAAGAATCCATAGTATCTATCCGGATGGTGGTATACTCTACTGGATCACCTTAATGGTGTGGGTTCACTAGGCTTCGAATCTGATCTGATCAAATTTGACTTAGATTTAACATTCTATGTCGGACTTTCTACCTATTGAACTTCATCAAGTTCAACTTTAGAGGCAACAGTTCTTTCATCAAGAAACTTTTTTTTCAAAAAGGTTGTCCTAAAGCTGACGAACATCTTTTATTCATCAGCATGGTAGAAATAGTAACCTTTGGTCTCTTTTGGATATCCTATGAATGTACACTTGTTAGATCTAGGACCAAGTTTGTCTGTAACTAATTGTTTGACATAAGCCGGGCACCCCTAAATCCTAAGGTGTGAAAGTGCTGGCTTACGCCCTGTCAATATCTCATATGGGATTTTAACTACAGGCTTACTTGGAACCCTATTTAATAGATAACAAGCCGATTCGAGTGCATATCCTCAGAAGGATATCAACAAGCTGGCAAATCCCATCATGGATCGGATCATGTCTAATAAAGTATGATTCCTTCTTTTAAACACACCATTATGTTGTGGTATTTCAGGAGGAGTCCATTGGAAAAGAATTTTATTCTCTCCTAGATATGTGAGAAACTCATTAGAAAGATATTCTCCTCCTCGGTCAGATCGAAGAGTTTTAATACTCTTTCAAGTTTGTTTTTCTACTTCACTTCAAAATCGTTTGAACATTTCAAAAGAATCCAAGTTATGTTTCATTAGATAGACATATCCATATCTGGATAGATCATTTGTAAAAGTGATGAAGTAGACATATTCACCTCTGGCACTTATGCTCATTGGTCCACATACATCAGTATGTACTAGACCTAAGAGCTCATTGGGTCTCTCATCTTTTTTAGTAAAAGATGACTTGGTCATTTTACCAAGAAGACATGACTCACAGCTTGGAGGTGATTCACAATTATTAACTTCGAAGATTTCCTCTAGAGTCAATCTATTTATCCTATTCTTATTTATATGACCTAGTGATAGGAATGCGATGTTATCGTTAAGACACCATGTTTATCAATTTAATTTGACTTCCTAAAATAATTAAAAATACGTAGATAGCAATGAGTCAGATCGAATCCATAGGAAAGGTAGTATTTTTAAATTTAAAATCTTTGATTTTATAAAAGAAAAAAGAAAAGAAGAGAGTTTTGAAATCAAAAAGTGAAATTGGAAAATTAAAAGTAAAAATTACAAGATGTAGAAATTTAAACTTGGTACTAAGATCTACTAGTTAGATCTTAGCATCTAGTTGCAATAAAATAAAAAATAATAATTAAAGTATAAAAATTAAATTATAATAAAAATAAAGAGCATGAAATTAAAGTGCAAAAAAAATAAAATTTTTATTAATTAAAATTTCATAATTTAAATACATGAAATTTAAAAAAAAATAAAATAGCGTGATCTCTAATCTTGGATTGCCATTGACAGAAAGATGGTGTAGAAGCCCAGCTCTTCTTCTCAGCATTCGTTGCTTTGAAGCAGCCATTAACCCATAGCCTGGCTTCCTCCTATACCAAAGCTTCATCTTGATCAGATCTCTTGATTTCTAGAGCCTTGAGGTCTTTTTTATAGAGCTAGAAGGGTTGTAGAGTTTTCTTCTAGGCAATGTGGGACTAAGGAGCCCTTTGATCATCAAAATAAGAAGAAATTTGAGTGAAAATTAGATTAAAAAGAATCTTAGATGAATTCTGTTGCTCTAGATAAAATTTGGCCATCAATAGGAATCCAATGGATCAAAAATCTTCAAAATTGGATGCGTATCGGCCCAGATCAGGTCAAATTAAATTTTGGCAATCCGATTGCATTAATCAAGAGAAAATCTAGCCATCGAATCAAGTTCTAGATGTTTTAATCAAGTCAAAAGCTTCCTAGACTGTCGGATCTTCATCGGCTGATTTTTTGGCCATCAGATCGCGTCAGATCGCTGAGCACTATTCGAATCAAAGAAGGATTTATCGTAGGTCATCGAATCTCCACCAGATCGAACACAGGCCATTAGATCATATAATTACTATAGCTATGGATTGCGTGGACCGATTGCATTGTACACTGCAACCAATCAGCGCCTCCTATCATCGAGTGAAAAGTCCAAAATGCCCTGTGAGCCACGATAGATTTTCTGTGAACCTTTAAGGGTCTAGGTCCACCACGTGTTGCTCCGTGATTCATCGATTTTTGCTGAGCTGGCGGTGAAAGGAATATGCCCTCAAATCAATCAATTTTTGGGCTATTCTTTATCTTTCAAACTCATATAATGGCATTTTAAAATAAATAAAGGCATTATTTCATTATATGTAGTGTCTTATTATTTATTTAAGATTATGATGAATCCCATAAATTAAGGCTTTGGTTTTAGGATTATGATGAGATCATAACAGTGAGATCTAAAATCTTAAAATCCTAATTTAAACATTCCTCATCGATGGAACATTGAGTTGGGGATCAATGTTTTTGGTAAGACTAGCACATCATTTGTATGCTCAATTGAGAGGGTGATTGATCTTACAATCATTTGTGTATGACACTAATACAAAGATGTGGGTGCTCATTAGAGAATGAGTTCACTGAATTGATCCAAGTTGACAATATCTAATGGAGTCTTATCTACATGTCAATAGATGGTTCTCATAGTGGAATTATACAGATAATCCTTTGACCTAAAACTACCATAGAATCTTATATATATGAATCCATATTTTGGTTCATACTCATTCATGACTCAGTCATGTACGGGATGATCTAGGATATGGTAGATTATATATGAAGATTGTGAGTAGGTTAACATGGAATCGATCACTCCTAGTAAGAGAAAATAGCATCCTACCTGCTTCAAATAAATGATGATTCAGAAAGACATTTGATCAAAGCATGATGAAAATTAGAAATGATTTCTAATATTTCATTAAATGAATCATCATCATAAGATTGAAAGAAAAATGAATATGATATTGGGATTAGCATATTTCCATACCCAGAGTCATATTCAGGATGTAGGGAGATCGAAGGATCTAGTTGCATGGTAATTTTCACTGAAGGATATTTTTGATATTTTCATCAAAATTTTACATCTTCTGAGAAGTCACGATACGTTGCTAGATGTCAATCATGTCTTGTGGGTTCGATCAAATTAATTTTAATTTGATCATTAAATTAGAAAGTGTTCTAAATTAAGTCAAAATGGGTTAGCTAGTTTTGACCTAAATCGATTTAGTTGAGTTCTAACCTGATTAGGTCAACTCACAGCCAGATCCACTGTTGGCTAGATGTGGAACCCAATGGATCACACATAAAGAGAATTAATTAAGGATCTAATTAGATTAGTCCATGTTTGCAAGATGAACATGCTAGCACATGTAGCAAACCCTAGCACCTAGATTTGAATTGGATTCGAATCTACTTCTGATTTGGGCTAATTAAGGTCCGATTTAAGCCAAATATGATTTGGTCCTGAATTGGATTACCTAGACTAATTGGGCTTCAGTTAGGGCACCACATATCAGAATCCCATGCATCGGAGAGTTTCTCTCTTGCGCGTGGGAAGTCTTTCATGCGCAAAGTATTTTTGGCGCATGGGATTTAGTTGGCGCCCACCTTCTTTGACTTTTTCCATTTGTTATGTCGTGTAAATTTTTCAAATAGGCATGGACATCAGATATGGGGCATAGAGCAGGTACTGGAGTAGCTCTCTTCCTTATCTACTCTTCTTCAAGGTCACAGGTGGATTTGGGTCTTTGAGGAAGTTTCATTCAAGGAGGCATTGACGAGTAGGGGTAGAGGAATTAAAATAATGAAGGAAAGGAATGGAGAAAGTCGAATAATGTTAAGGATTTATCGAAGAAGGTGGATTTTGCCAAGAAAAAAGGGATTCGGTTAGAGATTAGTGCTTGCAGTAGATCCAAGGATAGAGTAGAAAGGATCAAAATAAAAAAGAGATGGGAGAAGGAATTGTTGGGAGATCATTTTTAGGGAGGTTTGAAGCGGTTTGGAAGAAATTTATGGTGGGATTCAAGCATGAAGGAGGTCGGTAGGAGAAGAGAAGAAATCACCTAAGTGAGAGAAAAGAAAATAATCGACCTATGGGAATAAGGAAGGTTGAATAGGGGTCATTTTCTCTTAAGGCTGAAGAAAAAGATGAAAATGCCCAAGGGGTGTCCCTTGGGTCATCTCTTTTTGCATGGGGCGACCTAGGAGTCGTCTTGTTCATTTCAAAAAATCAATTTTACTACTTTTTGAATAGAACAAAGGCTCAAGAGTGAAAATCAAGGAATTTTTGTGAAAGAGAGAAAGAGGATTACTTTTTGCTAAAAATGGTTCACTTCGGGAGTGGAGCAGTCGGTCTTGCATAGGAATGCTGGAGTGACATGCAAAATAAAGTCTGGGCTAGAGGATTTGACTCCGATGAGGATCCTCCGATGCTTAAGTTAGTAGAGAACAATCGAGTAACAATGAGTTCTTTGGAAGAAATTTTTTGCTTACCTGGATCTTTGGGGTTTTGTGATATTTATAGAAGGAGATCTTATGGTTGTTATGTCATTTTGTTAATCATGTCGCTCTAAGATTGTAGCCATTTTTTAGGATAGGAAGGCTATTACTGGCATGATTGAAATTTCCTATTTACCTCCGTCATTTTCGACTTAGTAGAAAATAGCTTGATTATGGTTGGATCACAGCTGTATCACCATTTATCTCGGAATGGAATTATCAGGATTGGCAAAGTACTTCGAATTGCTCAATAGGGTTGGGAGAGAATGCGTGAGGCACTTTGACCTCGGAACATTGATATGTCACTGCTGATTTGAGGCAACCCAGGCATCAGGATAGCTTGATCCGAGGCATTCACATCAACACCATAACACTGCCCCCTAGTGCTGAGTCTAAGAATCAGGCGAAAGGACTACTTCTTCAAGATGCCTCGGGTTGAGCAACGTACCTTTTCATTTCTGACGATGTTTTTATAGCCGATGGCATCATTTCATGGTGCTCGAATGATTGTGATTGAGGGATCTATCAGACTGTTTATCTTTATAAAGGAATGGTCCAAAAGGGGGATGTCCTTTTGTCTTCTTCCTCTTCTTAAGCATGTTTGGAGGGCAAAAAGACGATGATTGTGATATTTACCATCTCCTTTGCTTGAAGTTCTTTCTCCCACATCTTTGAGATCAAATGGATTCTAAGTGATCGAAGAGGCTGTGGAGGTTATTGATTCAAAGGAGATAGGCTGGGACTCCTACTCAACCTCAGGTCTCTAGAGGAATTATTACTAGAGATTCAAATACCATTCTCCTAGTCATACCTTTTTCTAGTGTGGTGGACTAAGGGGAAAGGATATTCTCCATGTAGATGATTCATTAGTGGATGTGCCAGAACCTAGGACTAGGCCAATGAATCAGTCAGTGAAAATCACAATCATGCTAGCTGGTTTAAGGATGGAACCTGTGGTAGAAATGACTCTTTCAGCTTCTCCTATCGAAGTTCCTATGAAGGTTACTGTCACAAAGATGGAGGGAACCACAGGAACATTTGGACCTGAGGCATTGGTGGGGTTTGCCGAGGTTTCAAAGATGATTCCCACCATAGGTCATCCTCCAGCTGAAGCCCAAGATGCTGAAATGGTGCTGGTGAATTCCGCCAAGGAGAACTCCCATTTACTAGGGGTGAATGAGGCTCTGACCTTGGAGATGGAGGCATTGAAAGCTTGGCTTGTCGAGGCCAAGGTGTTTGAAGAGGGGGCTTGAGCTATGTTAAAGGATGTAGAAGAGAGGATGGCCTTGCTGCAGGACGACATGGGAGCATAGATTGAGGTCGCTACTATAAGGGTTGTCGAGAAGTTTTGGGCATCAAAAGAATATGAAGATGAGCAAGATAGGTTTGTGGTCGATGCCTATGATGAAGGAAGGCATTCTGTTCGATGTGAGGTAGCTTCACATTATCTAAGGTTGAACTTGGATTTTTTAGATTAAGGTTTAGAGGCCATCGATGTTGATGTGGTAGGGGTACAATCCAATCCAAAGGATGTACCTTGACCCCATCTTTACTTATGTGTTTTCTCAGGTTGTAAGAAATCCTTGTAAAACAAAACTCTTAATGAACAAGGACTTTTCACTTTCGAAGATTTTTTTCTCTTCTTTTTTTCATTTTTTTTAAAAAAATCTCTCTCATTTGTATTACTCTAATCTGAGGAGTTGAAGAGATCTACTTGAGTAGTTGAAGAGGTCTACCTCAATATTTGAATTAATTAATTCTAATCCAAAAGGCATACGAATCAATCTTCTCACTAATCGTGTGCTCATTTTTCCATGCGGCATTGAATGTGCATAGTCTCTAGAGTGATGTAACCATAAGACTTTGATGCATATTTGCATTGCAGCAGGTTGCACCTATCATGGGTTGACATGTAGAATGATTTGACGGAGCCATTATGGTGGATTTTTTTTTTATAAAGGAGAGCCCTCGCGGGCATTGCTTTCCATTAGCGACATTCCAAACATTCTATGGAATGGAGATAGAATTGTGGAACCCCCTAGAAGAAAGAAGTTAGTCTTCCTCTACTATAGCCATAATTGCTTGTTCAAGGAGGTAGTAGGACCACCTTGGTCCCTTGCTGTTTCAGGAATACTCCTGTCAGATATCCCAATTGTGGGGCATCCGCATTTTCAGTCTTGAGATCTTTGTCATTTTGCTTCTCCTCATAGAGGCGGTCACTTCCTCAACCTAGAGAGCTTTGTCACTGTTTCCTTGCTCAGTGAGGGTGAGGGATCGGTGATAGCTCTTTGAGTGCTTGTGTGATGCGCCGCTCCCATCAGAGAGGAGGAAAAGGAGAAGCCACCCCTGGGAGGTGACAGTTAGAGTTGTATCCCCTAGCTTCCAAGCTTCCTCAAATGTAGGATGCTTTGGTCAGTTGTGTCAGTATCAACTTAATCATTTTTCTAGGATGTTTATCATCTAGTTGCATTATCCAAGGGCTTCTTAGTTTGAGGCAGAGTTGGACTCCAAGTGAACGTTGTTTCAACCTCGACAGGATTTTTCTCATCACTTCTGACTTGCGGCACTCTCAGTGATACTCGAGGTTGTTCTACCTTCATAGAGGGGGGAGGAACCGATGGAAGGTCCCTTGATTTAAGGTCATGAAGAATTGGATTTCAAGCGAACCTAGTTCCAACCTTGGCGGTAACTTCTTCACCTCCAGCTTGCTATCCTCATTAATCTGGGCATCACTTATGGGCTCCTAAAGACTCGGTGCCATGGAGGAATGAGTTTCAGATGAATGCGATTTCAACTCCATCGAGCTTTTTGGTCACGTTTTCTTGTTTCCAATGAAGAAAAGATGATAAACTTGGTCCCATTGTAACTTTGATGTAGAATTATTATTATTATTTCTTATAAAAGCAATAGCAAAATTGCTCTTATAAGAATTTTTTTAATGAAGAATCATTTTTGTTTTCCCTCGTAACAAATTTGAACTCTTTTGGAACTGAGCTGATGTCCCATCTTTAGCAGTATTGCATTTGAAGGATTTTATGATTTAATGCTATTCCTGTTAGATATGTGTGCCCTAGAAGCTAGATTGACTGACACTTGTAATATACTTCTAAGGAAAAAAATTATAATTTTGACTATAAATAATAAAATAGATTATTATCTATCATAGTGTGTATTTGAAAGTATTTGTGATACATCCCTTGAGTTAATGGTAATGATAGTTCATATTTTCAAGAGTTGAAAATTTATGATATGAATTTTCATTATTAACTCATAAAATGCTTCCGATCGTAAGATCATCATGAGGATGGTGATTGATCCAAAAGGTTGGTGTACGATCACTTCTTTAGGATAGATGAGTCTTGAGTCTATGGTGTAGAGACATCGGAGCGTGAGTACAGATATTCATTAGAGGATGAGGGCACTGAGTGTGACCACCTCGAGCAGTCATCAAGAAGTCTACCTTCTCGTCGATGACTGGCTCGAATCTGTAGTAGTGTGTCTGATTCTTTGACTTGATGTGCATCGATAGTTCATCTTGAGGGTGTTATAGTTTGACTACACTATAACTTAGTCTCCTAGCCATTCAAAATCTTGAGGTGTATGTTGACTATAGCATGTTCATTGTAGAAATTGGATTGTACCAATAGGGGATCTATCTACCTCGGTAGATGAGGAACAACCCTATGATGATCATGAGAATCAAGTCCATAAGCCCATGGCCATGGCAAAGTGAAATAATAGAAAGAGTTTCTATTAGGATTTTTACATTGGACTTGAATCGAATGATTAATTTATATGATGGATATTAGGGTATGATGAGATCACCTTAATCCTAATCTGGTCGGGGCTCAAGATAGAGGAACTTAATCACACAGGTAACTACATCGAAAGGTTCATTTTCAGTTCTGATGGATTGCCATCATATGCTGCTAGGTGTCACTGATGGATTTTGGGAGTAATTAGAATGATTTGGATGATTGATCATACTAGTTGTCTGAATCAAAAAAGTTCTGATCTATTGGAAGGTGTTTCAATAATGTCAATGATAGAGATCACGATATATCCCATTATCATATGAAATTAAACCTAACTGGATTATACAAATAAGGGTTTGGATCTGAATATCATTAATTGGACTAATCCAATTCAATTGATTTGAATAAGATTCAATTAGGTTCAAGAAAATCGTGCTAGCACGATTGAGCCTAATGTTCTCCTTTAACAATCATTAAAGCTTGTATCGATTGAGCTAAATGTGTTTGGGCTTACTCAGAAATCTTTACTTAATCTGACTAGAGCATGTCCAAGTCAGAAAAGGGTTGTCTTAATTTATGAGATATATTTGAGACAATACCTGCTATTTTCCATCACCTACTAAATCTTGTCCTTGGACTTTGGTCAAATGTTGACTTTTGACACTTAGACATCTGCCCATGTGTCATGCACCCATAGGAGAGAACTTCGACCCTTATCCCCCTGCTAAAAGGTAGATATATAAAGGGTACATGTTTAGGGAGGCGTGCGCCTCATGTGGATAAGGATTGGAGTCCCATACAGATGAGACTCCAGTTGCTTTAGGAAATCATCCTAGATGGCCCAAGGAGTCCTGTTTGACCAATCTTGGTGCCATCTAAGAAGAGTTTTGAGGGACTCTAATCTAATTAGAATAGATGATATTATCCCATCAATCAGATTTAGATTTGATTGCACAAAGAGCTATGATTGGCTGGGATGATGTGGCACTGCATAGCGCAGCAGGGTCTATAAAAATCCTATCTGCACCTAGATTGAAAGAGCTTCTGCCTTTGCCCATGCCACATAGCCCCTCTCCCTTCTTCTCCATGCCACCCTCTAGTCCTCTCTCTCCTCTCCAATGCCTAAGAGGATTTGGGCATGAGTTAGATGCGATCCAAGCAAGTGAAAGACAATAGGAAAGGAAGAAGGCAGTACTACTGCAAGAGATAATGGCTGATCTTCAAAAGCCATTTTTAAGACCATCAAGATCAGATCCAGATCTAATTTTTGGAGGATAGATTGAGAAGAAGAAGATCTCTAGATCCTACCTGAGTGGATACTGGTAGAGGTCAGGCACTTGCATGGCTACATCCAGAACTTCAGGCAAACATCAAAATCATCATAGGATAATAGGATTATCCATAACAAATGTATGATTAAATTAGATTTAATTTAATTTTATTTTTTTATCAAAATAATAAAATCAAATCTGAAGAGTCTCAGATCTAATTAGAATCTTAGAAGAAAATTTTGAAATATCCCTCTTGATCCAAGCAGATCTGAATGAACCTGCATCGGGATAACAGGGTTTTCTCCTTCAATTCCCGCCTAGGAAGTCCACTGAGCCATAATCCTAAATGAAAGGACTTTGTTTTGGAGTAACTCCAATCCGAGGAATTTGCTAAGTCATAGTCCTAAATAAAGAAATTTTATTTTGAAGTGACTTCAATCCAAGAAGTTCATCGAGTCATGGTCCTAAACAAAGGGTCTTTATTTCGAAGTGACTCCGATCCAAAGAGTTTGCTGAGTCATGGTCTTGAACAAAGGGACCTTATTTCAAAGCAACTTTGATTCGAGGAGTTTGTTGAGTCATAGTCTTGAATAAAGGGACTTTATTTTGAAGTGACTCCAATCCGAGGAGTTCGCTGAGTCATGGTCCCAAATAAAGGGTCTTTATTTCGAAGCGACTCCAATCCAAGGAGTTTGCTGAGTCGTAGTCTTGAACAGAGAAACTTTACTTCAAAGCGACTCTGATCTGAGGAGTTTGCTGAGTCATGGTCTTGAACAAAGAGACTTTACTTTAAGGGGGTTCTGGGTTATGCCCGTTTCATCATACAATTGATGATTGATGATTTTGGAAAAAGGAACTCGACGGTTCATTTATTTCATTTGTATTACTGATGGTACATGCAAAGATTGATCGAGTTCCAAGGCCTTGGAAGTAAATTCTCATTTAGTTGTTTTAGATGGTAAGTTTCTGGGTAGATCACCTTGTCAACCTAGTAAGGACCTTTCCAATTTAGTGTAAGCTTTCCTTACTCGACGGGCTTCAAAATTTTGGCTCGTCGAAGGACAAGATCACCAACTTGAAATTCCTTGGCTTTGATTTATGCGTTGTAGTACTTCACCACCCTTTGGCGATAAGCCGCCATTTTCATTATAGCATGCTCTCTACTTTTCTTAATCAAGTTGAGATTGGCCCTTAGCCAGATGGGGTTGGTGTCTTCATCGTATCCTCGACTCTAAAGAAGGAAAGCCCGAACTCCTCTGGTTTTATCACCTCGGTTCCGAATGCCAGATTAAAGGGTGTCTCATTGCTGGGAACCTTTTGAGTAGTTCGGTAGGATCAGAGGACATGGTGAAGTTCATCTACCCATGACTCCCTAGTCTAGTCAAGCCAGGCCTTAAGGCCTTGTAGGAGGATCCTATTCGTGACCTCAACCTCTTCATTTGCTTGTGGGTGACCCACTGAGGTGAAGTGCTACTCTATTCCATGATCCTCACAAAACCCATGAAGTTTTGTGCCACTAAATTATCTACTATTGTCTGAGATTAGTACTTTGGAGAGCCCATATTGGTAGATGATTGACTTCCATATGAAGTCTCTGACCTTCATCTTGAAAATGTGAGCTAAAGCTTGGTATCTATCCATTTTGTGAAATAATCAATGGCCACCATAAGAAATTTTTGTTGACCCAAGGCATGAGGGAATGGACCTAGAATGTCCAGTCTCCATTGGGCGAAAGGCCAGGATGTTTCGATTGGGATTAGGAGTGATGTGGGTTGATGTTGAATCCAGTTGTTTTATTGACATCGATTATACTTTTTGATGAAATCCTATGCATCTTGTTACATTGTCGGCCAATAATATCCTTGATGGAAAATTTTGTATGATAGAATTCGATGCTCCAAGTGGTTTCCATAGGTCCCTTCGTGAACCTTTCATAGGGCATAATCAGCTTCTGATGGGCACAAACACCTTAGAAGTGGGAGAGAGAAGGATCGCTTGTATAATTTATTATCTAGAAGTACATATTTTGCAGCCTTATTTCTAATCTTCGGAGCCTCTTTTCGATCTGGTGGGAGCTCACCCGATCTTAGATATTTTAGGAGAGGGTCCATCCAACTTGGCTCCTCATCGATCTATTGGATGGCAGTGGGTTCTTCTAGACTCGAAGTTCTTAGCACTTTGAAAAAAGTCTCCTTCTTCAGGTCAGCAGGTAATGATGATGCCAATTTTGAGAAGGCATCTGCTTTGATATTCTAAGACCTTGGGACTTGTTGAACATCAAAGTATGGGAAGGAAGAGGTTAAGCTTTTTACCTTGAGAAGGTATCTTTTCATGTTATCCTCTTTAGCTTCATACTCGCCCTTGACTTGTTCGACCACCAGTTGTGAGTCACTAAAGACTCTTAGATGTTAGGCTCCAACTTCCTTGGCGATCTTGAGTCCAGCAATGAGTGCTTCATATTTGGTCTCATTATTTGTAGTGAAAAATTTGAAGCATAAAGCATATGCCACTACCTGTCCTTTAGGCCTGGATAAGATGAGCCCAACTTCTGATCCAGACAAGTCAGATGAGCCATCAACATGTAGGCTCCATAATTCTTTTGGTGTTGTCCCAAATTTTCATTATCTTCCAAACTTGAGGGATCCTCTGGCCTCCTCCTGATGTTCCTTTTTAGATTTTCTTATACTGGAATAGTGCATTCAAGAATGAAATCGACCAAAATTTGGACCTTGATGAAGGGCCTCAGTCAATAATGTATATCCAATTCTGAGATCTCCAGAGCCCATTTGGTGATCCGACCCATGGTGTTTGGTCAGTGAAATATCATTTTGACTGGTTGGTCAGTGAGCAATACTACGATATAGGTTTGAAAGTGAGGTTGGAGCTTTCTTGCAGTGATGACTAGTACAAAGATTAGCTTCTCCAATCTAGTGTATTTGATCTTTGCATTATGAAGGAATTTGCTGGTATAATAAATTGACTTTTATAGTCATCCTTCTTCACAAATGGGGAATGCATTGATGGCCACCAGAGAAACAGCTAAGTACAAGAGGAGCTTTTCTCTCGATTATGGCTTAGTGAGTAGGGATGGAGAACTAAGGTACTTCTTCAGCTCTTCAAAGGCTTCTTGGCATTCTGGGGTCCATTGAAAGTTCTTCAGCTATCTGAGGACTTGAAAAAAGGAAGGCACCTCTCGACCGACCTGAAAACAAAATGGTTAAGAGAGGCTAATTTATCAGTTAGGCATTGTACCTCTTTGACCATTTTTTGCAAAGTCATTTTTAGGACCGCTTTAATTTTCTCAGGATTAGCTTTGATGCCTCTGCGAGAAATCATGAAGCCAAGAAACTTGTCGGCTATGACTCCAAAAGCACACTTCATAGGATTCAATCTCATCTAATATCGACGAAGAGTGCTGAAGGTCGCTCGGAGCTCTACGACATGGTCTAGAGTTTTGCAATTTTTGATCAATATCTCATCCTCGTACACCTCCATATTTTCGTTGATTTGGTCCTTGAAGATTTTATTGATCAGCCTTTGATAAGAGGCATCGATATTTTTCAGACCGAAGGGCATCACCCTGTAACAAAATAATCCTTGGGTCAATTATAAAGGTCATCTTCTCCTCATCTTCAGGTGCCATCTGGATCTGATTATAGTCAAAAAAATGCATCCATGAAGTGGAGGAGCTCATGCCCAGAGGTGGCATCAATCAATTGATCGATTTGGAAAAGCAGATAGCTATCCTTTGGGCAAGTTTTATTTAGGTTGGTGAAGTCGATACAGATGCACCATTTTCCATTCACCTTTTCTACTAGCATGACGTTTGCTAGCCAGTTGGGATACATTGCCTCTTTAATGAAGTCGGTGTTGGTGCAATCATCATGGCATTACCTATCTCTGATATCAATTGTAAGGAACCATGGTACAGTTTAAACACCAATCCTCTCTTGACATCAGAAGCCCTGATACCATGTTGCGAAAGCCCCTGATCTTCAGCATGGATATGGAGAGACCTTTTGTTCTCTAAGGATAGCATACTATAGATCATCACCTAGATCTATGCTGGGGTGCCTTCCTCCTTGGACTTGAGGGAGGCATCCCCTCTATCTAGGGCTTCTTTAGAACCTAGGGCAACAACACTAGAGAAAAGAGAGAAAAGTGATTGAGGAAGAAAAGATCGGTATTAATTGCTCTCTTGAAAATCCTAATACAATCTACGTATTTATACATAGCCATTAGGCCAGACCATAAACTTCTTTGGCTAACCCAATATATGAAAGTACTCACCGAGCCCATGTACACCCATGTCTTCCTTGTTCTCATCTCTTGGATCTAAATCCGATCCATACATGAGTTAGCCTCCTTAAGACCTCTCAAATCAGGCCTTAAGACTCCTAGGATAAGTTCCTATCCTAGACCCAAATAGACCCTCATATAGCTCTACCCATAGACTAAACTGGCTCAGTCTCAACACTGAGCCAGCTAACCTGAGATTTGGTTGGCTCAATTTGAGACTGAGCCAACCTAGTTGCATGCCAGCCTGTAGTCCCGAATGCACTCCTCTCTATTTGGCCTATGGACTAAAACTTAGCCGACCCAATCCTGGACTGAGTTGGCTAACCTACAGAAAAGTTCTTTTTTATAGTCTTCATGCTCCCGACTTTGGTTCCTTGCTCTATCTTATATCCCAGATCTTCGAAGCATCAACCAAATTCCTAAAGGCCCTCAACTCCTGGACCTTGAGCCCATGGAGGGCTAAACACCACCTTAACCCTAGGATAACTCCTGTCCTAGCTCTAGAACCACTCCTATCCTAATCTTTCAGAGTCAACACCCTGATTCCTTCCATGACCTCCTAAGACTCGGGAACACCATAAATCCTCACAATCTCCACCTTAGTGCTCCCAAGCCTTGGCAAACCCTTGGTAATGCTCTCCTGCATGATCCCGCTATCGCTGCACACCCTGACAACCCATTATGCAAACATCACCTCCACCATTCTTCTTCAGCTGCTTTGCACCCTTGAGGCCTTTGGGATGACTTTTTCTATATAATGAAGTCTTGGCTTGCTTCTCAGCACCATCTTGAAATTGTAGGATCCCTTTTGCTTAGCAGCTGCATCACCTTTCTTTGACTTTCCTGGAGAACCTACAACATTCCTATGCCGGCACATGCTATACCATCTGACACAATCTCCTAAAAACTATGTTTATCTATCTGCACGTGCTGCTCCATCTGGAACTGTGCATCATCAGTGCTGGTGCTAGGATATCGATCCTCCCGCACCCCTACACTTTGAACTCATGCCAAATTTTTTCTCCACCTATGTAGCTACCACTCCAGAGCTCCACCTATGAAGCCACCTCTTTGATGCTCCACCTAAAATCAAAGTCCATTTGATGCAGTAGAAGCCGACTCTATACTCGAGTCTCTTGAGGCCAATCATCCAATGCTGCACTATTAGGCCTACCGCATCACCTTGAACACCATCGCTATCCCTTCGAACCCTCCACACTCCACGACCCTCTTCAAAGTCATATCGGATACCTCCGCAACCTATGGGCACCTCTAAAACATATAGAAGCTCATCCAATTTCTCTAAATCTAGTGACTGAACCCTAAAAAATTCCACCATAGCCTTCTTTTCTTTTGCCCCTGCACTAGCCATCGCTTTAGTTGCATTCGGAGGAACTGCAGCTCAAATCCTGTCCTGAGCTCAGACCGATCTATCTCATCCTAAGGCTCCTAAGACTCCTTGACTCTTCTTGAGACCTTCTCATGGTCTTTCCTGAGATGCCTCCTGATATTCTCTGCTGAGATACCTTCCTCGATTGCTGCACCGTCCAGCCTCTCTTAACCTCATGTCTCTAGAAAAATACTACTACAACACTCCAGTGCTCCCTGCCTCATCTCGACACCACCTTCTCATAGGTATCTAGGTCCTCTCTTGCTGTACACAAATCATCTTCCACCTAAACTACAACTCTCCCTAGTACTCTTGCAGAAGAAACATGATCCAAGATACTCCCGACTGCTTGAGACCTTCTGGCATTCCCTGAGACCTCCTGGCTCTCCTTTAGACATGTTCCAAGTCTTTCTGAGATACCTCTAGACACTCTCTGCTGAGATACCTCCCTCGACTGCTGCACCATCAAGCTTCTCTCAGCCCTTGTGCCTTCAGAAAAGTGCTACTGCAGCACTCCAATGCTCCCTGACTCATCTCTACGCCATTCTACAGCCATCCTGCTCTAACCTACTGGACCTCCATGGATCATCCATCTTCATCACCCTCAAGGCTCCGCAAATCCATGCTCTAGTTAAATTGCTGAATACATCTCTGACCACTTCCCCACTTTCCTACAACCGAAGGACATATAGTCGCTTCTTCTGCCTTTCTTCAACCATTATCCCTTGGGAAACCTCTCTTCATCCATCAACTACCCCACACTGCCCATCTTCCTAGAGAATGCTGAAACTTTCTACTGAGATACCTTCCTTGGCTACTGCACCATCAAGCCTCTCTCAATCCTACATCTCTAGGAAAGTGCTACTGCAGCACTACAGTACTCCCTACCTATCACCTATCATATATCCCGACCTTTCCTCCAAGATCGATCTGCAAATCATGCATCCAAACCTTCCACCCCCAAAAAAATTCTTTCGATTAATCCTCTCAGCCTCCACCTTTAATCCACTACTCCCAGTTGGCTAAACCATAGCAATAACAAAGATAGATCTGAGACATACCATGAAATACTCTTGTAGATTTCTAATTTCACCTTGTATGACTTCTTCTCTTTCATGCACCATCAAGCTTCGATACCAAATGTTAGCACAATCACCATGGCATTACCTATCTCTGATATTAATTATAAAAAACCATGGTACCGCTCAAATGCCAATCCTCTCTTGACATCACAAGCTTTGATACCATGTTGCGGAAGCCCCTGATCTTTAGCATGGATATGAAGAGATCTTTTATTCTCTAAGAGCAGCATACCATAGATCATCTGACCAAGATCTATGCTGGGACATATCCCTCCTTAGGCTTAAGGGAGGCACCCCCTCTCTCTGGGGCTTCTTCAGACCATAGGACAACAATACTAGAGAGAAGAGAGAAAAGAGATTGAGAGAAAAGTATTGGTTACTCACTTGAAAACTCTAATACAAACTATGTATTTATACATACCCATTAGGCTAGACCGAAAACTCCCCAGGCTAATCCAATACACGAAAGCACTCATCGAGTCCATGTACACCCATGTCTTTCATGCTCTCATCCCCTAGATCTAAATCCGATCTATATATGAGTTAGCCCCCTTAAGATCTCTTAAATCAGGCCTTAAGACTCCTAGGATAAGTTTCTATCCTAGCCTCAAACAGACCCTCACATAGCTCTGCTCGTAGACTGAGTCGACTCAGTCTCCGTATTGAGTCGGCTAACCTAAGACTAGGTCATCTCAGTTTTAGATTGAGCTAATCCAGTTGTATGCCAGTCCTGCAGTCTCGAACGTGCTCCTCTCTGTTTGGTCTATGCACTGAGACTTAGCCGACCTAGTCCTGGATTGAGCCAGCTAACCTGCAATAAAGTTATTTTTAGTCTTCATGCTCCAACTTTGGTTCCTTGCTCCATCTTATGTCCCAAGTCTCTGAAGCATCAACCAATCCCCTCAAGGCCCTCAACTCCTAAACCTTGAGCCCGTGGAAGGCTAAACACAACCTCCATCCTAGGACAACTCCTATCCTAGCTCTAGAACCACTCCTATCATAGTCTCTCAAAGTCAACACCCTGACTCCTCCCATGGCCTCCTAAGGCTTAGGAGCACTACAAATCCTCACAATTGGCTTTGAGCAGTTTGTCAAGTTCCTTTGGCAATAGCCTTTTAGCATTCTGGGGCAAAGCTCCACTTCTTCTACTTTATTGGGTGGTAGGTTGGGTCCACCTTCAGGTAATGGACCATAGCCTTCGGGTCGATGTTAGGCATGTCTACGACTGACTAGGTAAATAGATCTACATTTGCATGCAAAAGAGTGATTAGCTGGTTTTGGTTACCTGGTCAAGGCATGAGCCAATTTTCATGGTTTGGTGAGGATTTTCCTCCCTCAGAGGGATCTCTATGAGTTTCTCAAATGGTTGAGCACAATCCTCGATCAAGTCATCTCGGGCATCGAGCCCTATCGAAAGCTCTGGCTGACTTTTTGGCTAATCTTCCACCTATAGTTTGGTGGCGAAGCATTATCGTGCCACCATCTAGTCTCCTCAGATTCGTCCCACTCCTAAGAATTTGACCATTAAATGATAGCTGGAGACCACAACTTTCAATGTCCAAAGGTTGTGTCATCTGAAAATTGCATTATAGGCTAATGGAAGCTTCACTATGAGAAAATTGACATGAAATGTCACCCGTTGTGGCGAGGTGCCGACTGTGATGGGCAACTTAATTATTTTCTTCGAAACTACTAAATTTTCAAAGAATTCTTGGATCGGTGTATTAAATTTGCTTAACTGATTAGGAGTGAATCCCATTTGGAAGAAGACAGGAAAGTAAAGAATATCCACTGAGCTTCCATTATCGATGAATACATGATGTATATTATAATCGGCTATGTTTAAAGTTACAACCACTGCATCATTATGTAGCTATTGTACACCTTCCGCATCTTGCTCTATGAAAGTTATTGGATCTCCAAGCCAGTCCCCAAGCCTTGGTTTCTTCTATGCTGCCGACTCCGACAACTCCCAAGAGATCATATGGATTTCACCTTGAAGGGATCGCTCTTCTGCCCCCATCAGTTCATCCACCTTTGGAGCTGGTGCTTGTAAGGGGCACTGAGGTTGATGAGGCAGTTGCTGAGCTCTTGAAAGAGATCGACATGGGAGAGTTCTTCCCCGAATGAAGTGATCAAGCCTCCCCTCATGAAAATATCTTTCAATCGTGTCTCGTAGAAGGCAACAATCTTCAGTATTGTGACCGTGGTCACGATAATAGAAGTAGTACCTTGTAGGATCATGATGTTCAGGTTTCATCGACATCTTTGAAGGCTAAGAGAACTCGGAGTGGATTTGCATTAATACCTCTTTTTGGGAGGCATTTAGAGACATGTAGTTGTGATAACGCCTCAGTAGACAGTGTTGCGGGTCCCTCCCCTATGGGCTTAGAGATTGGTGGCTTCTAGGAGGACCTTCTATCCTCTGCCTTTGAGGTGGAGATCGAGAGCGTCAGTGATAAGCTTCCTGCCCTTTGCGGAAGCACTCCTTATTAGGTCCTGCCGGGGCAGCACCGGTGGGGACTTCATCATCGAAGGATTCTTCTAAGTGGGAATATTTTGCTGCCTTTTCCAGCATTTTCATATAGTCCCGAGGAAAGAACTTTATTAATGATTTTTTTAAGTCGTTCTTCTATAATTTGCCCATTAGGATGGTCATTGTGATCGACTGATAAATGTCACGAACTTCTAGAGTTGCCGCATCGAAGTGGCTGACATAGCTATAGATCGACTCCCCTTCTCTCTGGCGGATAGTGTTGAGATAGTTGGATCACTTTTACTGCTTTCGGCTACTAACAAAATGCACAGCCAGGGACCGGCTTAGTTCTTCAAAAGAGTGGTTGGAGGCTGGTTTCAGACTCAAATACCACTATTGGGTTGCCCCTTTAAGGGTCGCGAAGAATGCTCGATAGAGGATGGCATCAGATGCATCTTGAAAGAGTAGTGCTACTTTGAAGGTCTCTACATGGTCGATGGGGTAGTGGTTCCATCGTAAGTTTCAAACTAGGGCAGCTTAAAATTTGGCGAGAGTAGTTCATTCAATATTTTCTTATCGAAAGGAGGTTCACCACTGAAACCATCATAGGGTTTGGAAGTAGAGATTTTATTAATAGCCTCGAATTACTTATCGAGCTTCAAGAGCCTCTTCTCTAGGATTTGGTCCTAGATTGTGTATGCCTCTGACTGCTGAGGACAATGATGATTGGATGTTGAATCATGCCTGGATTGTGGACTAATAGATCGTTGGTGGGTCTGCTTCCTCCTTAGACTTTGAAGATATATCTGAAGGGGGTCGACCTGAGGTTGTACGTTGGAGGCCAATAGCTGAGGTGGTGCCGTGGTAGGGGGTGCAGTCAGGACCATCATGGGAAGAACAGGCTACACTATCGAGGGTGGTGTAGGAATTGGGATAGCTTGACTCGACTATGAAATTGCAAAAGGGGGTGCAAGAGTATTTTGGACTGCTTGAAGAGCAGTCATCAATGTATTAACCTGCTGGAGGAGTAGGTTGAATTGATCCATTATCATGGGGATTGATTGAGGAGGTGGAGAAACTTCTACTATCGAAGGCTGGGCGAGGTCATCGCCTCTAAGGTCTGCCTGATGGGAGGCGACGACGTCTGTGAGGCATGAAGATGCCTTTCTGGATGGCATGTTTGGATACAAAGTAGGCCCTTCCTCTATTTGTTGTTAATGAAAATGGTTCACTTCAGGAGCAGAGCAATCATTTTGCACAGGAATGTTGGAGTGACTTACAAAATAAAATTTGGACTGGAGGATTTGACTCCGACGAGGATCCTCCGATGCTCATGTCAGTAGAGAATGATCGAGCAATAATGAGTTCTCTGGGAGGGATTTTTTGCTTACCTAGGTCCTTGGGGTTTTGTGATATTTGTAGGAGATCTTGTGGTTGTTATGCCATTCCATTAATTACGTCGTTCTAAGATCATGGTCATTTTTCAGGATAGGAAGGCTATTGCTGGCATGATTGGAATTCTCTATTTTTCTCTGCTATTTTTGACTTAGTGAAAAATAGCTTGATTATAGTTGGATCCCAGCTGTATCGCCATTTATCTCGAAATAGAATTATCGAAATTGGCAAAATACTTTGAATTACTTAATCGGATCGGGAGAGAATGCATGGGGCACTTTGACCTTGGAACACTAATGTCTCGATGCTGATCTGAGGCAACCTGGGCATCAGATAGCTCAATCCGAGGCCTTCACATCACCACCGTAACAAGGATTATGTCTTAAGTCTTAGTGGATCCAAGATTCATAGCCCCCTTCTAATTTCATAAAATTTATCTTTATTTAATGACTTTATAAAGATGTTCGCTAATTATTTTTCAAAGCAAACAAAGTCAATCAATACATTATTATTTTGCACATGCACTTTTATGAAATGGTGTCTTATTCCAATGTGTTTTAATCTAGAGTGTTGAATTTAATTTTTAGTTAGATTAATGGCACTAGTATTATCACATCTTATAGGAATGTTATTAAGTTTTTTGCTAAAATCTTCAAGTTATTGCTTAATCCATAAGATTTGAGCACAACAACTTTCGATTGCAATGTATTCGGCCTCGGTTGTAGACAATGCTACCAAATTTTGTTTCTTACTAAACCAAGAGATTAAGTTTACTTCGAAAAATTGACAAGTTTCACTAGTGCTTTTTCTATCTAACTTACATCCTACAAAGTCTGCATCTAAGTATCCTATTAAATTTATGGATGATTCATTGGAAAACCATACGCCTAAAGTTAGAGTTCTATTTAAATATTTCAAGATTCTTTTAACAACATTTAAGTATGATTCTTCAGGGCTGGATTGAAATCTTATACACATACAAACATTGAACATGATATCAGGCCTACTAGTAGTAAGGTATAGCAAGGATTCTATCATGCCTCTATAAAGTTTTAAATCAACACTCTTATCATTTTCATCCTTATCAAGTTTGCATGAAGGGCTCATAGGTGTGCCAATGCTTTTAAAGGTCTCCATCCCAAATCTTTTTAATAATTTTCTTGTGTATTTGCTTTGGCAAATAAAAATTCCTTCTTTAAATTGTTTAATTTGGAGTTCGAGGAAGAAAGTGAGTTCTCCCATCATGATCATCTCGAACTCTCCTTGCATGAGCTTGGCAAAGTCTTGGCATAAGGTTTCATTAGTGGATCCAAAAATAATATCATCAACATATATTTGTATCACAAGAATATCATCAACCTTTCTTTTTATGAAAAGAGTTGTATCTATTTTTTCTCTTGAAAAGCCATTTTCTAGCAAAAATTTACTTAATCTTTTATTCCAAGCTTTAGGAGCTTCTTTAAATCCATATAAGGCTTTGTTTAATTTGAAAATATGGTTTGGAAAAGTATGATTTTCAAAACTAGAGAGATGTTCTACATATACTTCTTTCATAATAAAACTATTTAGAAAAGCACTTTTTACATCCATTTAAAATAATATGAAGTTAATAAAACATGCATATACAAGCAAGAGTCTTATAGCTTATAATCTAATAATGGATGCAAAAGTCTCATCAAAATCAATTCTTTCTTGTTGATTATATCTTTTAGCTTCTAGTCTTGCTTTGTTTCTAATAATATTTTAATTTTTATCTAATTTATTTCTAAACACTAATTTAGTTCTAATTATATGATGATCTTTTAGCTTTTCAACTAGAGTCTGTACATTATTTTTTTCAAATTGATTAAGTTCTTCTTGCATTGCATTTATCTAATATGATCTTTCTTAGCTTCATCAATAGTTTTTGGTTCAAAATGAGAGACCAAAGCAAAATAATTATTTACATCTCTAAGTAAGGATTGAGTTCTTACCCCATGTGTAGGATCACTAATGATAAATTTTTTGGAATGATTGTGAACATACCTCCATTCTTTTGGAAGGTAATTTGTACCCTTGGATTGTTCTTGTAGATCTTGTTGTTCTTTATATCCATCCTCATTTTTATCTTCATGTTTTTTTCCATTTTGGACTGTTGACTCCTTTATAGTGAGCTTATTCATGCTTTTAATAATTTGACCAGCATCATCAATACCATCTATCTTTCTTGATAGAAGATCATTAGTCTCATAAAAAATAACATGTATTGATTCTTCTAAAATTAAGGTCATTTTATTAAATACCTTAAAAGCTTTACTAGAAGTAGAGTAACTAAGAAAAATTGCTTCATCAGATTTAGTATCAAATTTTTCTAACTTATCTTTACCATTATTTAAAATAAAACATCGACAACTAAAAGCATGGAGATATGCAATGTTGGGTTTTTTTCTTTCCAAAGTTCATAAGGTGTTTTCTTTAAAATTGATCTAATTAGAGCATAATTTAAAATATAACATGCCATGTTAATTGCCTCCATCAAAAAATACTTTGGAAGGTAGCTTTCACATAGCATAGTATGAGCCATTTCTTCAAGTATTCTATTTTTTTTCTACTATCCCATTTTGTTGGGATGTCTTAGGTGCAGAAAAATTATGATCAATATCTTTTTCATCATAAAAATTTTCAAAATCATAATTTTTTAAACTCGATGCCATTATCATTATGAATTTTGAGAATTGGAAGACCTTTTTCATTTAAAACTTTTCAATAAAACTTAGTAAAAACTGAAAAAGATTCATCCTTTGATGCCAAAAATAAAACCCATATAAATCAAAAGAAATCATCAATCATCACAAAATCATATCTTTTTCCACCTATGCTTGTAGTTCTAGTGGGTTCAAATAAATCCATATGTAATAATTCTAATGGTCTAGCAGTTGAAATAATGTTTTTACTTTTGAATGAAACTCTAGTTTATTTTTCTAGTTGACATGCATCACATATTTTATCCTTTTCAAAATTTAGTTTAGGTAGTCCAACAACTAAATTCTTTCTGATGGGTTTAGAAAGATAGTGCATACTGATGTGTACGAGCCTATGGTGTCAAAGCTAACTCTCATTAATCTTGGCATTCATGGCTACTAGTCATTGCATATTTTATAAAGATAAATCATTCAAATCTACCATGTAAACATTACCATGCTTATATCCAATGAATCTCATGCCATCATTATTGGGATTAGTTACAATGCATAAGATGTTGGAAAATGTATCCTAAAGTCAATCATGTAGGTTGTAGATGGTTAAGCTGAATGTAATTTGTACTTAAATTTTAAATAAATAAAATTATTATTTTGGCATTTCATCACTTTTGTGCATCTTTCTGTAATGAACTTTTCTATGATGAAGTCCTAAAAACTATTTAGACTTGACAAAGAAGGATTTATCATTTAGTCCTTAAACCAGTTCACGATAAAATAATTCTTTATTATCCAGGACGATAATGTATCGAGTATAGGTCATTGTGTGCCATAAGTGTTGGTTGTCCTCTTAACCAAAAAGTATAGAGATACTGTTATGGTATGCAGGTGAAGTGTAAGGATACATTTCATTGAATGTGACCTAACTGTGAAACTCTCTACTGTCAAGAGTTGCTCATGAAGGATATGGGTATAAGTGTTCCTTAGATCTGAGATCACCATAATGACTTGCAAGCAACTCACTGGACATAGGTACCGAACTACCTAAATTTTTAATTTAGTGATGGAAGGCTACTGGGTGTAGTCAAGTATTTGTAAAGTCGGTGCGTGAGTCAAGATGGGATTGATCCCTCCAAGTTTGGAGCAAGTGCATCACTGTATTTCAATTTAGCAAACCCTCGATCAGGGTGGTCCATGTGATGGATATTGAATTTTGAAATACACTGTGGATGAATTTTAGGATTGACGATAAATTCTAGATTATCCTTTGAGCATCGAGGTTAAGGAGATGAATTATACAGTAACCATATGCCACAGGTTTGTCATTGTTGCATTATAATTTTTTGACCTATTCAGATGTTGGGTATCATTGCTAGATAGTCACATCGATTAGTATAGAAAATTAGTTTCTATGCTATCGACTTAGGATTCGAACCTATGGGATCAGATACAATAGAAGTTTCTACTTGATCTAATGGTTGATCAAGAGTTCAAATGGTCTGAGACTCTGTGGTCAAGAGTCCCACTAGACTACGACTCTATGATCAGGAGTCTCACTGCATTGGGACTCCATCTATATAGGTCCCACTAGACTGAAACTCTAAATTCTACTTATCTGAAACTCTTTGATCAAGAGTTTTACTAGTCTGGAACTCTATGATCATAAGTTTCATTCATTTGGAACACTGGGTTCAAAAGGCCCACTTGTTTGGGACTCTTTAGGAGTTTCATGTTGGTGAAACTCTGTTATCCAGACATCCATCCAATTGAAATTTTATGTTTATTGGAGGATTAATTAGTAACTTTGATTGCTGATTAGCTCAATTTGATTGAGTGATGAGGATTTGATCAAGTTTGATTGAATTTGATTTGATTGAGTTTGACTCGATCAGGTCATGAGATGACCTGAATTGCTATGGGAGATTTGATCCTAATTTGATCAGGACCTGGACCTAATTAATTTTTAATTTGATTAAAATTTTTTTAGATTGGGTTAAGCTTAATTATTTAGGTTTGACCAAGTCTAATTGGGTCTATATTAATTGATTTAGTAGAAACCAATTTGGACCAAGTCAAATAAGATTTAAATTCATACTCTCCCATGCACCTACCATCTTTGACTTTTTCCATGCCCCATCCCTAATTTCTACGTGAGTATTTCTCACATAGAAGAGGGTGTTTGCACCCTCTCTCATCCCTCTTTGACCTGGTCCAAGCATTAGACCAGTTCAAACCTAGTTGAATTTTGAATTCAACTAGTTTTGTTGGAACCACCTCTCTTCCTTATCATTTTCCCATGCCCTATAAAATGTTACGAGATTTTTTTTTTTGTGGAATTCTTTTAGAGTAGACATAAAAGGAGAGTCCTTCTGCTTGTCACCTACCTAAAAGTAGAGATTGAAAGTTGATAAGGATTCATTTAAATTTGAATTTTAATGAGAGGTTGAAACAAGTTCAACCTCTAAGCCTTATCCCCTTCCATGTGTATGTTCCATGTTGTGGTCGCTCTTTTTAAGAAAGAATTTTTTGGGCATGCATGAATATGCATGAGGCATCTAAATTGGCAAGTAGGGTTTTCTAGAGAGAAAAAAATTGAGTGGGGTGCATGTTCTAGGCATGGAAAAGTCTAAGGGTATCCTGTGCCAACTTTCTCATGCACACACCTTTTCTTTTATTTTTTTCTCTTTGGTCGCTCATCTGAAAATTGTTTTGAGAGTGGGCATAGGTAGAGGGAGAGTCCCTGTATTCATGAAAAATTTATTTCATGAAAATTCCAAAGAGAAAGAGCATGAGAGCATTTTCGGGCATCAAAGATTTTTAGATGTGTGAAACCCTAGAGTTGGAACTCTAGGTTCGGATGGAAAAATCGAGCGCTGTGAGCATCAGATCGCCACCAAATTTAAAACTCCACTTCATCATCCTTCGAAGCATATATTTTGATTTTTTGGAGTATCTGGGAGATCAAAAAGAAGGTGTTCGATTGGATCAATCGAGATCAGTCATCAAAAGCCCCGACGAGGAGCTAGCACTCCGATGGAGCTGGTCGGGATCAAAAGCTTCACGTGGACCAACCATATAGTCGAACAAGTGTGCAGCTGCAGCATGATGCCATAGCATATTTTGATGGATTCAAATCACAGAGATCAATTATCTGCGCATAGGTATCATGTTCTGAAATCGAATCGATCAGCAAATATGATTTGCTGGTCGATCGTATTTAAATTTTAAATTACATATTAGCATATCTAGATCCTAAGTAGGATTTTCTATTTGATCAATACATGCATAGATTAATTTTAGATTAATCTAATGCTTTCACTATAATAATTTTTGAAAAATATTTTGAAAAGCATACTAAAATCCTATGCAATTTTCTTCAATGGTATCAGAGCAAGGGTTGCTTGACATGTTCTAATATGTCAATTAAAAAATTTAAATGCTTTCATATATGATATGTTAGGTCTAGATAACTCAATAATCGTGGATGAATGAGCCACCAAGCCATCCAGTCATAAGGGACAAGTATGGTTTAATGGCGTTCTCCTCTCATTTAGTGGGGATCCCTTATGGCGGTAGGGATGCCACCGTGAACCCATTCATTAAGAAGAACAGTGAAAGAATTTTTTTTATGATTGAAATTATTTTAATTAAAAAGTTAAACATGAATGTATTTAGATTAGATCTAAAAGATAATTCATGATTTAACTTTTATTATGCTTGATTTTTTGTTTAAAACTAGCAATAGTTTGCTATTTGAGAAATGAGCAGATCCATTTTTGAAACGAGTTGACCCATTTAAAAAATAAAAAATAAAAACTTTCAAAATTTAAAAATTATTTTTAAAATATCAAACTCCACTCCATCAATCTTAAACCTAATTAAAAGAATTAAGTATTATTTATAAAATTTAGAATTATGAATTAAAGATTCTAAGACATAGTCATAAGACTGTGGGTTAAAGGATTAGATGAATTAGGTCCATTAATTAGGTTAGACCTAAGGTTAGTTAAAGAATGGATTAATCTAGAGTAATTGATCAAATCTAATAAAATATTAAATTAAATTAGATCAAGGATACTCTAGACTCAACTTTAATAGTTGTAGTTGAATGAGTCCATGTTTTTAATAAAGACCAAGATGGACTTGATTCATGGCTAAGCGGTCTAACTCAAAATTGCTAGGCTGATCAGATTAAACCTAATTAATCGATTGGTGTCTAAGGTAAGTTTGGCAGTCTAGATCAGTAATTTTTATTTGGGAGTTACTCACATTGATTCGATCTTTGATGAGTTAATAACATATTTCTTCCATTGATCTCACTTAACTAGTCGACATGGTTGATTAGAATTTGATTAGATCAATTGGTAATTCAAGCTGACCCATGTCATTAGGAATTAGTTTGACTGATTTCAATCAGTAAGACTGAATTAGGTGCCTATGGACCTAAATTGATCCTAGTCCTAATCTATTGACTTGATGAAGTCAGTGGGAGGATTTGACTTGGTGAAGTTAGTGAGAAAAATTAGTCCATATCCTTTCTATCCTTAAATTACAAGTAATCTAAATCCTCTAAATTATTATATTCTTGAAATGACTAAGTTATGGGGATAATTGAGTCATAGCCTCCCATTAAGATGAATAATAATGAGTCCAATTTTCTGGATGAACATTGGAGGTGCCTAACACCTAGTGTTCATCTGGATATTGAAATTACTATCCATCATATGATGATTAGGTCGCACTCTCTTAATGGTGATCAAGTTGGCCATAGCCTACCTCGGGCCTGATCATCATTGGTTTAATGCACCAAACTCAATCATGTTAATGGTTAGACTAACCAGACTTTTTCAGTAGAGGCTAAAGTCTACTGAATCAACTTTTAGGATAAAACTTAAATACTAAAAATTATTTTAAAAAATAATTTATTTTGAACCTACCTGTAGATGCACACGGGTTGGCCAGAGCCTATCTCGGGCCCGTTTGTAGTCTATGTGAATTCTAGTATCCACTAAGGAGTTAGTATAATTTCTTGAATTGAAGGTAGAGGCTATCAATTTAATAAAAATAGTGAGAGAACATTGAGACTAAAGTCTAAGTCTTTAGGATTAATTAATTTAAGTACTAATAAGATTTTTTTTTTTTTTTTTAGACAAATAGAATGGCTAGTGTAAGTCCACTACATTCACTCTTGGATAGTGACAAGCATTTAGGACCTAAAAACAAGAAGTCTGGTAATGATCCTAATTAGGTAGATCCGAAGATGAATTATCCTCTTGATCCAAATAAGCTGAACAAGAGAAATCAGCAAGTGGTTGCTGATCAAGATTGTTATATGATAATATCTTATAATTTCTCTATATGTGATACATCTACTTGGGTATTAGATACTGGAAGTCTGATTCATATATGCAATTTGTTGTATGAACTTTAAATTAGTAGAAAGTTTGAGAATGGTGATAGATTCCTTAATGTTAGGAATGGAAGTAAAATTCCAGTCTTAGCATTGAAAACTCTTGAGCTATTTTTCAAAAATAATAATGTTGTTTTAAGTGATGTCACTATTGTCCATCTTTTATGATGAACATAATATCTATTGGGATGGTTATTATTTATCAATAAAAAAAATTATTGTTATATCATTATGAATGATATTATAGTAATAAAAGGATAATTAACAAATAGCATTTATGTTTTATCATAGTCTATTAATGTAATGCACATCTAATAAACACCTAAAACTAGATTATGTCTCTGATGCCTATCTTTGGCACTATCAACTAGATCATATAAACAAGAACAGGATTAACATGTTAGTCAAGGTACAAATTCTTGACATCGATGATTTTGAATCATTAAAAACCTATGAATCTTGCCTTCTTGGTAAGATGACCAAATCATCTTTTATTGAAAAAGATGAATAGGCCACTGAGTTTCTAGATCTAGTATATACTGATGTATGTGGACCTATGAACACACATGCTAGAGGTGGGTATTACTACTTTATTATATTTACTAACGATCTATCTAGGTATGGGTATGTCTATCTTATGAAGAATAAATCTGATTCATTTGAAATAGTCAAACGATATTGAAATGATGTAGAAAAATAATTTGGAAAGAGTATTAAACTCTTCGATCTGATCGAGGAGGTAAATATCTTTCCAACGAGTTTTTAACATATTTAGGAGATAATGGGATTCTCGCACAATGAACCCCTCCTAGAACACCTCAACATAATTGTGTATCTGAAAGAAAAAATCAGATCCTATTGGATATGATTTGGTCCATGATGGGCTTTGAGAGTCTACCAATTTTCTTTTGGGGTTATGCATTAGAGACTGATTATTATGTTTTGAACGTTGTTCTGAGCAAGTCTATTGTAAAGACTCCATATAAGATATGGATTGGGCATAAGCCGACACTCTCTCATTTTAGGGTTTGGGAATGTTCGGCTTATGTAAAAAACATTTGCAACTAGAAAGGTTTGGACCTAGGTCTGATAAGTGCTTGTTCATAGGGTACCCCAAGGAAACTAGGGGTTATTACTTCTATCTTGCTGAAGAACAAAAGATATTCATCAGTAATAGGACAGTCTTTTTGGAAAAAAAATTTCTTATGAAAGGAATAGCTACCTCTAATGTTGAGCTTGATGAAGTTTGACAAGTGGAAGAACCAATACATTCTAGTGAACCTACAGAATTGGATTTGATAAGATCAAAATCAAAGCCCATTATTGAGGCATCTTTAAGAAGATTCGATAAAGTACCACATCAACCAGATAGATACTATGGTTTCTTAGTCTGGGATGGTGATCCTATTGAATGCGATAAGAACGACGAGGATTTGATCACCTATATGGATAACATGTAGAGGCCTGACTCCAATAAGTGGCTAGAAGCAATGAAGTCTAAAATAGAGTTCATGAAGGTCAATAGTGTATGGACACTGGTTGATCCACCTGAAAGGATAAAATCCATTGGATGTAAGTGCATTTTCAAAAGCAAAAGAAGCGCAGATGAGGAGTAGTCCTATGATGATCATGAAAATCAAGTCCATAAGCCCATGGCCATGGCAGAGTGAAATAATAGAAAGAGTTTGTATTAGGGTTTTCATATTGGACTTGAATCAAATGATTAATTCATATGATGGATATTAGGATTTGACGAGATCACCTTAACCCTAATTTGGTCGGGACTCAAGATAGGGGAACCTAATCACATAGGTAACTGCATCGAGTGGTTCGCTTTCAATTTTGATAGGTTGCCATCATATGTCGCTAGGTGTCATTAATAGATTTTGGGAGCAATTAGAATGATTTGGATGATTGATCATACTAGTTGTCTGATCAGAAAAGTTCTGATCCATTGAAAGGTATTTTGACGATGTCGATGATAGAGATCGCGATATATCCTATTACCATATGGAACGAAACATAACTGGATCACACAAATAAGAGTTTGGATCTAGATGTTATCAATTGGACTAACCTAGTTCAATTGATTTGAATAAGATTCAATTAGGTTTAAGAAAATCGTGCTAGCACACGATTAAGCCTAATGTCTCCTTTAATAATCATTAAAGCTTGTCTCGATTGAGCCAAATATATTTGGACTCACTCAGAAATCTTTACTTGGTCTGGCTGGAGCTTGTCCAGATCAGAAAAGTATTGTCTTAATTTATGAGATAAATTTAAGACAATACTTGACATTTTTGGTCACCTGCTAATTCCTATTTTCAGACATTGGTCAAATGTTGACCCTGGATACTTGGACATCTACCCATGTGTCATGCACCTATAGAAGAGTACTTGGAGCCTTGTCCCTCTACTAAATGCAGACAGGAAGAGGGTGCATGCCTAGGGAGGCATGCACCCCATGAGGATAAAGGAGGAGTCTCATACAGATGGGAGTCCTGGGTTGCTTCAGGGGATTAAACTCTATGGCGCCAAGAACTCTTATTTAACCCAGTCTTGGCACCACCTTAGGAGGGTTTTGAGGATCTCTCATCTGATTGGATCAGATGATGTCATCCCATCAATCAGATTTAGATCTGATTGCTCAAAGGGTCGTGATTGGCCGGGATGATATGGCACTGCATGGAGCAGTAGGGTCTATATAAACCCTATCTGCGCCTAAGTTTTTAATGTTTCTGCCTTTAGCCCATGCCACAAAGCCTCTCTCCCTCCTTCTCCATGCCACCCTCTGGTCTTCTCTCTCCTCTCTTTGCCCATGGGGTTTTGGGCATGAATAAGGTGCGATCCAAGCAAGTGAAAGGCACCAGGAAAGGAAGAAGGCAGCACTGCTGCAAGAGACAACGATAGTTTTTCAAAAGAATATTTGAAGACCTTCAAGATCAGATCTATATCTAATTTTTGGAGGATTGATTGAGAAGAGGAAGATCTTCAGATCCTACCCGAGTGGATACTGGTAGAGGCCAAGCGCTTGCATGGCTACATCCAAAACCTCAGGCAAACATCGAGATCATCATAGGATAATTAGATTACCCAAAATAAAGGTATAATTAAATTAGATTTAATTTTTATTTTTATTATTAAATTAATAAGATTAGATCTGAGAAGTCTCAGATTTGATTAGAATCTTAGAGAATTTTTTTTTGAAATATCCCTCTTGATCCAATCAGATCTGAACGAACCTGATCCAAAAAATAGATTTTTTCTTTCAACTGATATCATAGCCAAATTTCATAATTCACTAGATCTAATTTTAATTTATTTTTATTTTAATAATTAGATGATTTTAGATATCATATTAGATGTAATTAGATCTAAAATTAAAAAATTAAAAATTAAATAATCTAGATCTAAGATGTATGAGATGCATGACTAGACTAGGAATAGAATTATTCTATGTAGTTTAGTATAATCATAATTTTAATTTAATTAATTATAATTTTTAGATCTATTTATTTACTATTTTTTGATATTATAAATATTATAATTTGATTAAAAATAGTAAGAGTTAATTTATTTAAAAATCAAACTCCTAAACAAATTGGTCAAGTCTTAATTACAAAATCTAACTAGAAACTTTGACTCTCTATAGAAAAAAGAAAAATATCTGCGTCCAATCTACTAGCCCATATCCTGGACACCCATAGACTGACCGGACCTAATTACAAGGATTGACTCCAAAATTTTAAAATTATTTTGGGTTTGGAGAAGTTGACTCATGTATTGGATCAGGATCCCCCCACCTTACCAGCTCGTCCATTCGCTGAACAGAGAGCATCTCTTGATAAGTAGATGGATGAAGATAATAAGGTCAGATACTACATGTTGAGCTCAATATCTGATGAGCTTCAGCACCAATATGAAGATATCAAGACTGTCCATCAAATGTTGGCTCACCTGCAAGAGTTGTTTGGTGAACAAAGTCGCATAGCCAAATATCAGGTCACTAAATGAGTGTTTAAGGCTAAAATGCATGATGGGCGTCAGTCCAAGATCATTGTCTAATGATGATCAAGGACTTGGAAGAGTTTGAGAAGCTTGGAGTGAAGTTAGATCAGGATCTGCAGAATGATATAATTTTGCAATCCTTGACTGATGCGTATGGGAAGTTCATCATGAACTACCATATGCATAAACTTTAAAATACTCTGGCTGAGCTTATGAATATGCTGGTTATTGCTGAGCTTTCTATGAAAGATTCTAAAGGCTCAGTACTTGCTATGGAATGGACTTCTTTTAATAGAAAGTCTTTTGGAAAGAAGAAGAAAATCTATGAGAAAGCAGAAGAACGAAGGTGGAAAGAAAAAGAAGACAGAGCTGAAGAAGAAGATCGCTGACAAAGAAAAGTATTTCCATTGTAATACTGACGGCCACTGAAAGCGGAACTACCCTACATACCTGGCCATCCTGAAGAATAAGAAGAAGACAGGTCCTTTTGGAGGTATGCTCGTTATTGAATCTAACCTTATGATTTCTTCTACATCTAGTTGGGTGCTTGACTCTGATTTTAGTGCTCATTTGTGCACTTTCATGCAGGGTCTTAAGAATAGTAGGAGGCTGAGGGATGGTGAGATGATCCTACACATAAAAAATGGAGCAAAGGTTGCTGCTATGACCGTAGAAACCTATCCTCTTTGACTACCATCTAGCTTAGATTTAGTACTTAAGGATTGTTATTATGTGCCTGCTGCAAGTAGGAATTTGATTTCTATTTCATGTTTAGCACAAGAAGGCTATGTAATTAGTTTTCTTAAAGATCATTGTAATATTTTTTTTGAAAGAAATAAAATTGCAAGTGGTTTTCTCATTAACGATCTCTACTAGTTACATATTGATGTATCTGTCTTTAATATCGAGTAAAATATGAATGCCACAGGATCAAAATGACCTAGGGATAGTCCAAATGATAAGTATTCATGGCACCTAAGGCTAGGTCATATAGCAGAAGATAGGGTTAACAAATTGGAAAAAATCAGACTATTGAGTTCGTTGACTTTTAAGTCATATCCAATTTATAAATCATGTCTTCATGGCAAAATAACTAAGCTCCCTTTTGTAGGACATGGGAAAAAGGTCATGGATCTACTTACCCTAATACATATTGATGTGTGTGGCCCATTTGATGTGCCGGCTAGAGGCAACTTTGTCTACTTCATAATCTTTACTAATGATTTATCCTAGTATGGGTATGTGTATCTTATGAGATACAAGTCTGAAGCCTTTGAAAAGTTTAAAGAATTCAGATATGAAGTGAAAAAGCAAACTAAAAAATCCATTAAGATTTTTCAATTAGATCAAGGAGGTGAATACCTTAGTCAGAAATTTTTGGACTATCTCAAGCAATATGGTATAGTCTCTCAATGGACTCCACCTAGAATACCTCAACTCAATGGGATTTCAGTATGGAGGAACCAGACCCTATTAGATATGGTCCAATCCATGATGAACTTCACAGACCTTCCTAATTTTTTTTGGGGACATAGTCTGTTAACTGCTATATATTTACTGAATAAGGTTTCCTCTAAAACTGTTCCTACTACACCATATGAGATATGGCATGGTAAGAAATCAAGTCTGAGTCATCTCAGAATTTAAGATTTTTTGGCTCATGCCAAAAGATAACAAGTGGACAAGTTAGACTATAGGACCTTTATAGCTTGATTCATAGGATATCCTAAAGAATCATTAGGATATTATTTCTACATTCTAGAAGACCATAATGTGATTGTGAGTCGGTATACCATCTTTCTTAAAAAATAGTTTATTCAAGATGGTGGCATTAAAAAGCAGATCAAGCTTGAGGAGAAAGTCTTCCAAAAGCAACGAGCTGACCCTATGGAACTAAATCATGTTGAGCCAATACAATCACTACCTCCTCCACCTCATAGATCGAAAAGAATTTTCCATCCCCCTGAGAGGTACTTAGGTACTTTTTCAGAAGAAGTAGAGAAAATATTTCTTGTAGGTAATGAGGTTCATGGTGATGATCCCAAAATCTATGATGAGGTGATATCGGATATCAACTTCGAGAAATGGTTAGAGACAATGAAGTCAGAAATTGACTCGATGCACTCAAACCAAGTCTGGACCTTGGTAGATCCACCTGAAGGTATAGTACCTATTGGGTGTAAATGGATCTACAAGAAAAAGATTGGTGTAGATGAAAATGTGGAGATATTTAAAGCTAGATTAGTGGCAAAAAGGTATAGTCAGCGCGAAGGCATTGACTATCAGAATATCTTTTCGCCAATAGCCATGCTAAAATTCATCCACATATTGCTTGCTATTGCAGCCTTTTTTGATTATGAAATATGGTAAATGGATGTGAAAACGACGTTCTTAAATGGATACCTTGAGAAAGATATCTATATGGAACAGCTGCTAGGTTTCATATCCAGTGATGCTGATCATAAAGTATGCAAGCTGCAAAGATCTATATATAGACTTAAGCAAGCATTTTGAAGCTGGAATACTCATTTTAATGATGTGATCAAATTATTTAGTTTCATCAAAAATGAGGAGGAATCATGTATTTTCAAAAAGATCAGTGGGAGCACTATTATCTTCCTCGTACTGTATGTGGATGATATTCTCCTTATGAGGAATGATATTCTCATGTTGACCATAGTTAAAATATGGTTATCTAAAGAATTCTCCATGAAAGACCTAGGAGAAGCATCCTTCATTCTAGGAATTAAGGTCTATAAAGATAGACTGAATAGGATGCTAGGTCTTTCACAGAAGATGTACATAAAGGAAGGGCTAAAGAGGTTTAGCATGAAAAACTCCAAGAGGGGATTGGTATCCTTTAGACATGGCATTCATCTCTCCAAGAAAATGTGTTCCAACACACCTGAGGAGATTGAATGCATGAGCAAGATCCCTTATGCTTCAGCAATAGGGAGCCTCATGTATGCCTTGTTATGTACACGACCTGATATAGTCATGCTGTGAGTGTCATGAGCAGATATCAGTCGAATCTAGGTGAAGAACACTAGACTTCTGTGAAATATATCCTTAAGTACTTGAGAAGAACTAAGGATATGTTGTTGGTTTTTGGTAATAAAGAACTCTAAGTCAAGGAGTATACAGACTCGGATTTTATGTTCAATATAGATGATTGAAAGTCAACATCTGGAAGTCTATTTATGTGTAATGGTGGTGCTGTCAGTTGGAAGAGTTTCAAGCAAACAGTGATAGCAGATTTTACCATGGAAGCAGAGTACATCGCTGCATCAGAAGCTACAAAGAAGGCATTCTAGTACAAGAAGTTTACTACAGAGATCAGAGTGACGCCATCGGATGCCATTCCTTTATACTGCATCAATAATGGTGCTATAGCTCTTGCTAAGGAGCCGAGGTTTTACAAAAAATCCAAGCATATCGAGCGTCGATACCACCTTATTCATAATTACCTTGAGAACAGTTACATCAAGGTCAAGAGAGTCGACTCCGCAGATAATGCGACAGACCCACTTACAAAGTCGTTGGGCCATTAGAAGATCGAAGCCCATCTTGAGAAGATGGAACTTAGATTTGTAGCTAATTGACTTTAGATCAAGTGGGAGTTTGTTAGATATGTATGCCTTAGAAGCCAGATTGGTTGACACTTATAATATACTTCTAAGGGCAAAATTATAATTTTGATTATAAATAATAAAATGAGTTATTTTCTATCACAGTATGTATTTGAAAGTATCTATGATACATTCCTTGAGTTAATGGTAATGATAGCTCATATTTTTAAGAGTTGAAAATTTAAGACATGAATTTTCATTATTAACTCATAAAATGCTTCCGACCATAGGATCATCATGAGGATGGTGATTAATCCAAAAAGTTGGTATACGATCGCTTCTTTAGGATAGATGAGTCTTGAGTCTATGGTGCAGAGACACCAGAGCAAGAGTGTAGGTACTCATTAGAGAATGAGAGCACTGAGCGTGACTACCTCGAGTAGTCATGAGGAAGTCTACCTTTTCGTCAGTGACTGGCTTGAAGCTACAGTGGTGTATTTGGTTCTTCGACCTGAGGTGCATCAGTAGTTCACCTTGAGGATGTTATAGTTTGACTACACCATAACTCGATCTCCTAGCCATTCGAAATCCTGAGGTATATGTTGGCTATAGCATGTTCATTGTAGGAATTGGATTGCACCAATAAGGGATCTATCTACCTCGGTAGATGAGGAGCAACCCTATGATGATCATGAGAATCAAGTCCATAAGCCCATGGCCATGGTAGAGTGAAATAATAGAAAAAGTTTCTATTAGGGTTTTCACATTGGACTGGAATCGAATGATTAATTTATATGATGGATATTAGGGTTTGATGAGATCACCTTAATCCTAATTCGGTCGGGGCTCAAGATAGAGGAACCTAATCACACAGATAATTGCACCAAGAGGTTTGCTTTTAGTTTTGATGGATTGTCACCATATGCTGCTAGGTGTCACTAATGGATTTTGGGCGCAATTATGATTTGGATGATGGATCATACTAGTTGTCTGAATCAGAAAAGTTCTGATCCATCAGAAGGTGTTTTGATGATGTCGATGATAGAGATTGCGACATATCCCATTACCATACAAAACTGAATCTAACTAAGTCATACAAATAAGGATTTAAATTTGGATGTCATCAATTGGACTAATCTAGTTCAATTGATTTGAATAAGATTCAATTAGGTTCAAGAAAATCGTGCTAGCACATGATTGAGCCTAATGTTCTCTTTTAATAATCATTAAAGCTTGTCTCGACTGAGCCAAATGTGTTTAGGCTCACTTAGGAACCTTTACTTGATCTGACTGGAGCTTGTCTAGATCAAAAAAGGATTGTCTTAATTTATAAGATAAATTTAAGACAACACCTATCATTTTCGATCATCTGCTAATTCTTATTTTCGGACATTGGTTAAATGTTGACCCTGGATACTTGGACATCTGCCCATGTGTCATGCATCTATAGGAGAGTACTTGGGGCCTTATCCCCCTACTAAATGCAGACAGAAAGAGGGTGCATGCCTAGGGAGGTGTGCATCCCATGAGGATAAAGGAGGAGTCCCATACAGAGGGGACTCTAGGGTTGCTTCAGAGGATTAAACTCTATGGCGCTAAGAACTCTTGTTTGACCCAATCTTGGTGCCACCTTAGGAGGATTTTGAGGGTCCCTCATCTGATTAGATCAGATGATGTCATTCCACCAATCAGATTTAGATCTGATTGCTTAAAGGGCTATAATTGGCCAGGATGATGTGGCACTGCATGGTGCAGCAGGGTCTATATAAATCCTATATGCGCCTAGGTTTTTAATGCTTTTGCCTTTAGCCCATGCCATAAAGCCTCTCTCCCTCCTTCTCCATGCCACCCTTTGGTCCTCTCTCTCCTTTGCACACCCAAGGGGTTTTGGGCTCGAATAAGGTGCGATTCAAGCAAGTGAAAGGCGCCAGGAAAGGAAGAAGGCAGCACTACTACAAGAGACAATGATAGTTCTTCAAAAGGAGTTTTGAAGACCTTCAAGATCAGATCTATATCTAATTTTTGGAGGATTGATTAAGAAGGAGAAGATCTCCAGATTCTGCCCGAGTGGATATCGGTAAAGGCTAGGTGCTTGCGTGGCTACATCTAGAACCTCAGACAAACATTGAAATCATCATAGGATAATTAGATTATGCAAAATAAAAATATAATTAAATTAAATTAAATTTTTATTATCAAATCAATAAGATCAGATCTGAAGGAGTCTCAAATCTTGATTCGGATTTTAGAAATTTTTTTTTTAAATATCCCTATTGATCTAATCAGATCTGAACGAATCTGATCCTGGAAAATAGATTTTTTTCTTTAATTGTCAGTATTATGGTATTGACTATGATGAGATATTTTCTTCAGTGGCAATGCTCAAGTCCATTCGGATTATACTTGCGATAGTAGCATACCAAGACTGAGATCTGACAAATGGATGTGAAGATGGTTTTTCTTAATGGAGAGCTGGATGAAGAGGTGTATATGATACAGTCTGAGGGATTCACATCCACAGACGAGTACAAGATGTGCAGGCTTTAGAGATCTGTCTATGAATTAAAGCAAGCATCTTGGAGTTGGAACATGCATTTTGATAAGGTGATCAGAACATATAGCTTCATTAAGAATGGAGAGGAATCCTGCATGTATCAATGGGCTAATGGTTCTGTAATTATATTTCTTATACTATATGTCAATGACATTCTGTTGATCGGGAATGACATCTCTAGTCTATAGGAAATAAAGGTTTGGCTATCATCACAATTCTCCATGAAGGACTTGGAAGAAGCATCCTACATCCTAGGAATGAAGTTCTATAGGGGTAGATCTAAAAGCTTGCTTGAATTGTCCCAGTCGACATATATTAATGCCATGCTGAAGAGGTTCAGCATGGAGAATTTTAAGAAGGGCTATCATCCGGTAGGCCATAAAATTTCTCTCTCGAAGAGAGGTTGTCCGACAACTCCTCAAGAGAGAGAGAGCATATGAGTATAATACCATATGCTTCGACAATGGGTTATATTATATATGCCATGATGTGTACGAGATCAAACGTGGCGTACTCACTAAAGGTAGTAAAAAGATACCAGTTTGATCCAGGTGAGAATCACTAGAAAGTTGTGAAGATAATCCTGAAGTATTTGAGAAATACTAAGGACCAGTGGCTCATCTATGGAGATACTGATTTGAAACTTATGGGATACACTAATTTCAGTTTTCCATCAGATCATGATGATAGTAAGAGTGTGTTAGGTTATGTGTTTACCCTAAATGGTAGGGCGATTTGCTAGAAGAGTTTCAAGCAGTACACTATGGCCGATTCTATGTGCGAGGCAGAGTATGTCATGGCATCTGATGCTATGAAAAAAGTTGTGTGGCTACGAAAGTTCATCAGCAAGCTAGGAGTGGCACCCTTCTTGGATGGTCCGGTTCTGCTATATTGTGACAACACTGGAGCCATAGCTCAAGCAATGGAGCCGAAGGCACATCAGTGCACCGAGCATATTCTACGATGCTATCATCTTGTATGAGAGATCATGGAATAAGGTGACGTCGAGCTTCAAAAGATCGATGGAAAGGACAATATGGCCGACCCCTTTACAAAAGCACTCGGAATTAAAGAGTTCGACAATCATAAATGAAAGATGGGTATTCGATACTGTTCTGAGTAGCTTTAGTCCAAGTGGGAGTTGTTAGAAAATGCATCAAGATTAAGGAGATGAATTATATGGTAACCATATGCCATAGGTTCATCATTATTGCATTGCAATTTTTTGACCTATCCGAATGTCAGGTATCATTGCTAGATAGTCACATCGATTGGTATAGAAAATTAGTTTCTATGCTATTGACTTAGAATTTGAACCTATGCAATCACATATAATAGAAGTTTCTACCTGAACTGATGGTTGATCAAGAGTCCTAATGGTTTGGGACTCTATGGTCAGGAGTCCCACTAGACTGGGACTCCATGACCAGGAGTCCCACTAGACTGGGACTCTATCTTTATGGATCCCATTAGACTAGGACTCAGAGTCCTACTTATCTAAAACTCTCTGATCAAGAGTCGCACTGGTTTGGGACTCTATGATCATGAGTTTCATTTGTTTGGGATACTGGGTTTAAGACTTCCACTGGTTTGGGACTCTTCAGGAGTTTTATGTTGATGGGACTCTATTGTCAGACTCCCACCCAATTAGGACTCTATATTTATTAGAGGATTAATTAGCAATTTAATTATTGATTAGCTCAATTTGATTGAGCAATGAGGATTCGATCAAGTTTGATTGAATTTGATTTGATTGAGTTTGACCTGATCAGATCATGAGATGACTTATTCGCTATGAAAGATTTGATCCTCATTTGATCAGGGACTGAACCTAATTAATTTTTAATTTGATTAAAATTTCATTGGTTGGGTTAAATCTAATTTAGTTAGATTTGACCTAGTCTAATTGAGTCTATATTAATTGGTTTAGTGGAAACCAATTTGGACCAAGTCAAATGAGATTTGAATTCATACTCTCCTATGCGCCTACCATCTTTGACTTTTTCCACACCCCATCTCTAATTTCTATATGAGTATTTCTCACATAGAGGAGGGTGTTTGTGCTCTCTCCTATCTCTCTTTGATCTGGTCCAAGCGTTGGACTAGTTCAAACCTAGTTGAATTTTGAATTCAACTAGTTTTGTTGGAACCACCTCTCTTCCTTATTCTTTTCTCCACGACCCATAAAATATTATGAGATTTATTTTCATGGAATTTTTTTATAGTGGGCAAAGAAGGAGAGTCCTTTTGCTTGTCACCCATTAAAAGTGGAGATTGGAAGTGGATAAGGATTCATTTAAATTTTAATTTGAATGAGAGGTTGAAACAAGTTCAACCTCCAAGCCTTATCCCTTTCTATGCATATTTTTCATGTTGTGGTTGCTCCTTTTAAGAAGAAATTTTTTAGGCATGTGTGGATATTCATGAGGCATCTGAAAGTGGCAAGAAGAATTTTTTAGAGAGAGAAAAACTTGAGTGGGGCGCAAGTTCTAGGCATGGAAAAGTCTAAGGGTATCCTGTGCCAATTTTCTCATGCACACACTTCTTTTATTTTTTCCTCTTTGGTCACTCATCTAAAAATTATTTTGAGGATGGACATAGGTAGAGCAAGGGTCCCTCTATTTATAAAAATTTGTTTCATGAGAAAATTCTATAGAAAAAGAGTGTGAGAGCATTTTCAGGCATCAAAGTTTTTTAGGTGTGTGAAACCCTAGAGTTGGGACTCTAGGTTTGGGTGGAGAGATCGAGTGCTGTGAGTATCAGATCACCATCAAATTTGAAACTCCACTTCATCATCTTCCAAAGCATATGTTCTAATTTTTTAGAGTATCTAAGAGATCAAAAAGAAGACAATCAATTGGATCGATCGAGATTAGTCATCGAAGGCCCCAGCGAGGAGCTAGCACTCTGATGGAGCTGGTTGGGATCAGAAGCTCCGTGTGGACCAACCGTAGAGACTAGATAAGTGTGTGGCTATAGTACAATGCCATAGCATATTCTAGTGGATTCAGATCATGGAGATTAGCTACTCGTGCATAGGTATCGAGTTCTGAACTCGAATCGATCAGTAAATATGATTTGCTGATCAATCATATTTAAATTTTAAATTACATATTAGCATGTCTAAATCCTGAGTAGGATTTTCTGATTTGATCAATGCATATATCGATTAATTTTAGATTAATCTAATGCTTTCGCTGTAATAATTTTTGAAAAATATTTCAAAAAGCATGCTAAAATCTTGCACGATTTTCTTCATAAGGTAGATTCAAATATAACTTTAAAACTCATATCATATAATTGACTAATGCTTAAAAGATTATGCTTAAGGCCTCTACTAGCAAAATATTTTCAATAAAAGTGGAGGGAGTGATACCAATGCTACCTACTTCAATGATTTTTTCTTTGTTATTATCTTCAAAGGTAACCATCTCTCTATCTTTTGCTTCAAAGAGTGATGAATTGAGATTCATCACTGGTCATATGCCTTGAACATCCACTATCAAGATACCAATTTTTCTCTGATCCTTAGGATGCAAGGCACACCTATAAAGAAAATCAAGTTTTAACTTTAGGTACCCAAGCTTTCTTGGATTCTTTTTGGTTAGTCATAATAGTTCTTTTAGGAACCCACACCATTTTTATATGAGAACTACCAAATTTATTAGAAGAGTATGTAAAGGATTTATGGCCTAATTTACCACAGGTGAAACATGAAATTATATTTTGAGTGAAATTCATAAATATATTCTTTAGAAATTTTTGTTTCTTTAGGAGGTTTTAACCAAAACCAGCTTTGTCATAAATAGCCCTTTGATTTTTAAAAAGTATATTTAGTTTATTTGAACTTAAGGTAAATTTATCTATAATAGGTTTCAACTTATTTACTTCAATTTTTAGGTCCTAATTTTCTTAGATTAAATTTTTATTTTCAGCTGACATATCTTTCTTTCCGTTGAGTAAACATTGGTTTTGCTTTTTCAGCTCTTTGTTCTTTAATCCTAACTTCTTTAGATCATTTAATAGATCATTAAAAGCCTCTTATAATTCATCAATTTTTAAGTTATTTGAGGGTTCAGATGTTACCTTATTTTCATGTGTCATGAGATAAAGATTGGCTTCTTTGTGGGTGTCGTTATCAGAGTTTGATTCATCACGGTCACTCCAAGTTGCCACTATAGCCTTCTTTTGAATTTCTTAGGAGCCTTTTTATGTTGAAGGTATTTAGATCTAAAGTGCCCCAGCTTCTTGTATTCATAACATATGAGAGGCTGCTCTTTCTCGTTCTCTTGGCTTGGCTCCCCCTAGGTTAATTACTTTTTTCTTAATCCTTGCCTCTTTTTCTTCATGAACCTCTTGAATTTTTGAGTGATGAGTGCTAGTTCTTCATCTTCATCTTCTTTGTCTGATTGGTCCATGTCTTCCTCTTCTTAAGCAATGGATTTGAGAGCAATAGTCTTCTTTTTGATTTCTTTTTCACTGTGTTTCCTCATGGTAAGTTTATGTGTCATGAGTGACCCAAGAAGCTCCTTCAATGGTAGGGTATTAAGATCCTTTACCTCTTAAATCGCTATGACTTTCACCTCCCATGTTCTTGATAGAGATCTAAGTACTTTTCTCATAAGATCACTATTAGTATAGAACTTACTAAGACTATATAGCTCATTAATGATATCAGTGAAGCAAATAAACATTTGAATAATAGACTCATCGGGTTTGATTCTAAAGAGTTTATATTTATGGATAAGCATGCTGATTTTAGACTCTTTTATCTGATTAATACCTTCATAAGTTACCTCTAATCTATTTCATATTTTCTTAGCAGAATTATATGTGAAAATTCTATTAAATCTATTTGCATCTAAAGCATAATAAAAAAATATTCATAGCTTTTGCATTAAGTTGTGCCATCCTCTTATCAATCTTATCCCACTTATTTTTAGATTTAGGGATATCCTTTCCATCAATTTATTTTATGGATGAGTGAGGTCCATTCACTATGATACTCCACATATCATAATCAAGAACTTGCATAAATATCTTCATCCAAGCTTTTCAATTAGTATAATTTGATCTATTAAATAATGAAGGCTAGTTTGTGGATTGTCCCTTGGTAAGCGAAGTGTCAACTTGAGTTGCTATAGATCTTTGGCTCTTGATGGTGAAATCAAGAAAGAGCTATAGCATTGAGCTCTGAAACCACTTGTTACCTGGCTATGCAACCCGAAAGGAGGGTGAATTGGATTTCTTTAAAAATTTAAAGTTAAAAACAAAATTGCAAAATGTGCAGTTGATACTTTAAGTAAAGTGGTGAGAGTGAGGCAAGCAATGTATAAGAGCTCAATTTTAAAAAGAAAGGAGTTAACACAATAGCGCAAATAAAGAAGATAGAGAGAGAGAAAGCAATACAAACAAAAGAATTTATAGTAGTTTGGTGCCAATCTTGCACCTATATCCACTCCCCAAGCTCTTACTTAGAAATTTCAATCTACTATTCGTATTCAATCGAATACAATGTTGGATATCCCAACCCTAGCTATCCTAAGTTAGACACTTATTTTTTAAGTATAAGCCACCCAAAATACTCTAATTCAAGGTTCAGATCAACTTCCCAAGCTTTGAAAAATTTAAAAACTTGAGTCCTAAAATAGTGAACAGAATAGGAAAGGAAATACAAGTTCAGCATAGTTAGCTCCTTAATGAGCATAATAAAATCTTAAATACTCTTTACAGAGAAAGAAAAAAGCTTTTAAAAATCCTTTCAAAAGGATGGAAAACTTGAATGAGCATTAGAGAAGTGGTTGAGCTTGAAGTCAATGCTTCTCTTGCTTGGGGTTGAGATTTCTTTTGAGCAGAATATTCTCTTGATTTTTCTTGTGTTTTTTCTCCTTTTTGAATGCTTTTAAACCTTCAATCAATACCGGAAGATAAATAGTAGCCATTTGTAGCCATTGAAGATAATTTGGTTAGCATTAAATGCATCAAAATGGAGAGAAAATCAGTCGTTACAGGATTTTCCATCGTAGGGGGTGACCCTTGGGTCAACCCTTGGAAAAGGGTTGCCCCATGGGATGCCCCTTTTGCAACAGATGATAAAAATCTAATTTCTATTTTTGTGCACAAGGCCTATGGGGGATAACCTATGGATCGCCCCTTTTTCATGGGATGACCCAGGGGTTGCCACTTTTCATTGTGCCAGTTCCAGCCCTGCATGCCAGCATGCCAAAGGAGAAAGGGTCGACCCTTTTTGTCCAAACAGCCATTTCTTCATTTTTAAGCTTTCAAAAAATTTGAAATGCCCTCCAAAAGAATTTATCTTCTTGAAAGTTCTTGAGACTTTCGAAAAACTTTAGTTTTGCTTCCAACTTGAGAAAATTATGATTTGGACCATCTCCAACCATTTATTTTAATATAAAATTTCTTGAAATTTCTAAGATAACTTTTAGAAAACATCTCCAAGGATAAAAATTATTCCTACACCTCTCAGTTATTTTGTGGTCATCAAAATCAATCCTAGGACAACAGATTTATATGCTTAGAATCAAATTTGAAATATCTACCTTAGGATCTATAATATAAAATATAGCATACATAAAAATCTAAAAAAATAAAATATGAATATCGATCACATCGATGTGGAAATCTAGATCTAACTTTTAGATCTATCAACTAAGATTTAGAATCTTATACCTGATCATGGATTGCTGATCTCTGCTATTGAAACTTTTAGATACGAAGCTCTGGTCATTGCTCATAGCTGCATAGGATGTCCGGCCTCTACAAATCATCCATTCGAAGTCCTGTACTGATTCGATCTTTCGAGACTGCTAGATCATGCGAAGACCGTAGAACTAACTGATTTAATTTCTTCTCATTATTCAAACACCTCAAATTTTTGGAAGTCAAAAAAAATTCTCTGGAGGATGAAGGGAAGAATAAGAAGAATAGGAAAAAACTATTTCTCTCTGGTTTTTCTTTCTTCCAAAAATAAAACCCTAGAACCCTAGGGCTAGATCTCTCACCCTAGCGAAGATAGATCTCTTCTCTTTTCTCACATGCCTTAGAAAACTTCCCACCCTAAATCCTCACATCCCAAATGGTTTTCCACCCCCTATCTCTAATATTTTTTGGTGGAAAAATGATAGGAAGTGGCACACAAAAGATTGGGGTTTAAATAAAGTGGGCGGCAATAATGGATAGGGCTGAATTAGTAGTTTACATTCAATCCAAACTTCTTTTGGATTCGAATTTGAAATCAACTAAAAACCTATCCTAAGAGGTGTGAGAAAGATCTAGGCTTGGAGCTTCTCTCACATGTAAATCTCTTATTTGCATGAGATAAAAAAACATGGAATAAGGTGGCATAAAGGGATCTTGGCGCATGAAACTAGACTAGTTTGGACTCTTAATTTCATGATTTGGTTCCAATCAGATTAGAACCAAATTAATAAACTAAACATAATCCAATTAGGCTTTAAATTAATTTAATTGAATCTTAATCAAATCAAAATTTGATTGAGTCAAAGTCATTATCAAATCAGGAATCAATCTTTCTTAGCGATTAGGTCATCTTATAATCTAATCGGGTCAAATCAAATTAAATTTAATTCAATTAGATTTGATCCAAACTTTATTAACCCAATAAAATTAAGATAATTAGCAATCTTATTGCTAACTAATCCTCTAATGACACTCTCAGTCGAGTAGGACTTCAGGTCATAGAGTTCTTGTCTGGTGGGATTTTTGACCATAAAGTCCCTATCAAGTGGAACTCTTGATCACAGAGTCTCAATCTAATGAGACACTTGATCATAAAGTCCTAGCTCTACGGGACTCCTAATCATAGAGTTTCAGTCCAGTGGAACTTCTGATCAGCATATGATCAAACAGATACTTTTTTTGTGTAACCCCATAGGTTTGAACCTAAGCCAGTAGCATAAGAATAAATTTCTATACCAATCGAAGTAACCAATGGTACCCAATATTTAGATAGGTCGAATGTACATGAAGCAACATTCAAAACATACTACATTATGGTTATCATATAATTTATTTCTTTGATCCTGAATGCTCAGAGGATGATCAAGGGTTTGACTATTAATCCTGAATCAGTCATCCATATTTTATTTCAAATTTTGAATCCATCATATTTATTACTCTGGCCAAGATTTTACTAAATTAAAATATAGTAATGCATTATCTTCAAGCTCTTGGAGCGAAAAATTCCATCTTAACTCATACATCGACTTGACAAGTACTTGACTATACCCAAAAATCTTTCATCGCTGAATTAGAAATTCAGTAGTCTAGCATCAAAGTGCAGTGAATTACTTGCAAGTCATCATGGTGATCTCAAGTCTGAGGGATACTTATATCCATATCCCTTTGAAGCAAGTCTTGATAGAAGAATCCTTCAGAGTGGTCACATTCAGTGTAGATATACTCGTATATCTTACCTGCATGCCATACTAGTATGTCCACGCTCCTTGGTTAAGAGGATCACCAATTTATATGGCACATAATGATCTATACTTGATATTGTTATCATCCTGGTAATACCATATTGTTTGATCATGATTAGATTTTAAGAACTAAATGATAAATCCTCCTTTATCAATTTAAAATAGTTCTAAGAATTTCATCACAATACAGAAGTTCATTAGAACATGTACAAAAATTATGCCATGAAAAAGTCAAATAACATTTTATTAATTATTGTTGGTGCAGAATCTTGTTGACGTTGGAATAGAGCTGGAGCTGGAGGAGATGAGGTCACCATCGGAGACCTGCAAAATAGAAGTCCTATTCCAAGTTAGTGCTGGTGGCTCCGGCAGGACCCTCCGATGATCAAGTCAGCTCTTCTGGCCAAGAAAAATGGAGTGCTCAGGAAAGAAAATAGTAGAGCATCAAAAAGAAGAAGAGAGCTTAGAGAAAAATATATCTAGAGGATCCCTTTTATAGATGAAGTCTGTAACAGACTGATGGTGATAGTCGTAACTGCATGGTAGTGGGCCGTTCGAAGCTACATGGAGTTTGTTACAAAGGATGGTGTCCGTTGTCATGACGTGTCAGTCCATTGGGATTTGATAGTTGAAGTTTGGAGGGAGCTGATGTTGGAAGTGAAGAACTTCAAGTCATAATATTTTCAGAGAAGTTCAGACTCCTTCAAGATCACCCATATTTGGGTTGATTTGTTCTGAGTTGGTAGCTGGATTCATGTGGATGATTAGGTCCTTTCAGGTGGTCGAAAGAAGGTCGATCGAAAGAAGGTCGACCGAAGGGTGCTTGCCTAATTGCTGGAAGGAGTTCAAGTAGCTTCAAGGCTGGTCAGGCCATGTTACACCGAGACTAAATACTTAATTGATCAGAGGATTGTCATCACTATTCAAGCTCATCTAGGTGAAACCCAGAATGTCTTGTAGGTTCTGGAGTTTTCTAAAAAAGCTAGCAATCAAAATAGTGAAAGTCGTCTAGTAAGTCCAAGTTGGAGGTCTGCGGTCTTGGCGCTAAGTAGGAATTCTTCACTAGTTAAAGTTGGTCGTTATTACTATCGCCGGATGAGATCACCGCAAGACCTAGCATCCTGTTGGACTTTAGTAGGTAAGGGTTTACTCCTGACATAAGCCCCCCTACTCCTAAGTTTAAAATTCAAAGGAAGGGAGTAAAGAAATGTGAATGCCGAAGTCCTTTTCCATCCTTCGCTTCGGTTGGAAAGAAAGTTTTGGCATTTATCACGCTAGCACTAAAACTTCTTAAATACAAGGTGACCCAAAAAGATAATTTTTGAAATTCTCGTCGAAGCACTGCCTACAGTATGGCATAATTATGGTTCTGTCCATTGCAAACCCTCTGCCATGATGAACAGGACACATGTCAACCTGAGGTTGGTCAGTGGAAACTTGCAATCATGACTGCCTTAGACTCTTGCGGATACTTTAGCTCATCTTCTTCCTTTAGGATTTTAGTTTGTTGAGGTTTCCTCTCTTTTTCTTTTGATCTTCATCTTCTTTTGGCTCTAGAGTACTAGTGCCTTCCGTCATCTCCCTTGATTCTCAGGGGTTCTTCCATTCGATTTTCATTAAGCTCGCCGTCTCTCCATTCTTTTCCATTGATTTAAGTTAATTCCTGAATGCTACTGCTGATTTTTTCTATATTTTTTGGTATCTTCATCTAATTAGTTTCTCCAAAAAAGTCTTGAGTCTTATTTTTCTTAATTTTTTGAAGGTTTTTTCAACTTAGTTTGATCCATATGTTTGTTGAAGGATCCTGATCAACTTGTTCCGAGTTTGACTCATCTAGCACCGATGGATCCATCCTGTAAGGATCTCGAACTTGTAGAAGTGTCACAACCTCTATTCATTCCTAGTACCATCTCCTGTAGACTTTGGCATGAAGACCTCTCTTTGATTAAGATCCAGATCAAAATCTCTTCTAAATATGAGCTCGAACTTCCTGATCCTAGCGATCGAGCCTGCTCTCCTCCTCCAGGCCAAACTTGTTAGTATGTTGAAACCCTCCGTGCAAGACTCTGACTATCCATACCTTCTTTCATAGTCAATCTATTTAAGTTCTTAAACATTTTATTTGCCGCTATGGCGCCAAACTCACTTAGGTTCATCATAGGATTTCTTTTTTTCTGCATTATGGCCGATGTCCGACCTACCATTTTTCTGTTTCATAATTTTTTCACCTTCAAACACCATCCCATCACTAAAGATTGGTGGTATGTCTCTTCCCAGTTCGGTAAGAAGGGGTTGTTTAAGGGCATCCCTTCTTCGATTCACAACTGAAAGAAATTTTTTTTTTTATTTTGTGTCCTTCCTTAGAACTAGAATTTCCTTCTTGAGGAAAAATAAGGGATTCAACCCATCGACCTCCCAGGCTTGAAAACGAAGATCGGGACTCGACCGACAAACTAAAGAACTACCTAGCTCCCCTAATTTCCAAACTCCTGGATGATCAGACCTTATTTAACCTTGGTCTCAGTCCTCTTTGTTGGAAAATATGTAGGGTTTCATGTATGAATTTCAAAATATTTTTGAAAAATAACGCAGCAGAACATGTAGATTAAACCATTTAATCTATAAATGCATGTAATCTAATTATTAAATCCTATATTTAGAATCTATAACATATCATAATGTATTCTAAATATGAAAATAAAAAGATTTGGTATTGATCAAATCAATATCCTAGATCTAGAATGATTCTAGATCTGAAACCTAGATCACATCTAGGTGAGAGAAGAGATCAAATCTCTTATCTTGCTCGGGTCGAGAACTCTATGATTTATTTTTGTTGTTGTCTTTGGAGCTGCACATGCATCCGGCCTCTATAGTTGATCCACACTAGGCTGCAATAAAATTGGAGGTTCATCGAATGAAAATCCGCTCGAAGTGCTAGGTTCTCGTGGATCCCTCTAGATGGTTAATTTAAATTTTATTCTTTGGATCTCTTGGATACTCCAAGAGATGAATAATATGAGGAGGATTAAGAAAAAAGCCCAACCCTTGGATCTTCCTAAAATAAAAAATCAAAATATATGAGAAAGGGCCCTAAGAGAAGATAAATCTTCTCTTTTAGGACATCAACGATTGATGTCCTGAAAATATCTTTATGCTAGGATAAGGAGAGACCTTCTCCCCTAGTCTTTTTTCATATTTTTAGATCTTTTTTCTTCTATTTTTTTTATAGAAAAATCTCATAAAAATATGGAGAAGAAGGATTCTCAAAGAAATCTTAAGAGATGACCTTCTCTTTTCCTTCTCTCATCGGGACATAATCAGATCATGTCCAAAAAAGATAACTATGCCCCAACACTTTGGAGCACAGATCCCCACACCCTCTTCATCTCTCTCATCAAATTTTTATCATATAAAAATCATAAAGAATAAATAAAGAAGGATTAGAAATAAATCTCTAAGAGAAAATAATTTTTCTCTTACCTTTCTCTCTTCAAGACATCAACAATTGATGGCTTAATGAGGTCTCTCCTTCATGAAACTTGGCGTCCAAAGTCTCCCATGGCTCCTCCTACTTTTCTTATATTTTTTCATAATTTTTTCAGATTTTATATGTCCTAAACCTAATAGGAGGCATTCTCTCTTTTATGTATGGAAGACTAGGTCAAAACCTAGTCTTAAAAGGAGACCAAGGAGGAGTTTTAGGAGGCATCCAAGTGTTGGATGCCTCCTCCCTTATTTTTTGAGTGTGAAGATCAGAAAACCACATGAAAAACCAAAGGAAATAAGTACACAAAAGAAAAATAGGCATGAAAAAAAAATTTCATAAGAAAAGAAGGTGTTTTGGAGAATTGGGACTCTTTCAAAAGAAAACAAACCAAACCACTTACCAAATTTGATCAAATCAAATTTTAATTAAACTCTTTAGATATTTGGTGCATGGAGAAGCTCTTACTTGTGTGGGGAACATCACCTAAGGATCCAAAAATAAAATATGGATGTTGACTTTTATTGGCACAAGGAAGGAGTGAGAGTCCCAGTTGAACTGGGACTCTTCTTATTTGCCTAGGTTAAAACTATTTTGAATCTTATTCAAACCAAATTAAATGCAACCTAATTATGAGTGATCCTAGTCTAACTAGGAATCTAATTAAGTTAGGTTTAAATCATATTTAAATTTAATTTAAATTCTAACTCAATTAGGAATTAGGTGCACTCAAATCTTAGTCCAACTAGGAATTATTTTTTCTTGCAATTGACTTATCCAATAAATTAATTAAACTGAATCTAATTAAGTCTAAAATAATTTTAATTAATTAATTTAATTAGACTTAATCTCAGTCAAAATTTTCAATCAAATTGAGCCAATTAACAATCAAATTACTAATCGATCCTCTTGGAATGCTTACATTGAAGGAACCAGATCTTGGATTTTAGGGCTAGATCTTGAAACTTTCTCTAGATTAGTAGCAAAAGACTCAAAATTAATTTAATTAATTATAAATATCAGATAATTTCTAGATATAAGATCATATTATATGATTATTGTAGAGAATTTAAATCTAAAATCAAAAATAAACAAGAAGAAAAGATTGATCACATCAATCTAGATCTACACTATATCCCATGCATGTATGAAAAAACCAATAGATCGGATCTATTACCTGAGTGAGTTAGATGTTATAACTTACTGATCTAGGCTATAGGATGAAGTTGCAAGCTGTACACACGTCTAGCCTCTAGGAGTCATCCACATGAGCCCACGATCATGATAAAAAATTTAGATACTAAAAATTAGCATAGTATGCTAGTACTATGCTGATCTTTCTTCAATGGTTGATCAGATGCCTCCTTTCTTCTAGATTGGACTCTTCCAAAGAGAAGAAGGAGGAGAAGAGATTTTAGATGTGAGACACTCTTAGAAAACTCAAGAAAGAAGAAAGAAAAGAGATGAACATAGCAACCCTAGAAGAAGACCCTCTTCTTCTTCTCTATGCTCTCACCTAGATACTTAGTTTTGTGTCTATTGAATCTCAACTTTCAGAGGTTCTCTCTACCTGATTTTTACACACCTCAAAGAATTCTCAAAGATATATAACCCATGAAAAATTTTAAGCCAAAATTCATTCAAAATATATAGGAAAAGAAGAGTCCTCATCAAGGTCAAATACTAGACAAGCAAAGGTCAAACATGGCAAGTCAAGGGGTGCCCAACTCTTGGGCGCCCCCTCCATAATTTTTGGCATGTACCGGTAAGGAAAGGTGCACAAGAAAAGGTGTTTCTTATGTGAAATAAGAGAGAAATTAATTAGGAGAGGGGGCAGCACCTTTTGGAAAGAGTTTGGGTTTGTTAGGATTCTATCTCATAAAATCCAATATCAAAACAAACTCCTTCTTTGACTTGGTCTTCTATCCAATTACCATATGAGAAAGAGAGAGAGAGAGAGAGGGCATACATGAAGATTAGGAAGAAAAGGATTTTTCATGAAAAATACCAAAAGAATAGGCATGGAGAGTGTCGGGAATAAGGTGGCGCAAGGAGAAATCCTAGTCTTACTAGAATTCTATCTATGACTTGGTCAAAGTGGTTTCTTAAACCAAATTAAACCAAAACCAACTCAATAAAATTAAATTAGGTTCTAACCCAATTAATAGTTTAATTAATTTTGATTTAATTTTCTAATCAAATTAGAAAATTGGATTAACCTAAGTCCTAGTTAGGCTAGGACTAGTTTTTCCTTGCACTTGACTTATCCAATAAGTCAATTGGACTTGATCCAATCAAGTCCAAACTACATCTAATTAAATCATATTTAATTAAACTTAATCTCAGTCCCTTGGCATAATCAAATTAGGCCAATTAGCAATCGAATTGCTAATCAATCCTCCTGCAATACTTGCACTAGGTTAAGCATCAATCGTATTGATCGTTTAACCCTAGAACGATTTTCAACCATTGATCAACCATCCAATTAGATCGTGAGCTCTAATGTGTGTAACCTCATAGATCTGAACCTAAGCTAGTAGCATAGAAATAAATTTCTATACCAATTGAAGTGACCATCTAGCAATGATATCCAATGGTCGGATAGGTCGAATGTGTAGAACACCATCCTTAGAATCCATATGGATATAGTTTTCATATAATTCATCCCATTGACCAAAATGCTCATAGGATACCACAGAGTTCAACTATCAACTCTGATAAGATTGTCTACATTATATTTCAAAATATCAAATCCATCTGATGGATTATCCTAGCCAAGATTTTGCTATATTGAAATACAGTGATACATTCTTCTCCAACTCTTGGAGTGGTCATTTCCATCTTTATCATATACAGACTTTGCAAGTACTTGACTATGCCCAGAAGCCTTCCATTACTGAATTAGAAATTCAGTTGGTTCAGTACTAAAGTAGTGAATTGCTTGCAAGTCACTAAGGTGATCTTTGGTCGAAGGGACACATATACCTATATCCCATCAGAGACATCCTCGACAGCAAAATGCTTTGAAGTTGGTCACATTCAATGATGATGTATCCAAACATCTCATCTATATGCCATACCAGTATCTCCACACTTCTTGGTTAAGAGGACAACCAACTTATATGGTATACAGCGACCTATGCTCGATAGATGCTGTCATCCTATTTAACAGCCTATCATTTGGTCGTGAACTGATTTAAGGACTAATCGATAAATCCTCTCTTTATCGAAACTAAATAGTCCTAAGGACTTCATCACAAAAATAGAGTTTGTTAGAAGATGAAGACTTATGATGAAAAACATGCCAAAGTATTTTATTTATCAATGATCTATTACATATAGAAAGTAGCTCAACTGTTAACAGGCTAACGATTGGCATTTGGAACATAATTTTTAACAACTCTCACTTGTCTTAAAGCCACTCGGCACATTATCTAATACCCATCTTTGACTTATGGTTGACGAACTCCTTGATTACCAGGGCTTTGGTGAAGGGGTTGGCTAGGTTCTTCTTTCTGTCGATCTTTTGAAGGTCAATGTCATCACGATCCACGATCTCACGGACTAGATGAAAGCAGCGTAGAATATGCTTTGTCTACTGGTGTGCCTTTGGTTTCTTTGCTTAAGCTATGTCACCAGTGCTGTCACAGTAGAGCAGGATTGGACCATTAATGGAGGATGTTACTTCGAGCTCGGTGATGAACTTCCTCAGCTACACAGCTTTCTTTGCTGCATCTGATGCAGCCATATACTCTGCTTCACGAACAGAGTCTGCTACTATATGCTGCTTGAAATTTTTTCAGTAGATGGCTCCACCATTTATAGTAAAGATATATCTCGACATACTTCTACTATCATTATGATCAGATTGAAAGTTGAAGTCTGTAAACCCCATAAATTTTAGATCTGACTCACATAAACCAATCATTGGTCCTTAGTATTTCTAAAATACTTAAGGATGGTTTTAACCATTTTTCAGTGATTTTCTCTAGGATCAGACTGATATCACTCTATTTAGGAGTTGTCAGATAATCCTTCTTAAAGAGTGGAATTTTTTAAACTATCGAGAGATAGCCCTTTTTGGAATTCTCTATGCTGAACCTGAAGGAACCAGATCTAGGGTTTCACGGGTAGATCTTGAAATTTTTTTAAAATCTTACAGCGGAAGACTTAAATAAATCTAAAATTTATTTAAGTAATCATGTAAACACCTAGATCTTAGATTTATTACATGATCAAGGAAAGATATTAAATCAAAAATTAAAATTAAATAAGAAAGAAAAAAGATTGATCAAATCAACCTAGATCTACACTACATCAAATGCAGGTATGAAGTTTATAGATCAGATCTATTATCTGAGCAAGTTTAGATATTCTAACTTGCTAATCCAGGCTTGAAAAAGAAGTCATGAGCTGCACACATGCCCAACCTCTAGGAGTCATCCACACGAGCCTACGATCTCTTATCTAAAGTCCGATGCAGGAAATCAGCACAGCATGCTAGTACTGTGCTGATCCTTCTTCGACGGTCGATTCGATGTTCTCTTCTTCAAAATTTAGACTCTTCAAAATATGAAAAGAAAGATGAGAGTTTGCTAATTTAAGACTCTCTCAAAAAAACTCAAAAGAAAGGAGGAGAGATTGAAAATAAAACAGCCCTAGAAGAAGACCCTCTTCTTCTTCTCTTTTCTCTCATCTAGATATCTAGTTTGGTGCCTATGGAACCCCCATGCCCAAGGACCCTCTTCCTCTGATTTTCACAAGCCTCAAACCTCTCCTAAAGCTCTATATTTCACAAAAAAATTAGAATAAAATTCATCCAACAAATAGGAAAAAGGAAGAGTCCAAGTTAGGTCAAATTCCTAGACTAGGAATATCCAAACATAGGAAGTTGTTGGGGCACCAAAATTTTGGGCGCCTCCTCCATAATTTTTGGTGTGGACCAGCAAGGGAGGGCACACAAAAAAGGATATTATTTTCATAGAATAAGAGAAAAATTAATTAAAAGAGGGGGCAACACTCAAGGAAAGATGTTTTGGTCAACAAAGATTCTATCTCATAGAATCTTAAGCAAAACCAAATTTTCCTTTGACTTGGTCTTCCACCTAACTTCCAAATATGACTTGGAGGGAGAGAGGGGGTGTGAAAATTAGAAAGAAAGAGATTTTCCATGAAAAATACCTAAAAATTTGATATGGGGGGCGTTGGGACCAAGGTGGCATAAGGAGATAGGGAGTCCTAGTCACACTAGGACTCCTATTTTGACTTGGTCAAACAAGATCTTTTAACCAAATAAAATTAAGATTAAACCAATCTAATTAAATAAAACCCTAATTTATTTAAGAACTTAATTAAATTAAATTAAATTAGATTTAATTTTAATTTATTTTTTAATTAAGTTAAAAAATTAGGTTAATTCGAGTCCTAGTTAGACTAGGACTAGTTCTTCCTTGCACTTGGCTTATCCAATAAACTAATTGAACTTGATCCAATCAAGTCCAAACCAAATCTAATTAAATCATATTTAATTAAACTTAATCTTAGCCTATTGGATTAATTAAATTAAATTAGTTAATAATCCAACTGTTAATCGATCATCCTACAACACTTGCACTAGGTTAAACACCAATCGTATTGATTGTTTAACCCTAGAATGATTCTTAATCATTGATCAACCATCCGATCAGATCGTAAGCTCTAATATGTGTGACCTAATAGGTTCGAACCTAATTTGATAGCATAGAAATAAATTTTTATACTAATTAAAGTGACCATCTAGCAATGATACCCGACGGTCAAATAGATCGAAGGTGTAGAACACCATCCTTAGAACCCATGCGGATATAGTTTCCATATAATTCATCCCCTTGACCATAATGCTCATAGGACACATCAGAGTTCAACTGTCAACTCTAATCAGGTTGTCCACATTGTATTTCAAAATACCAAATCCATCTGATGGATTACTCTGGCCAAGATTTTGCTATATTTAAATACAGTGATACATTCTTCTCCAACTCTTGGAGTGGTCAATTCCATCTTGATCACACTCCAACTTCGCAAGTACATGACTATGCCCAAAAGCCTTCCATTATTGAATTAGAAATTCAGTTAGTCCGATACTAAAGCATAGTGAGTTGCTTGTAGATCATTGAGGTGATCTCAGGTCTAAGAGATACTTATACTTATATCCCATCAAAGATATTCTCGATAGTAGAATGCTCTAGAGTTGGTCATGTTTAATGACGATGTACCCATACATCTCACCTGTATGTCATACCAATATCTCCACACACTTTGGTTAAGAGGATAATCAATCTATATGGCATATAGCGACCTATGCTCGATAGATGCTGTTGTCCTAATTAACAGACTATCATTTGATCATGAACAAATTTAAGGACTAATTGATAAATCCTCTCTTTTTTGAATCTAAATAGTCCTAAGGACTTCATCACAATAATGGAGTTCATTAGAAGATGTAAACTTATGATGAAAAAATATATCAAAATATTTTTTATTTATTAATAAATTAATTATAATATCTCAACTATCAATAGGCTGACGATTGACTTTGGGACATAATTTTCAATAACTCCCACTTGTTCTAAAGCCACTCGACGTAGTATCTAATACCCATCTTCAGCTTATGGTTGTTGAACTCCTTAATTGCCAAGGCTTTAGTCAAGGGGTCAGCTAGGTTCTCCTTTCTATCAATCTTCTGAAGGTCGACGTCACCATGATCCACGATCTCATGGATCAAATGGAAGTGGCATAGAATATGCTTTGTTCGCTGGTGTTCCTTTGATTTTTTTGCTTGAGCTATAGCGCTAGTGCTGTCATAGTAGAGCAGGACTGGACCATCAATGGAGGATGCTACTCCGAGCTCGATGATGAACTTCCTCAGCCACACAGCTTTCTTTGCTGCATCTGA